>NDFZ01005479.1:8680-445919 GCA_002192655.3 Mamestra configurata | reverse complement strand
AATATCCTGGGACAACTCACACACGGTCATCCGATCCCAAACTAGGCAGAGCCTGTACTATGGCAACCAGACAACTGATAAACATACTTATATATTTCTAAATACATACATAATATAGACAAATTACACCCAGACACAGAACAAATGATCATGCTCGTCACACAAAGATTTGTCCTGGGTGGGAATCGAACCCACGACCTCCGGTTTAGCAGTCAGGGTCACTAACCACTCGACCAACAGGCCAGTCAAGTAACCAATTCACTCATGACTTAAAGGTTATTGCAGTCAGGAAACAGACTCCGGTAACTGGAGCATTCCTAAAACTTGTTATGCCTAAGACAGTATTCCCTAAACTTTTGGATGGGTGGGATGGCCACTATGTATGACGATTTGTTGATCTATAAGAAAATGTGGTCTTAAAACTCTTCCAATAGTAATTGCCCATGCGGCTTCGAAGATGTTGGTGGCTTAGAGAGGAAATTTTAGAAGGCCCTTGCAAGCAGGGGGGCTACTCTATAAGCCCGAAGTCCGTAGTTTCGGGCTTAGTTGCGGGCGCACCTATTTGACAGTTACAGTCAAATCGTGTTGTCATTCATTCTTAGTTCGGATTCGGAACTAATAGTAAGTCCGTAGGTGATACGGAGTAGAATACGCCCGCAGATTCGGGCTTAGAGAGTAGCCCCCCAGACTAGAAAATCGGGAATTACAGACCCCTCCAAACCCAGTATGAAAGCTATGTTTCTGTGCCATGCTCGTCACATTTGTTAGAGTATCCGCAGTGTATAGTCCATACATACACCTGCGGTTTTAAGGATTTAAGCAGTCAGGTCAGGTCAGTCACCTACTGGGCCCGACTCATTTATATAAATAAATAGGTAGGTATTTAATTATCAGTACATTACAATAAGCTCGAAAAGAATAAGGAGATCTGTACCGGTACTACTGCAGTTATGAATACTATTTTTATTTAAACGTTTTCCTCACTAGGAATTTCTCCTGTATCGTGGGTGCGCTACAAACATAAAAACTCACATACACTAACAGCCAGACCCGGAACAACTATCTGCAGGCCATACAACCGTGCGGGAATCGAACCCACGATACGCAGCGCAGCAGCCAATCGCTCAACCACTGCGCCAACCGTGTCGTCGTATTGGCAGTTCCCAGATTTAAAAAAAATTTTAAATCAAATAGATTGGTAGCGCCAAAAAAAAAAGTAAATTCACAGTCAGACTTTTGAATTTTACGTGGAATACGCGGAACCACTTAAATCTGAAGCAGTACACAGGGTATCAGGTTCTTACTACCCGTAACAACTGTCAATACAACAAAACACCAAGACAATGGTAGCTTAACCTGCTTTCAAACTGCAAAGGGGTCTCAATGCGGTAGGAACAGCCACCTTGGAACATCGGAGTTACGCATAGGTACTCACTTTATAAACCTATTCTTCGGAAAAGGTGGATCATGAAGTCTTTTATCAAATCGGTAGGTCCACTCAGAGTTTACCCTCAAGCCCGTCTAATAAAGTATAAAACAGTGATAGTACCTTCCTATATTTTCCATAGTTAGGTTGTCCGTTATGTACTAAGTTTGCAATAGAGGGGCATTTCTCGGAACTGCGTTCTAAAGATACCGCCTTACATTGCTATACTGCACAGAATAATGATAACTAGTGCCGCAACTCAGTGTGGGTCTGTGCGAAAAGGCCATTGCATTATATGAAGCCCATACAGTATTCACAATAGTCGATTTAGCCACACTTGAGAGACCAACACGATTAGCAAACTCACTAACGCTGTGTATTGTGGCGTATATTCGGGAAGACTTGTGTCCAGAAAGGCACTGCTGTTGGCAGAGTTGATGAAAATAAAGCTGGAACTAAGGGTTCCCTACCTTGCGTATGTACCTATCTAATGAAAATGTAGATCAAACTACTAGGAATATTATTAAGATTTCGCTAATATCATCAGTTGTGCATCAGAATTTTCTAGAAAATCTAGCCCGAGAATTATTACTGTTTGTTCCGTTCCCACAGACAAACCATTTTGACGGTTTTGTGGGGCATTGTCTTATGTAAGTTTTTTTTATAAAGTTTGCGTTTGATAAAAAAAAAACAATCAGCTTAGCTAGCGACTCAATTAAAACAATGTGGTAATCATGTGATCAAATTTTGAGTTAACATGTGGCGTCCAAAATGTTTGGGATCAACATACACTTCTGAAATATTACTTGGGCAATCCCAAAATAATTTAATTATTTATTCAGTAGGCATAAAAACACTTTGACAAGAAAATTTCTGTAATTTTGAACTTTTGACAGTCGTCATCGCTAATTTATGAGATGTATCTGTCACCGTAGAATTGCAATCGCCGTAAGATTGTAAAATATCACGTGTAATCGTAAACTATTATTCTTAATAAAACATGGATTTATTGGAAACTATTGAATTTGGCTGGGATTTATAGTGTCATCATCTGCCTAGCCTTTTCCCAAATATATTGGGGGCGGCTTTCAGTCTAACCGGATTCAGCTGAATACCAAACGATTTTTTCAAAATATGTGTAGGAATTATCCGTTTATATAAACAAATCCGTTACTGACTGAGTTACTGACAACCAACACACAGCCGAAACTCCTGGTCGTAGAACGATGAAATTTGGGAAGTGTAGGGGAGCACTAATATAAAATTCCTACGGGATCGGGAAAAAACTGGATATGCGCGTACGAAGTCGCGGGCAAAAGTTAGTAATCTTATAAAGAATTATTACAATCTTACAGGTTCTGTAACTTTCCGGTGACATATCCAAGTACCTAAGCGAGTCAATCAAAACACAATTTGAAACTAGGCCAACTCAGGTGATCAAAGTTCGCACAAACAAGGAACAATCTAGTACCTAATCATGTCGTATTCTGCAGACAACATTCTCTTCACTTCTCTCCAGAAAAAGCAATTTAAAGAAACGTCTAGGTACTAAAACATCAGCGAATAAACCCAACACAACGTCCAATCAGACTGAAAAAGCATGGTTCTTGTAATGAAATTCCCAACAGCGTTTATGAATCGGAAACCAAAGTTCATTTGAAATAAGGCAGCGTTAGGACTGTTTATATTTCGACGCACGGCCGAGCATTGCTAGTTGAATATCAATTTGTGAGCTTACTAACGCTATTCGCGGTCAGTATTAGACTGTAGTGTTGGTACCTATATGGATTTGAACGTCGCTAGTAGGTTTAAATATTGCCTGAATTTTTAAGTAACTGCGGTTTTGGTAGTACACATATGGAGGTGTGGTTTCTGAGTTGTGGTGTTTTCTAAACAAATAGGTAGAAAGAGGTAAAATTATTGTATGTTTGTTTGTAATTTTTGGAAGAATTGTTATTGGCCCTGCTATGACGTGTCGATGACTTGATGATTCAGTTGGTCTATTCTGTCAAAATCTCATCGTGTAAACTAAGGTGGAGTGAGAATGAACGGAACTGTCATACGAATCACAATCCATACATCTTGTTTGTATGGATTGTGGATCAACGGTGAGAGATTTACAGAATCGCACTGTTTTCGTGTAAAGGGGATATTGATATGCGCCTTGTATAGCTCCGTCTCCTTCGCACACAGGAATCATGATGATTTAAGGCGTCATAATCAGCTTACGAAAATTCATTCTTGGATTGAAAGCCACACTATTAGTGCTGCTACTTTTTAACCCAGGAAAATGGTTTCTGAGAGATTGGTGACGTTGGTAAGGCCACGGGAAAAAGCCAGCGTGTTTATTTGTGATGTTTTAAAATATAAGATCGTAAGCTGTTAAGCACCTTACAGTTACTATCTGGTTAATTTCTCCCAAGATTCCTGAAATCTGAAATCTACTTATTACTTTTTCACAAATTAATAAATAGGTTTTTTTTTTATTACAGATCATAATTTATAAAGCTTTCAAAAGAAAAGTAAGTAATAAAACTGTTATTTAGTTGCAGAAGCTGCATTTTGATACATATGATCAAATTCTCATTTTTCTCACGTGTGCGATACGGGATTGCCTAACTGCCTACATAGTTGTGAACTCAAACGGAAACCGTAATCATAAGCTGATCACGTGGCGAAGTCGCGACTCAAAATACACGTGTCTGAGTAATATGTCTCATGAAAAATAGGTACCTATTAAATGTACTTCTATTCTTCTTCTTACTATCCCGTCCTGTTTATCCTATCCTACGCTACTTATCTCTTAATATTAATAAACGCCAAAATTTGTGATGAACGAATCATTGTTACTGTTTTACGCAAAAACTACTAAACGAATGTTGATGAAACTTTCCTTTTTCCATGAGAATAACACAAGGACTGTAATTTATAAAGATATCAGGGGAAGTATCCTACGCGAGCGGAGCCGTGAGCGGCAGCTAATCGAACCTAATAGAAGCTAGTATGAGCTGCCCCTTTTATAATTTTAGTTACGCAAACACGTACAGGTATACTTACACGTAGGTTATCACACAACAATAACATATTTAACACTCCCAACACTTTTTGAAGTGAAAACTTCTTAAGGCGCGTTGAGCACTTTTTGGGTGCATAAAAATCATGGAACTCGCGTCATCGTCACCGAACGCTTTCCATGAGCTATATGTATACTGTGTATATACGTGTACTATTTGGGTGAACAAAAATGGAACTCGCGTCATCGCCACCAAGCGCTTTAGCTTTCTCTAAGTTTTCACTTCTATCGGCAGTCCCCAAGGACTGCCCCCATGTTTTTTTTCCCACTCTCAGAAAACTCTGTCATCACACAAGTTTTGTTTAATTTAATCCAATTATTTACGATTTACATGAATCATTTTAAAATTAAAGTTACATAGTAATTTACTTTGTAATAAGGAACATACGATTAAAAGAGGAATATAACTTTGTTTATATTATTTTGGTCACATAAACAAAACACACACACACAGCAATCAAATATTTAATACCCCCAACACTTTTTCACCCACTCTCGGAAAGGCTTGTCATCTCACACAAGTTTAGAAGACTTAACTAGGGGAATGGCCTATTGTGGAGTAGGTAAGTACTATAATCTTATTTTACACCAACATAGGACTTTACATGAATCATTTTAAAGTCAAGGGTAGCTAAATTAGGAACATAATTTAAAGAGACAAAAACCTTTCCTACTATTATTTAAGACACAGTTACAAAAACACGTAGATAAGCACACAGCAATCAAATATTTAATACCACCAGCACTTTTTGCTATCATCACAAGTTGTTAGACTCAACTAGGAGAATAGCCCATTGTGGAGTAGGTGAGGTCTATAATCTTATTTTACACCAACATATGACTTTACATGAATCATTTTAAAGTCAAGGGTAGCTTAATAAGGAACATAATTTACAGAGACACAAACCTTTCCTACTATTTAAGACACCGTTACATAAACACGTAGATAAGCACACAGCAATCAAATATTTAATACCACCAGCACTTTTTGCTGTCATCTCGCACAAGTTGTTAGACTCAACTAGGAGAATAGCCCATTGTGGAGTAGGTGAGGTCTATAATCTTATTTTACACCAACATATGACTTTACATGAATCATTTTAAAGTCAAGGGTAGCTAAATTAGGAACATAATTTAAAGAGACAAAAACCTTTCCTACTATTATTTAAGACACAGTTACAAAAACACGTAGGTAAGCACACAGCAATCAAATATTTAATACCACTAACACTTTTTGCTGTCATCTCGCACAAGTTGTTAGACTCAACTAGGGGAATAGCCCATTGTGGTGTCCTTTCCGAGGCTAGCGACCTATTACGGCTTGTTCACTGCTGCTATTGCGATTCTAAGCCTCAAATGTAACAGCTTTCCAGAGTTTATATCGGTCAAGTGGTTTAACTTTCGTAGATATGTTTCCTGCTGAAGATAGTTTTATCGAAGTTATTTTAGACAAGAGTAAGAGTAATCTTTGCAATTAGAGATTTTCAAGTGATCTTATAGTTATTTTTCAGATATATTCGCCAAGCAGTGGGCTGCTTTGATTTTCAAAGAATCACGTTTTATATTTTACGTTTTCTATTGATTTAAATATTACCAAAAATATTTATATATTTGGTGTTATTTGCTTTTAAATATAAAAAGTGTAATATCCATTGCTAGGAGGATACCTGATGGACACTGTCTAATGAAGGATTTCAGACCAACTCCCCACTATGGCATGCCAATGGCATCATGATTCTATTGTGAGAGGGAGACGAAGCTAAACAGGATTAACTGCACCATCCTTTTTGCCCTAAGGATTCACTATGGCAATAATACGTCAATAACAACCGTCATTGCACACCATAGTAGCTGGCTAGTAGGTGGATGTAGACAAAACAAACTGTATACTTAGTGAATAATCTTACAGTCTTGCTTAACTAATGGTATGTTTATTTTACAAAGGATGCAAGAGTATTTCTTATGAAATGATCTAATACGGAAAGTATTAGTAGCTTATAAATTAGAAAACATTAACACACCCCAATTCGCTAATACCCCGACGTAGTCTTAGGAGCTAAACTGTGTGAAATCACTTTTAGAGCATTATCTCTTCAGCTGCAGTAGTTAAATTGCACAAAGACTTGAATTTAATGCCGTGCCGACTTCCACGGCTTTAACTTGTAAGACTTAATACCTTGATTTTTCTTGTCCCTTTCAGGATAGTTTAATAAGATAAAATAAGATCACTCGGATGTCTGATAGGTCTTTGTTTCATTATGTTCAGTTCAATATTTTATTCAGTGTTTTAAAATGCCTTATACCTCTTATCTATTTGCTTTTAATTGCGCCTACCTTTGTACCGACCCGTAGATAAGTTGAAATCAATACGAGTAAACATTAATATCGACCTACAAACAATGAAAAAAGTGAGTCATTGATTGATAAAATCGGCCAAAATATTTATGATATTCAAACAAAAACACCTATTGTTACAAAAAAGACATTGTTAGAAGAACCTAACCGTTTCAATGATATTAAAAACTAATATAAAGAGTTTATTAACACCGTTTTTCAAATATAAGAGTTACCTGCTTTATTCACGACTTTGTCCCACGGCTTCGCTTCTGTAGAAATTTATTCTACAGGAAATGAGCATATTTTCGCGATTAAAATTAGCCTTTGGCAATCAGCATTAGTGTAGCTTTCTGTAACGTTACACTCATTGTAACGTTACGCTCATGGTAACGTTACACTCATTGTAACGTTCCGATCATTTCATCAATGTTTTGTTATGACGTTGTCACGTTAAACTAGCGTCCATAAACCGACTTTACAGACAACCAATTTTTTCTAGCTTAGAATCAAAATCGGTAGTGGAAACAGTAACGCAGATTTTTATTAGACATACCTTTATGTACAACCTATGTATGTAAGTTCAATACCTATATGTCTAGGTAGCTAAGCTAAATATGTATGTTGGCAATACCGAGCGCATCCAAGCTGAGCAAGCAAATCTTTGCATTCAGCCAGCGATATGAAAGTTCAAACGGGCCACATAATGTGGGAGACATTATAAGGCCCGTTTGAACTAAACTTTAAGTTTTTGGGTCAAGACCGTTAATACATCACTTTCATAATAGAGAGGATATATAGGCTTACTAGTTTAATAAATATTAGGGTGAAAATTTGAATAAATTTGCATGAAGTTACCTTAATTATACAATCAGTCTGCCTATCCTCAAGGTTCGGCTTCCTGTCTTACCTTATGCAGCTGAGTACCAGTTTTTTACATGAAGTATTTGCTTATCTGATCTCCACAATCTTGCAACTGGGTAACGTGAAACCCCTTGGCAACACCGGTGTCAGACTCATAACGACTGCCAGAGATCTACAAAAAGCCAGTACCAACGACTTAACGCACTTTCCGATCCACTGGACTGCCGATAGAAGTGAAAACTAAGTAACTTGTGAATTGCATCGTCGAGCTATTACATTATTATTTTTGAATTTGGCAAGCGTTCGGTGACGATGACGCGAGTTCCATGATTTTTGTCCACCCAAAAGTACACATATATACACAGTATACATATAGCTCATGGAAAGCGTTCAGTGACGATGACGCGAGTTCCATGATTTTTGTTCACTCAAAAAGTGCGCCTAAAGAAGTTTTCACTTCAAAAAACTGGTTCTATGCGGAATTAAGTGTTACGAGAAAAATGTATGGCGGTGTACTGACAGTGTGATGTGATGTTACGTCTATGTAGAAATCATATCCTATACTCTATCCGTTTAGGTAGTTAACTAAAGGTAAACAATCTTGATGTAACTTTTTACTTAAAAACTCAGTTTAAAAATAAAATGCAAGTAAAAACCAAAGTAAATACAACAGTAACGAATACTAAATCAATTGAACCATAAGTTTGAAAAGTAGTTTATTTGTTTAATATGAATTTGTGTAAAAAGACACATCAAGATTGTTTACCTTTAGTTAACTACCTAAACGGATAGAGTATAGATCGCAAGCTTTAAAGTAACAGAACTAAAATGACGTTGAATGTTTTGACGAGAATTATATAAATTATCACTAAAATATATTATTAACCTAATAAAAAAAGAGATAATATGATAACACTACACATCGGTTGTGGTATTTACGTTATTGTTAAATATATAATGTTTTATCAATAAAATACAATTATATCTCAGATTAATTGACATTAATAGGAGGTTAACTTTAGTGGTAATTTCCATTGACACACTGTTTCGACTTGCTTTGAGACTTTAAAACAAATTATCTGGATTATAAATATGTAGGTTAATTATGGACTTTGTTTTTGAAGAAAACAATCATGTTCTGAATTTTCTGATCTAATTTAACAACGCAATTCTTAAGCTTAGTTTTGAAAACCCTTTTTTAATAATTATGTATCAAAAACCCTTTTCCCTCCTAAGGAACTCTCCTATTGATATATCCCTGAATAAAAGCCAGTATTTTACATGAAATGGCCATCATCATCATCATATCACGTCCACTGCTGGATATAGGCCTCCCCCAAGTGTCGTCACAACAACCGATCCAGTGCGTCTCGCATCCGTCGTCTACTCGCGACCCTCACCTGGTCTTCGGTTCACCTTGTGATAGGCCTTCCAACGCTGCGTCTTCCGGTACGCGGTCGCCATCCCCAACATTTTTGGGCCCCATCGACCATCGACGAAAGATTGGCGATCCGATGTCGGTAACTTTGGTTCTCTTGTGGAAGCGACCACTTCTTGTAAAATGCTGTGGGAGCCTTAATATCTACTAATGTCGCCTTCAGGAATCTTGCAAGATTATTACATACTAACTTTTGCCCACAGCTTTATCCGTGTAGGCTATTTCCGTGTACAGGGCCCCATCTTTCTCTGTACCAAAATTCATCAAAATCAGTTCGACGTTCTCGGCGTAAAGGCGTAATAAACAAACAAACACATTCTAAATAATTGAGTTAATATTTTGTATGACGATGAATTTTAATTCACCTTTTAGCATATTTTAAAATGATACGAGTAATATATCTTTTAATTAATAAATGTTTTAGTATTATTCCGATTCAAAAGTATTCAAGTAACGCTGCCAGCATTAAATTTTGTCACTAATTGGTGGCATTTTGTTTATTTACGCCAAGCAACACTGAACCAATAAAAAAATACAAAACCCGGCCAAGTGCGTGTCGGGCCACGCGCAGTGTAGGGTTCCGTGGTTGCACGTCACAATTAGTAGTTTAGGAATTATTATTATTAGGGCTGTTATGATTTTGTTTTTCCAAACTTCACATGGTTTGTAAATTTATATTTACTTCCTTTTTTTACGTAACTAACAGTTTTATCAAACTAATTTTCAATGGAATGTATACGAAATTTTCTTGCTCCTAGTACATTTTAGAGGTTGGTCGACTTTTACTCGTTAACTTGTAAAGCCTAATAAGCTGTGATAGTTTTCCTTTTAAATTCGTAATATATGCTACTACCGTCTTTTCACGTCTCCAAAAACAACTGTTTAGTTGTCAGAGGGGGGGGAGGGGACACTTGACTCTAATAAAAGCTTGCACTTTGATATTTTACAAACGGATCCTTAGATGGAAAAATGTTCGATTACCCTCAATATTTTTAAACGATCTATCCAACGACACCCCGTACCATGGTAAAAACGATAGGTTCGCGTAATTAATGTACCAATACCCATACCAATTTTCTCGTGCTAAGCGTCTGTGAGCTAAACGGCGGACAGACAGAAGGACATGGTGAAACTATTTGAGTTCCTTGTTGACTATGGAACCCTAAAAGCGAATAAAAACAAAATCTATAGGTTATGCTTGTTGGGAAGACACCTTCTAAGAAAGTCGTTTATTAAATTTTTCTTACAGGGACTAAAAACATTATCTTTGGTGTTATTTCCGGCGTGTCAACTCTCTAGTCTTAATTTATTTGATTAAAATCTGCATGGACATAATAAGATTTTGTGATTGTGGTTCTTATTGAAGAAATAATAATTTAGGTACTGTAAATGTGTTTGCATAATTAATTTGGAAGGAAAAATATGACAGCATTTTATTTGATAAAATGTTTAATAATGTAATAAATTGTTACAGAACGTAATTGTACGAAACGAAGGCCACAAAAAAACCACATCCAGCCAACGGATAACCAATGAAACTCTATAAAGGTCGGATTTGTCGTAAAACAATCATAAAAGTCATTGTTAAAATGATAAAAATCTCGTTTCGTTTTTCGAGTTTGTATACCCACCGTGTCGCATTCAACTCGTTTCCTAAAATTCAATTTTGGGAATTTGTTTCCTCCCGTCGAACGCTGTACGGAATACTGATGGGGTTTCAGAGTTCCCGTAAAGAAGTACCACTGTTTATTCTTTATTTTAACGACATAAAATATATAGCCATTTGTCACACTTGACATTTTAACGTATTACTTAGCAGTTGTTTTGTGAAGTTCGATTTTTGGAAACAAATTGTGTGCATGCGTAAGTTAATCTATTTTGTTTCGTGGATTGAATGCAGTTGCATGTTAAACTGTGAATAGCGAAACACTGAGAATCAATCTTTACTACGTAATATCAATAATTTTTACGAAAAAATAGTGTTTTTTTTTTATCTGGAAGTAGTCGGTTGTAGTTTTTGTTAAAAAAAAATTTATTTTATACTTTTTTGTGGTACCCCACACCTAACAACACTACTGGAAAGTCACTGGAAAGCAAAACACGCAATTTCGTTTACTTGGATGATAATATATTTTCTATTTCCTTCAGTTATTTGGTTTTTAAATCATTAAAAACCAAACTACTGAACCGATTTTAATAAAATTTCTATGGGAACAATCGGAACGTATATCCTGTCATTACAAAAAAGTATTTTTCAAATCGGTTCATAAATGACGGAGTTATGGGTAACAAAAAAAAATACAACCGAATTGAGAACCTCCTCCTTTTTTTGAAGTCGGTTAATAACAAACTCCCCCGCCGCATCTGTCTGTCTATTTGCGATAAACTCAAAAATGATTGAACAGATTTTCATGCAGTTTTCTCTACCTTTGATGGGGCTATTTATGAGGAAGGTTTAAGTGTATAGTTCGTCCCGAAATTCCTACGGGAACGGGAAAAATGGGATATACGCGTGCGAAGTCGCGGTTGAAAGCTAGTGGTAAATAAAAATCGAAAAACTTTGAGACCAGAAACTGGCCATGACAAGTCCATTAATCTACCTAGCCTTTTCCCAATTATCTTGGAGCCGGCTTCCAGTGAAATCAGATGTAGCTGAATACCGGAATTTTACTAGGGGAATAAATATTATGACCACCAGAAAATACTTCGATACCCTAAGCTCTTTTACCAAAAATATATACTTAACACCAAAAAAATTAAGCCTTAAAAATAATAGTTCTAGCTGTTTTATTCACGAATGTAGTTCAAATTGTATTTGGGGACCAAATATAGTAAATGATCACCAAATTTTTGCGAGCATAGGTTACCCGGAACTCAACTATTTAGATTAGGTTAATTTCTTCTTAAACAAAATGTGTAGGTTAGGTTAGGTTAAAACTGTGACCTCCTACGAAACGACTTGCATTAATAGAAAAAAGAGATTGTTTTTAGTAGGTTTGGTTATAATTTCATATTAAACTGCGGTTTTAATTTTGGTGATCATTTACTATTTTTGGGTCAACTATGATTTGTTTGGAGTCATTTGCTTTAATAGGATGGCAAGATGTACAAACTTTGGTTACCTATAGTTTTAAATTAAAATGCGGTTTTATATTCTGGTGATCATTTACTATTTTTGCCTGTGATATTTTACTGATCAGTTAAACATAAGCCTTTTACTGCGAGCGACCGCCTATCAGACCTACACAACCATGTAACTGGGCAGCAAGCAGCAACCTCTTGGCAAGACTGCTGTCAGATTTATGGCTTCTGACAATCCGCAAGGACTCTCAAAGAACTACAAATGACAGCCAGGACCAACAGCTTAACGTACTTTTCAAGGCACTGAGGAGTCCCGGAATGTAATAGGATGGTCACCCATCCACAGACCGACCTCGGTATGAGTTGCTCAAACTTGAAGATCGACGCGTGCGGCTCCTATTATTTAAAAAAAAAAAAGCAAGGTGATTTGAAACTTAGTGTTTTAAAACCACGTCTTCATGTTCCAACCTACAAAAAAGAAAAGACTATTCGAAAGTAAAATAAAGATTCAGCTGTGGTGGATACTTATTCTTGCGGACTGCAGTGCGGTGAAACGTAGGCAAACTTTATACTTTATGTCCCTGATTTGATATGTTACCCAGTTTTGGAACAAATCTTTAGTTACATCTTATTTAGTAGTTTGAGCATCTTTAGCCTTAGTTGAATTTTAGTTTTGTTGTTTTGTTTAATGCCTACTTATTCTTTTTATTGTTACAATTTTATTACGAACAAAACACGAATATTCGTGAAACAGCAGAACACTGACGTCAGTTTGGGATGATCTTAGTCAATTAAATCACTTTCAGGGTTTCGAACCCCTGAATGGAAAAACGGATCACTTATTGGTTCACTCGTGTGTGTATCTGTCTGTCCGTCTATCACAGCTGATTTTCTTCGAATTCAGCTGTTTAGCTGAAAGGGGGATGCCAAGCCGCAATAGTGATTTAGGCCCTGAGTGCCCACAAGTAACATCGAATGCATTGGGACTTCCATAAACAAAAGGACAAATAAATAAAGTACAATATGTGTAAATGTCAAATCAATGTTTTGCAACAAATCTTTATTTTTTCCCGGATTTTAAATTGGCAACCTAGCAAATGTCTGTTTATTTCGTTTTATCGTTTCAATATTTATTATTTATTAAAAAATGTTACTGACTTGTATCGCGTCGTGAATAGAAGAGTTAATTACGTAAAATTTACATATTTTTTTTTACTAAAATCGGCGTTGCCCTTTGGTACACATATTATGAATGAATGTGTGACAACACGGAAGCGTAACGAGGGAAAATTAGAAAAATTAAGATTTCCAAGTCGTGATTCAAATAAAAGGGCTCATCGAAGTGTGCTATCTCAAGCTATTTTTTTATATTTTAAAAGATTATTTTCTGAATTTATTAAAGGAATGATGAAAATTGACGTTTCCCCGTATCTCCGGAATCTGTGTATTTAATATAAAAGTCTATGGTTTTTAAGTAACATTTAAAAAAAACAAATATTTACTCGTTTCCTTTTCTTATCTGACTCGAACTTGCATGTTTTTTTAAATTTTATATTGTAACATTAAATACGATTACTTTCATTTGACACCGTGCACTGAAACAATGGTATGTGAAAAAGCTTTATTTTCGGATATCAATGTCGTTCATTTCTAATAACAACAATTTCCAATACCATTTTCAAAATATAGTGTTAATTCCAGTAACAATTAATTAACATAATTAGCAGTTTAAAATATAGTCATTGGAGTTTTGAACAAGGAGAGGTTTTGCCGTGCAGTTGGATGAGATCAAATACTGAAATACACTGACAATATACTATCAAAACCAACTAAATTATAAGCACATATCTACCTAGCAGCAGTACCATTACATAGTATCATGGCCACCTACATCAAAGCTATCTCACAATATAATTTACCACCTCCAAAATTGAATCAACGCGAGCCCGCAAACACCTAATATCGCAGTATTTATTTAATCGCCCATACCTAATGTACGGACAATTATACCCTCATTGGGCAAACTAATTACCAGATCTACCTGGCTTGTGCCTAATGACAAGTAATATGCAGTGCATTATCGCAATGCGACGCAATATTATAGAGTTATCCGCAGCTTTGCGGGTAATGGACGGCCGGTTCACACCATCTGAGACCGGCGTTGCACTAAATTAATAGACTATTGTTAATCCCACGGATCAGGATTGAAGCGTAAACACATTATGTGTAAGTGTTTTGGTCGATTTACACGGTTCTAGTGTTTAGTAGAGTGCCAAGATACTCTTGTGACACTGTGATGTAAAAAATATGCTAACTCTTATGCTTGAAGTCAACTCAGCAACAAAATATGCTAGCAGCAGATTGTCGAGTGCACACGAATCAATTCAGTAATTTTGTTGTCACAAACCTTGCTTAAATCTTGTTTCTACATTGTCCTTTTGCTCATCATCGTCGAATCCCCATCCTCTTCTGTACAGACTTACTATTGATTACCTATTTGAGCTTTTTATCTCAAGCAAGGGGGAACAAAATTTCAGTAAGCCATACTGAATCGTAAACTCGTGTACATCGGTCTTAATAGTTGGTTCAACAAGATACCGTTAACTCCCTCCCTTTTGAGGTATCTATGCAGATTGGAACCAGCGTGTTTGTCGAGCCAATCGTCTTAGTGATACGATTTGTATCCATTGATGTAATCGAGTTAGCTTCTTATTTATTTATTTAAACTTTATGTAGCTTCTGTAGTGGTTTCTGTAGACTTTGGTAGGTGTACAACAACTAATAAATAATGTTTAAAATTTAAATTGCCTGCACTAATTAAATCCATATGCTAAAAAAATAAACGAATTAAATTGTTGTGATAAATAACAAGCATTCCAATTAAGGGAACTCATAAGTCATAATGGTATCTATGTAGATTGAAACCAGTATGTTTGGCGAACCTATCGTCTTAGTGATGCAATTTGTAGCTATTGATGTTATCGAGCTACCGGATTTGATTGCCATTTACTATAGAAACCTACTTCTTTATTCGTTTATATATGGTGGAGGCCTTTAATCAGTTGTGGGGCACTATAGGCTTAAAAGCAACTTTATGAACAGGAGTGAGACTTAATGCAACAAGGCATTCTCTACCATCCAACCTTTTAGTTGAAAAGTAGTACACTGTGCGAGGTGTAGTACTTTTCAACAGCATCCTCAGGGATGTTCCTAACAGGCGTTGGAGGGGGGGGTTTCGGAGTAGTAATTTGAGAGGTAATGGGGCGTCTTTTATGTGCTGATGGCAATAACCGGGGTGGTTCAGTGAGGTATAATCCCACAAATCTTGGTCTTTCCCCAAAAGACCAGACGCCTTTTGAAGGTTTCCCCTCAAGAACAAAAAAAATATGTACAACAAAATAAAAATATTTAAATACGAAATTAGTTTCGTAAAGATAATTGTAATAATAAAATACCTAATAGGTACCTTAACATGGCAAAATAATAAACTAATATTTATCTATTTTAAATAATTCGTAGTTCTGGATTTTACGCTTGAAGTTCTGGAACGTGATTGATTCCCCTTAACACCAAAAAAGCTGAGAGCAATCCTCTCAGTTTTTTGATGTCAAGGTGAATCAAGTTCCAGAGTTTAATAGTTGAGATAGTGTAAGAATTAGATCTAAACCTGCTGCGATGAGAAGGAATATGAAGAAGAAAGTGCTTCGATGTACGAAGACTATGAGAACATGAAGGTAAATGTGCATAACGTTGACATATCGACACCCAGTTTCGTGCCTTGAAAATCATGTTAAGCGGTTGGTTTCTGCTGACATTTGTCGACCTTTCAAGCTGGTAACTGACCGGTGTTACGAGCCGTAATGTAACATTCGCAGCAAGCATGTTATGTTACGTCGTGTCCTAAAATCCGTGTAAAACAAAACACATACGCACATGTTCGTGCTCGTTTTCACGTACTTACTGATTGCACGAATGCTCGCTTTGTAAAATGTTACATTACGCCCCATAACACCGGTCAGTAACCACCTTAATTATCAGTCATTCGTGTAGTCAGAGGCCCGAAAATTAGTCAACAAGACTTACCAGGCTATCGTGTTACCCAGTAACTGGGTTTTTGGAGGTTAGATAAGCTATCTCTCTATGTAAAATATTTGTATATAGCTGATTGTAGGGAACCACAACGTAGGGAAAATTTAAGTAGAAAAATAACCGAAAATACCATAAATAACCATAAAGATGAGTATAGTTATTTTTTCATTCACCTCATTGAATGTGAATGAACTTCGATCAGCAATTATTCATTTAAATAAATTAGAGAACAAAGTTTTATCTTGCTTTTCTATCAAAAACATTGTTTGTTGTGATTCCCGCCCACCGCAATATGCAGCAAAACTTCGTAAATTAAATATGAAAGTCATTTCAATATTTTAAAATATGATTTGTTGTTGAAACAAAACACGAGACGAAGTAAATATTTCTAAAATATGAATATTAACCAGCATTATAAAATAAACTCGCAAATAATTTGAATTTAGTTTTAGATAAGTAGGTTTATAAGTTCACTCATTTAATTGAGGTAAGGCTACAATAATTCGCATAGACCTAAAAAAAAATACGAATGTTCGGAACACCATTATAAATGAAATGTTAGAAGTCTCCATCGATCCAAAGTTTAAAAAACAATATTCAAGGTCAAAGTTCGGAAAAACGGGTATTTATCGTTTTTCAGCCAAAGTTCATCATAAAAATTGTTCAGATTAAAATTGTAAATTATGCAATTAACTATAAAATTGTCTTTACACTTTTTCTCCTACGAGTCACCGCTCGAACGATCGATGGCATCGATCGACGCCGATCGATGGCATCGATCGACGCCGATCGATCGATTGGTGTAGTAACATACTTTTTTTTTAATTAAGAATGGGAAATCATCAAATGACTTCTTCCGCTCTAGGTGGAGCGGAAGGGCGTGTCAGACTCTTGCTGACTAAAACCCATCCGTATTCCTTCTAAAGCCCTTTGCGTTCTAGGGCCGCGGTGACTCTTTCAAACAAATTCCGCTACCGAAGTGACACTCTAAAACATGATTAAATCATTGTCATCATTTCAACCGAAAGTTGTGCACTGCTAAACAAAAGTCGGCTACAAATTTCCACAAAGTCCTGTGTTTTTCGCATCCAGGTGACTCCCGCGGCCCTCACCAGGTCATCGATTCACATTGTGGCAGACCTTCCAACATTATGCGTCGTCCTAAAAGAAAGCGATCAGCGCCTGATTTCTTGATCTTTGCGGAGCGGCGCGGCGACGCGGCTTGAATTGTAGAAAAAAATAACACGAAGAATTCTTCACTACCGAACCCCTTGGCTCTACCAGCCATCAGAAGGTCAATTCCACTAATTAACGTGTCATGCGAAAAACACGAGACTAGATTGCGATGCGATTGTGATGACACTGGAAAATGGTATTCTGCTAACTTTAAATTTCGATTTATTCACATTCGCATCGCAGTGTCATCACATTCCAGTCGCATGGAGGTCCAGTTTGTTTTCATTTACGCAAATAAATGTGGTTTTGTGTTGGTTCAATATACGCAGACAATAATTATCGATAATTGTGATAATTACTATTTGAGTAACGTTATTTTATTAAATTAATTTAATGTCCAAATTATCCGACTTAGTTAAATTCATATTCCCAATATTTTTATTTTCTGTTGAATAATACATTTATACGACTTCAAAAACAATAAAATATTTAATCGAAAATGTACCTCAATTGGAACGTACACGTACACGAATCGCGCAGGCGTGTAGCGGGTGATTTAAGATGTCAAAAAGAGACGTCATTATTGCTAAAGTCAAAACATTATATTTTATTATAAACTCTAATTTTCTGCTGAAATTATTATGTAAAGATGTGTTGCATTATCAATGGAAGAAAGATTTTTTGTCGAAGTAGTACTATTAGCCATCACAGAATCATTCAGCGTCTGTATTACCCATGAGCTGCTGCTTTCGTATTCTGGAAGAATCTGAGTATTCAGGGTATATAGATACTCTCGAAACCTTTGTATCAACTGTGTTTATGCTTGAAGTGAAAGGATAACAGTGAAATCATAAGAACTGTTTGTGCCGTAATGATACAGGCGGTCTTTCGTACTGCACCTATCTAATGGGCTCGTTTGCTGATCGCACAACAGCGGTTTCATCGATACCCTGACTGACTGAAGTGGATTTTCAGACTTATGTTGGACTATGGATGGGAACTATTCGGTATATATTGTTATAACAATTTACTACGTGTCAAGTTTCTACTTATGTGTGTTACAAATAAAAGCATTGATTTAGTGAATCTTTTTTTATTTTTTTACATTTCTTAATGATTAAAGGCTTATACAAAAAGGCTAAGTTGCCGCTGGCGGCTGGGCTACTACAGAAAGAAATATAAAATCCTAAATCTTCATTTTATTAATATTTGCACTATACCTAGGTATTTGAGAACTTTAAACAAGTCAGTAATGAATAAAGAATATACCAAACATTGATACTGTGAATGCATATACATGGATGTTACGAACATTTTCGAATTGTTTGGAAAGATAGAACCAAACACAGAGGAAGGGGTTTGAACTAAGTCCCACAATATGAAAGTTCGATACTTATACCAAATGGGCTAGTTACTTATTTGGCAAATTATCAAAATAACCGTTCTCGTTGGTAAAATATAGGTACCAATACGTAAGATTTACATCATGTCGCAGTCAAAAATTTTAATCCGCCTCATTACATAGAGACTATCCGGTCTATAAAACGGAGACGGTAAACGGTCTAAAAACAGGTTTATATTACGGCGGATCAGCGTTTAGTCAGAATATCACATCCTTCAATAGGCAAGCTATAATTTCATGTAAGTAATTTAGCGTGCCTTTGTAAATCCTATAATTTCAATTTGTTGTTGTCTACCATAACAACAAAATTGTTGTCAAATAAAATAATTTTATCCATAAAAAGATTAATATTGACACGTTTTATTTATTTGAATCGTTAAGGCGTCGGCCTAAAAGGTACAACGCAATCATCGCGCGAATAAACGATCGTCGCGTAAATATGCACGACAAACCCAATCGCACCGACAGAGGACGCCGAACACATTATTCGTATAAGAATGACTCTTAACGGCTCGAATAAAAAAAACTTGTGTATTTTAGAAATTTTTCTTTATTCGAGCCGTTAAGACGTAAGAAACGGCGAAAACGTGACAGCATTGACTAAGTACGAATTTAATGTGCAGCTAAGTAATTGCTATGTATGTTAATGCAGATATGTGAAAAACCGTGGCAAAAGAAAACATTTTAGAAGTCAGTGAGTTCATTTTACAATACGACTTTATCGCGTGTTTTTATTTGCAGCATGAGCGTGAACCATCGTTTTGCAGAAAATATTGCAATGAAGATCGGCTAAATTTTTATGTAAGTACTGTAATACAAAACGGCTCCGATTATTAAAACAGCCAGCCACATATAAAGTTGCGTATTCAACTATTTGGCTGCGACATATGCATGTCATTAAATACTGTTTTTATAATGCTAAATGAAACCCTCGAAATAACTTTGAGCTTTTAGCTGATTCAATATGAAGTCGTTTTTACATAAAGTTGAGCGGAGCAGCTAAAATTGTGCAAGAAAATTGTGAATCAAAGGATATGGTGCTATTGGTACGTTATAAAATCCACAACACGATAAAACTCCTTTGAATATAATGTAGATTCCTCACGGATGAACGCAACTCGTTGCTATTCATCTGTTGGTAGGCGCCAATATCAGTTGTACCTTCTTCCTACTTTATGTGTGTAAGAGTAAAAACATTCATCAGTCCTGGAAGGACTGATGAATGTTTTTACTCTCGCAACTTTCGCATTTATAATACATTTGAAGTAGGATTACTTGTCCAATGTAACACACACCCCCTCCTACATACTACGATTAGATTCAAAACCAAAAGTAATTAATTTTGTGGCTTTTTAAGTACTTAATTTATTTTTGGCTGAGTGCTAGCAGTTTTCAACGTCAAAGTTTACATAAAGACAGCCTGCAAAAACAACCGCCAGTAGCCACTTCCTTGGTGCTTTAGTTGAGTTCCCCCTAAGGGATGGTACTCAGTTTTAAGAAATGTTTCTAAGAATGTGCCTTGGTTTAGAATCCAAAATCCAAACATGAGACAATCGACAGAACCGTTTAGGCACCAANATGAGACAATCGACAGAGCCGTTTAGGCACCACGAAGGTATGAGTTTTAGAAATGTACCTATTTCCTAAATACGTATCTAAGCAGTGTAAAATTATGGTAAAATGTTATATGGTAACTTTCGACTAAAACATCAGTCTTAAATAACTAAAACGAGAACTATAAAGTGACCACCAAAAGTGAATATTTTTATTTGTACATCCGTTCACATAACAAAAAACACCGAGTTAGAGCATTTGTAAACATTTCGTTTTCGTTTTGGTTTTCATCTTGGTTATGCTTTCCATCAGATGGTCTTATGATGCAGAAATAAATTCGTTATCTTATTTATACCCGAGGGACTCCAAATAAGTATAGAATCTCACATAGTAAGTGAATCACAAAGTTAATTTTAACTCTATATCGCATACTATCGTATAGGTACTATTTATATAAAGTTCTCAGATCCAGCCTTATAGCTTCCTTTCGCACAGGAAGGTTCACTTGTGTTTTGACCACACTGCTGCCTTTTTTTCTGAATAACAATTTACACTTAGTAGACCACCCTTGACTGCAACACCCAGTCCATTTCTTTGCCTGTCCTTTTGGATATGCGGCTCCATTTCGGTACGGCTTAGTGAGTCTGAATTTGTTTTCAAGTGCAAGGTCGCTTGTGGAATATATGCGTCTAATGTGAAACGATGCAGCCGACAATACTGAAAACAGCTAGTGCTGCGTTTGCTACGTCCTTTTATCATCAATTCACGGTCTAAACTGAGTCCGGTGAATAAAAATTACCTCCATAGGCTGAACCCACACGTTTCATATTGTTTCACGACACAAACACAGAATCATTTATAGTAGCTTTACTGAAAAAGTTTATACTTAATAAATCTTGGATTTCATGATGTTATGAAGGATTAAATAGAGAAAAATTTAGAAATTTGAATCTGTAAAAGCTAAAATTTTCGTTCAACTTTCGATCTCAAAATAATCGCATGGTTACGTCAGTTTTGACATTGTTATATGTACCGGAATACCATTTTTTGTTTCAATGTCAAATGGCGTTCAGGTTTAAAATTTGCAGAATACCGTTTTAGTACATTTTTTAGTCAAATTCAATTCGCAATATCATCTCATGAAACTTCAACTTTCGTTGGCCTTTTAAATTTAATAGAATACCGTTTTTGACGTTTTGAGATTGAGATGAGATTGCGACTTGAATGTGAACGTTTTAAAATTAGTGGAATTGGCCTTCTGTTCTAAGAGCAAAGTCTACTGCAACAACAAAATCCATGAACATGACAAAATACTTACAAAGAAACAATTGAAGCACATCTAATAAAAAATATCCAATAAATTCACATCTTGTAGTTGGCAAACAACTCAAAACGCGGGACTAAGGTCCGGTTCATACTTGCGGATCGTTCACAAGTTAAACTCAACTCCAAGTGCACTCACAGGGGATTCTTATAGTTTTATAACGCAATAACGTTACGTCTCCAACATGCTAGGATATTACGTGTGTTCCCAACTTTTACTGTACTACAGCTACTTTATGATACATTGAATTGTTAATAAAATGCATTGATGTTGTTGTGTTCATGCCTTTCTTTGAAGTACAGTTGTTGGAATTGGCAATTATTTAAGGATGGTAGGTTTTATGGTGTGGGTTTTAACCGCAAGAATCGTGAGTCATTTCCATAATTAGGAGAATTATTTACTCACGTTGATTTAATCGGAGTTTGAACCTTTGGACTGCGGTCTTACCACGTGAATATTACGATATATTCACGTGGTAAGACCGCAGTCGGCATTATTCGTTTTAGATCGAAACTATGTGAACAATTCACGTGCATTTAGGACTCAGAACAGTAATGTGTTTCCTTACACGTTTTTTGGTATTTTGAATATGTGACTCACAAACCACAATATTTGAAACACGAAATTTTTGAAAAAATTCAATAAATAAATTCTTTAAATCGTGAAATTAAAAAAGTAAAAACTAGGAAAAAATATATTTTAAATACACAGTAGGTATCTGCCCGGGTAATTCCATTTCTGAAACAAAGAAAAAATAACCTAACACATCAATTACTGAAGTATATATAAATGATTCAAGTGTTTTTCATCTTTATTAACATAACATTCCATCAAGCGCAAAATCAATATCAATAAAATAAAATTAATACTTTGTTTTCTACGTTCCACATTGTGTACCTATTAAATCATGGAATTAAGATTAAACCTACACAACTTTTTTGTCTTCATTCCAGATTAGATTGTTAATAAACAAACATTTCCCTTCAAGTACTCTCAATAGCGCTATCTTTTATAAATAATTCGCATTTATTAAAATAACAAAGTGACAGTTAATAAAGCCGTGTGCCGACATCAAAGGATTTTTTACAAGCAAGGACTTCTCTCCGGGCGGTACACAAAAGTTTTTCCTTTAAAAAGTTTCCAAAACTACACACCTTCGTGGACATCAATGGACTTGGTCCAAGAAGTCTATAGAGTTGTTTCAGTTGTCTATGCGCGAAGTAAGGAGGGAGGGGGGAGTGATTACCGGCGCTTTTGTTCCAAATATAAAAGCACAAGTTTTACAGAACTGAGAACACCCCTGAGAACAACAGATAGCTAGTATTTAAAATGACGAAGTTTATTAAGTGGTTATGCCTAAATATTGTTCTGAAGCGATAAGAGTAATCTAAATAACAGACGCACTTCAGACTTCAAGTGAACGTTTTGAAGGACTTAGTTTCTTTGGTAACTTTAATCCTGAAAACTGTTTATTGGAAATTAAGTTTCTACAAAGCGGGATACCTTTTGTCTGTTCATTTATTAGGCAATATTATGTAAATTATGATTTTACAAAAATTTGAGACACTATAAAACATTTACATTTAAGAACACCATGGTCGTTAAATGCGTGAAAGTCAATTCAATTTTTAGTCCCTTCATTCTGAAACTCAACTTGTACACACAGAAAATTCATAGACGACGGTCATCGATAGTTATGCAGATTGCACACACACAGCTAACATAAATTACTAAGTAAGTGCACGAGCCGCCGGGAGTCAGCACGAGTGTGTCAACAATTCCACACCCTCTCTCGAGGCTGTGTCGTCAGCGATCCTGGGCTTGACCCATTCATTGATCTACAATTATTGGTTGCAAGCCGCAGGAGTAGTTAGGTGCGATCCGCATTTTGGTTGCGTAGACCTAAAACAGACTGGAGATTGAGAATAGTTTGCTAAAAGAGGTGCTTGTGTTCAAAAGTCTGGCTAACAATTCTTTACCTACGTTTTCTTTTTCATATTTAAAATTAAATGTCTATTTGGTCAAGTGAAGTTATTTTGACTGTGGCGTTATTGTAATTAACGAGAATATCTACCTATAACATACCTTTTTAAAAGCTTTTATTTCACTTCACTTATATGTATGTATGTCCTGGAATCTTGCAATCAATATTTCACTGACTTCCACTGAAGCTATCGAGCTGAAATTTGGCACACCTATTTGATACTGTCTTGATGGTTTTTTTTTACTATTAGGGCGATATGCAAGGAGTGGAGATTTATGTAGAACGTCCTCACCCTTGCCAATATTCTGCTAAATCTTTGGGCTTTATTTAGACTGTCATTAAAATATAACGTGTAATGTTTTCTTCTGATAGTTATTACTTTCAAGCGTGTTTAAATAATAATATTGACAATTAGTAGGTATTTCGTTATCTGTTTTTTATTTTTAAGATCCATTGTATATAAGTTTTTCTTGTTTTAAACCAATGTTTTTCAGTAAGGACTGTTATTATTATTGAATAAACACTTTCAAATTTAAAGTGAAGGTGTTTTAAAAATGTCATTTAGATCTGTTGTTTTTTTTGGGAATTTACTGAGGCCTTTTAAGTTAAAGCTAAGCACATGCTTTCACTTAGGTGTGCCTGCAGCCTTAAATGTCAAATAATAATATTTTTTTATTATTAAGATTTTTTTTACTGATACAATTGTTTAGTTAAACCTCATACGGTCCGCTATTCAAACACATTATACTTTATGATAATAAATAACCAAAATATCGTAACAATGGCACTAAATTTCGGAGCAGAATGGCCCAAGCAGTTAACTACAATGTACACTTGCACCAATCACCGGTGAGTGCTGTGCAACTGACAGCACTGAGCTGGAAGGAGCCTTCAGATTAGCACTACCTTACCGCTAACGATTGGTTCAGGATTTAAGAACGGGTAATGAGATCGTGGTGAAGACGGATACAAATTAGTATACGATGAACAATTTGAATTGTTAATTTAAGATTATAAATAGAGTAGCTCGTGGCTAAATAATAACAGCCGCACAGATCGATCTTCAAAGTTAAAAAACCGACTTCCGAAAATAAAGTTATTTCATACTTTGCAATTATTTTTTCATTTGGAAGTCGGTTTTATTTTTTTGTAAAAAATTTTTTTTTATTTTTCACTTTTTAGTGGAACACCACAAGAACGTCACTGAAAAGCAAAATACAAAATTTCGTTAACTTGGGTGACATATTTTTTCCAGCTATTTTGATTTAAGAATCAAACTACTGAACCGATTTTGATGAAATTTCTATGGAACCAATCGAAAAGTATTATATCCGTTCACATAAAAAATATTTTTTCAAATCAGTTCATAAATGACGGAGTTATGAGGTAAGAAACATACAAAAAAAAATTCAACCGAATTGAGAACCTCCTCCTTTTTTTGAAGTCGGTTGATAATTAAACTTACATTTCCACAAAAAAATAAAACATCAAAACACGAAATTTAAATGTTTCCAATCGTCCTCCTCATACAAAACTGTAACTGACTCTCATTAACAGAAAAATCTTTTTTCGCGATAAAATTGAGAGCGAAAAAAGTTGTTCCTATCGCGTACTTAAACAATCACATCACGGTTGATTGTGAACTTTTTTGAGCTCTCTTCATTGTTCCAGGTTACAATAGCAATCATTCTAAGAATTCGGACCAGTTTTCAAAGAAATTTTAACGTTAAAAATAAGATTTCTTGTTGGGAATTAAAATGATGAAATAAACGTGACTTTAACTTCATTGAAAGTTCGTTTCGAATGAGATGTTTTGGTCGATTAATCTGTCTAATCCTAGAATAAATTTACTTGGTTAAAATGGCACGGCAAAGCAAGAAAGTATGAAGCAATATTTAATAATAGGTTGGTTAGTAGGTTTGTTGGGTGGGTAGGGTTCCGCCTTGTGCGAGCTGGACTCATACCATATGTTGTAGTAGTAAGGGCAAAATTTAATCTGTCTACCTATTACAGTTTATAACCCGCTAACAGCCAGACGAACACACGAACGGATATCGGAGGCTTAGTTATAGGGTTCCGTTGGTTATTATTTGGATCCATAACCCTAAAAAAGAAATAGAAAAACAATTATTATAATTGTTTTCTATTATTTATTTTATCAAACCATTAAATACACTTCTGGACACATCTATTGGCCCACCTTAGAGTTTAGGTTTCGATGGCCCCTACCGAAATATGATTGCTAGATTGAACAAAAACTGTTGATGCAGTTTTAAACCTGATACATTTTACCATCTTTTTCGATCGTATTGTTTTAAATTTGAATTCAGAATACCATACGACATGGAGCTACGCCTAACAAGTCGGATATGCGCCTTGTTAAAGGCAATTGATTTTTGAATAAAAAACATGTTTTATCAAATAAAGGTTTAATTTAATAACGCGTGTTGCCTCCATGGGCATCTACCACAGCTCTCATACGATTAGGCATAGAGTTTATCAACCGCTCTATGCAATTTTGAGGGATCATCTCCCATTCCTCTTCTATGGCAGTTTTCAACTCCTGCATCGTCTGGGCAACTGGCTGACGAGCCCTAACACGTCTTTTTAGCTCGTCCCACATGTGCTCAATGGGGTTCATGTCTGGGCTTCTGGCTGGCCAGTCCATAACTGTGATGTTCACATCCCGAAGATATTCCCTGACGATGCCGGCCGCATGGGCTCTTGCATTATCATGCATAAAAAGGAAATTTGGGCCCACATAGTCCGCGTATGGTATCACGTGAGGTTCTAAGCACTCACGAATGTACCTTTCAGCATTTAATGTTGGCAGCCGTGGTCCTGTAACAACCTCAAGTTGAGTTTTGCCGCTCGCGGATATACCGCCCCAGACAGTCCATGAGCCACCGCCATAAGCAACCCTCTCTTCAAAGCAGCATTGTGCGAAACGCTCTCCCTTACGTCGGTAGACCTTCTTCCTTCCATCATTGCCATGTAACACAATTTTAGACTCATCAGAAAAGAGTACACGGCTCCAATCTTGCTGTGTCCAATTTAAATGACTGCGTGCGAAATGAAGGCGCGCTGTTCGGTGGGCTCGCGTTAGTTTGGGCCCATTAGCTGGCTTGTGTGGTACCATATCGCGTTCTTTTAACCTTCTCCGAACAGTTCGAGCGCTCACAGATACTCCGTGGAAGTCGCGAAGTTGGTTTTGTATCTCAATGGAGGTAAGGTGACGATTTCTCAAGCTGGTCGTCACGATGAATCGATCCTGCCTTTCAGTTGTGACCCGAGATCGTGGCCTTCCTTGGCGACGAACAAAGCCGCCAGTCTCTAGGTACCTCCGATAAACATTTCGGACCGCAGATCGACTTAAATTAAGTTGAGCACTCACGTTTCTTTGGCTGTGTCCGGCCTGAATAAGTGCCACAGCTTGGGCGGCGACTTCAGGTGAAGTATCCATAGATTATTGATAGAACCTCACCTTAATGTTAAGAATAAGTAATGTTTGTTGCAAAACCAAAGATATCAATCACTTTTTCAAGAATTAAATCCAAGTAAACCAATAAAACCAAGTTTTCTTAGTATTCGATTGTTTGATATCAACAAACAGGCTCCAAATTGTCTTTTGTTTCTTTAAATTCTGTGTTCGAAATTCAAAAAAAGACTATTGAATGAAATTGTGAATGTGCCAGGTTCAAAACTGCATAAAAACTTTTTGCTCGACCTAATATAAAATTTTAGCTAGAACCAAACGAAACTGAAAATACAAGGTGGGCCAATAGATGTGTCCAGAAGTGTATTACAACGACTCTATCTAAATTAAGTCTTTTAGAGTTTTATAAAAAACAATTTTATTTTTCACTTCTTAGTGTTTCGCCCCAAAAACTCCTACCAGTCCATATAAATTTAACTGTCTATCTCCATATGTCTATATGATGATTACCAAACATGATGTTTATGTGTGCCTATAAAATTTGGAGAGTTCCCCCGATTTCTCCAGGATCCCATCATCAGATCCTAACTTATACCTTCCATCATTAGCTCAGCAACATGAGATGATGATTACCAGGCATAAATATCTGAATTGCGTTAGTAAGTAATTATTTGAAAATCGGTGATAATACATACAGTCAAACATAGAACCTCCTCCTATTCTTGAAGTCGGTTAAAAAATGATTCTTAAGGTTTTCTAGCAAATATCGCCTTAGACGACAGCTAATGCCTGATCATTTTTCATTACCAACAGTTTATAATATAAACATGATTACAAACTCACAACCCAGGGATATCCTATACAAAACAACAGTAAGTATTCATACAATCGGTGATGTTTACGATAGCTGATCTTGTTTGAAAAATATTGTGTTGTGTGTGAATAAAATACAAGCGATATGATTGAAATACTTTGTTTGTTTAAATACTGAAGTAGATCTGTTTCCGAGTGTAAAAGAATGCGAGTTAAAATGAAAAAAAATAATGATAAAATGTCAAAAAGGACATTTTAACTTAAAAAAAAGAAACCAATAGAAAAATGGACCCGATGTCATGGAAGCTCAAAAATTAAAAATAATTAATCTTTTTTTAAAACAATAAAGCAAGCTCACTATCAACATTTCAACAACGCAAAAGTACTCTTTACACAGCAAAATCCAAATGACGGTTTAAAAAAAATAAAGAGAGACTCATTGATACCGCACTCTGTCTGCGAAGTTCGTCTTTGAAAAAGTTTGAGAACAACTAAACAACGCACCTGGCTACGTGAATAGTCATTCAAAAGAGCGTCGAGTCTTTTGGCTTTTATAGACGACTGCTGTGTTATAGTCTGCCCCCTTGCTGGTATAAAACGAACTACAGTTTTTGATGATACGAGCATTTTAACAGATTTTTGAGTTCTGTGTGAAAAGCTCCTAGGCAAGCGTACATCAGCGTCGGCCAATCACGGTCAGCAGATCATGTTCATTAAGAGAACAACTGAACAACGTATCTGGCTACGTGATGGACGTTCAAAAGAACGTTGGGTCTTTTGGGCGTTTACAGACTGCTGTGTTACAGTCTGCCCGCTTGCAGCTATAAAAGTTGCTACAGCTGTTGATGATAAAAGAATTTTATTTATTGGAAATCATTTTTGACTTGGTTTCGTGATTGGAGCATCTTGAGGGTCTTAAGTTAATAGTGAATACGTTTTTGGCAAGCGTGTATTGGCCCAAAGAATCGTACCTATATTAAACTAAAAGGATCAATATTTTTTTTTCTTTTGAAAGTTTTTTTGTCGGCGGTTTTTTTTTTCATTCTTTTTAAACTTTATTTCCCTATAATGTGCTAAATAAAAGTCATCACTCCACTTTCCTCATCAATCTAGTAGGGCATTGATCAGACAAATAATATTAGTATAGACATACATACATACAAATATTTTTATTTTCATTTCGTTAGTTCATATTCCTCTTTCCCTTTCAATATAGTGTACATTATTCTACTAGTCAAGCCCTATAATTTGATACACATATTGAGGCCGTTGTGAAAAAAAAAAATGTAATTCGCCATTTTGTGGTGGCGGCCATCTTGAATTTGAAATTAGTCACAGTGTATAATATTCTACTAGTCAAGTCCTTTCTTTTGATACTCATATTTAGGGAGTTGTGAAAAAATATGTTATCCGCAATTTTGTGGCGGTGGCCATCTTGGACCAATAAAACGTAGCTAAGAACACTCCCAACTAATTCACCTTTCAAACAAAAAAAAACTCAAAATCGGGTTATCCGTTCGAGAGCTACGATGCCAGACACACACACACACACACACACGTCAAACTTATACCACACCGTCCTTTTTGCGTCGGGGGTAAAAAACGTTGCATTTTGAGATCAGATTCTAGTCACTGTGCATTTTCTTATACCTTTCAGAGATCTTGGTAATAATTAAATCGGTTACGTTTAGGTTCGGTACCATAGTTATCAGCATAATTGCAACACCTTGTGGGACATATTTGGCAAAAACTGTAGGCTAAAGGCTTCTCTTTCTCCCTTTTATTTTTCCTAGTCGACTGCAATTACCAATCCTACAAGGAGCCCTCATGCTACCGTAATTTTCTTAGCGTAGTCGGTGTACTCAAAAAAATTTGAAACAAAAAAATGTGAAGACTTTGTTCACGAAGTGAGCAATATAACGCGTATTTTTAAAAACAGTAGATATGTCTACCCACTAATGTAGTTAATATTGCACCGATATAAAAACGCTTTCTCTCCGATAAAATAGTTTCACGCTGTATGCTATAAAACAATGACAATATTCCAACCGATTCCGTTCCGGAACTGACACCATTCAGACTACTTTCCAAAAAAAAAAATGCGTCGGAGCAATAACGCTGAAACTCGAGTGATATATACCAAAGGAAGTGTGAAATAAGAAATAAAAAATGCGGATTATTGTTTAACGGATACCTATAATAATAGGTAGGTGATTCTAAAGGTCTACTCCGAAATCGTAGAACAAGACTAATACTACTTATCGAAACTATACAGTACTAAGATCTGCCAGTGTTGGTCAATCAATCATAAAGACGTTTAGTCCAAGAACCAGCAGATATTGAACCTGTACCTAGGTAAAACTTCAATAAAAAGGAAATGTAATGGTGAAAATCAGAGTTTCTTAATAGAGAAACATCTATCACAGTAAATAGCAGCTAAATTAGATCAGCAGTTCCTAACTCCGGACAGATCGTTTCTTGATGACTGGCAATTCAATCTCTGGCTATCTGTAATGGCCAGCTGCCAATGTAATGCTGTCGGCGAGACACGGCAGGGATTAGTGCCAAAAATCAATAGGTAGTTTCTAAGTCTTTAGAGTTTTCCACCCAAGTCTGTTTTTTTTGTGCAACTTGCAAATTTATTGGTTTGGTGTAGAGGTGAGATACCGTACACGTAAGTAATTTCGGATTTTTATTGTGAGTAACGCTAAGGAATGCAGTCAATATTGGGGTAATGGTTATGTGCTATAATTTGGAAGTTTTCCAATCACGAATGAACTGGTTAATTATTTTGAAAGCGAAGTGGCGATGCTTGGAGGGGGGCCTAAAGTCTCCAAAAAATTCCCACCAACGTTGACCGTATCACCGCTCCAGCGTTTGCCATAGTGAGACAGCAACCTAACGGAAGACTAACCTTTGGTTCCTGGACAAGTAATAGTTGAAGAATTATATGCAAATCAAGTGATGCCATTGGCTGCTACAATTCCTTTAAACCAATCACAACAGCATCACCATCACGTATATTTGACAATTTGCAACATTTTTTTTTTGTAATATTCGTTCCAAAAACTGGGCTTAAGCCATTAAAGAAACCCAATGCACATTTAAAAAGAAAAAGAAAAAAATAAAACGTATTAAATTGGCACAAAACGACATAATTACCCACATACATAATTATGTTTTCTTAAAATAGAATATGAGTTACCTACGTAGGTACTCATACTTCCGATATCATTTTTTCAGAAGTCTTTTCAATGTAGATACGTCAATCAATGAAGCTTTCAGCCCTGATAGTGTTCTTTTTATAGCCAGTGTTAGGGATCTACTTATCTCCTGAACGAGACGTGATTGACAAGTCCTTTCGTGTCGCGCTTATCGGTCATCTTTCAATCAACAATATCTAAATAGAGACACTTACCTATAACGTTGAAGGAAAAAGAGGTGTATCATTTTTGCAGTAAATCAAACATTTTTTGTAATGTAAGTAATACAGAGGATAGATCGGGATGTTTTTACCCGATTGTGTTGCAAGGGAGGGTAATATAGGTAGGTAAACCAGAACTAAAAGGTATTTTAGCCACACTTAAGTACATAACTTGAAAACTAAGATTTAACCTTCAGTAAGCTGAAAATATGGTTCGTGATGCTCCTAGGCATCTCGGTGCAGACTGGCTAACATGATTGTTCCTTTTTTAAACGAGAAGGTTGAGTTTGTGATCTTAAACTAAATAGGACAAATTTGTGCTGCCATCGAATAATTTTCGTGAGAATTCATAAAACTGTGTGCGGTAGTTCTAGATAAGCCAGACGTATTGCACGCTACTCAAGATTAACACAACGATGCATTTGCATGTAAAATGTTCGGCAGAAATTGTAAAATGTCCGACGATTTTAAACCACGGTAAAACGAATAAACAAAGCAAGCGGAAATTAGGAAGTATGTTAAAAGTCCGCATACGCTGGCTATTCTGGCTTCTAAAAATGGAAAATTAATAAAGTGAAAAGAACTTTTAACACCTTCAAAACCCACGTTTATAATTTCGGCACGGCATTGTTCCACGAATAAGTTGTCAGCTACGGTCGGTAACTATCCAACTTTAGATTTCACTTAAATCTCGAAACAAATTGTTCGAAATTGCTTTGTTTGAGAGAAAATTGCATTAAAGTTTCTGTTATAAGAAACGAATATTGTTGTGGGATAATTAATTATTGGATGTACGAACTTAATTGCTAAATGCTGAAAGTATTTAGAAATAAGACGGGGGATTGCCAGATTGTCTGGCTAAATAAGACAATTAAATCCACTTGGATTTCAAAAACTGGTAAAAGATAAAATGGCTCTCTCTGATTTACTTTATTGTGATTTATTTTTCTTTTTACCCCTAGGCTAATAGAGCATAAACGCGACCATATATAAATTGAAGAATAAAAACTTAATTACTGTATTAAAATCGTATGATTTGCGTAAAAATAACGTTTCAGGCAAGGCGTGGTTACTTTTCAGAAAAAAATAATGCCAAAACCCTACTTATAACAATGCTTGCATATTAACACTTTTAGTACTTGCTTATTAAATGCAAAAGCTGCTAACAGGATCGTGTAAGAGTCAGGTGTACTGCTCCGCTAATATTATAATGTTCATAAATTAATATAATAACGTCCTTATTATGATAAGCTTACATTTAGCTTGTACCTACCTCATGCGGACCATACACGTTCAAATAATTCGATCAAACAGACTGGATCAAACAGTTTTATAAAATTGGCATGAATGTCTGTGGGAAAATTTGATAAAAAATTAGTTGTCAAATGGCATGAAGTAATACAACATTTCGTATTCCTATTTGATTAAACAGTTTGAACCAGCCTGTTTGATCAAATTACTTGAACGTGTATGACCCGCATTAAGGGGATGAAATTCATCTTAATTCTTTCTCTCATTAATAAGTAGGATTTTTGGAAAGTTGCTTCATTTTGCTAACCGTAAAACTAAATTCTTAAAACATCACTGACAATTTTATATCTAGTTTAAGGAAATGGGTATCTCATACCACCACTATCGTCATTTCAGCAGGTAGACGTCCACACAGGACTTAGGTACCTACGTTATTTTACGTACCTGGGTGTATTAGTAGCAGTCTTCGGTGTAGGCAGAGCTATTTTTTGTACTTGCGACATGTTTTTATAGTATAGAGTCTATACGAATCCCCGGATGAGAGCTATGTCTATACTATAGACATAGCTCTCATCCGGGGATTCGCTGCTAGGATTTCAAATAAAAATGTACTTATTGTTAAGGTTGGTAATGATATGTAGAGGTACTCGTATGTACGAATGCATAACTATATCACGTGTGATATCTGAACTTAGATAAAACTTCAAACTTGGGTAAAACGTCCCGTGTAAACCGCAAAACATCAGAATGACATGTCAAACATGCCAAAATTTCTTTATAAAACTTCTCGATAGATTTGAAATCCCGGTGTCATGTCCATATTAATATGTATATTTGAGGTAATTGGCCCAAAATAGCTCTATACTTCGATCACTGATTATAAAAGTAGTTTTTGGCACTGGTTGCTTCTACCTGTTGGTCGATTTGAAATATTTAAGCTTTTGCTACTTTTTATTGTGTTAACTGAGCAATAGTACTGCTAATAAGGATTAATATTGCGCAGGAGTATAATATGCAAAATCAAGAACAGTGGTAGTTTTAAGTATGGGTTAAATAACTGTTGATTAAAATTGTAGTGCAGTAGCAAATCTAGAAATCTCTTCAACGATTGCAGGTCCAGGTAGGCCGCTGTCGAAACATCCTGGCTAAATGCAGTACCATAGACACATCCCAAACACAGGGGCAGTGTGGAACCCATCGCAAGATATGCCCCACCTTCTTTCCTGCCTCCGGGATCTGAACGTGGCTAATGACAATGCTGTCCAAGTAGCCACATACTGGTCGGTTAAATTTTATCATTTTGAGTTGTCCGTTTGACAAGAAAAGAATGAGACTAAATAACAAATGAAATTATATCATCATCATCATCATCATTATCATCATCATATCAGCCGAAAGACGTCCACTGCTGGACATAGCCCTCCCCCAAGTGTCGCCACAACAACCGGTCCCGCATCCATCGACTATCCGCGACCCTCACCAGGTTATCGGCCCACCTTGTGGGAGGCCTTCCAACGCTGTATCTTCCGGTACGCGGCAATTACATACGAGAAGAGAAGATGAAGGCTGGGCCTTAACAATGCACCGTAAAGTCGTTAATTACCCATGCTTTGTAGTGTTGTAGGGATCAGTCTAGATTTAACTCAGGCTATAGATATGACATAGATACTAACTCATCATGCCAAAGCTATTGGTTCTGATTTAATTGTTCACTTAATTGGCGCATATGGACCGTATATTTATACCTACGTATGAATCGCTTATACCTAATACCTACTACCAATTACGAAATAATGTGTTTAGGAACATAGGTAGGTGAATACTTCAATCGACTACAGGTCGGTACATTTCAAAAGAATAGTTTAATAATCAGATTCATGGGTGATGTTTCGTATCTGATGACAGTAAGGAAACAATAGCAAAAAAAATACGGACTTTTCAAAAATTCGACTGCAAAAATTAATAAAGTTTCAAAAAATCACTTTTCAAGCAGTTTCACGCAGTTGGTGGCATTTATTTTAGTTCAATCACAGATTTGACGCTACCAAGGGCAGATCAGACTGCTTGAAAAGTGATTTTTTATAGAGCCGAGATGTTTTCATAAATAACGATTTTTTTTGTTATTATTTCTTGACTTTATGTACAGAATGTAACCTTGTAATATGACCACGCACTTCTGAAACACCCTGTTTAGGCCAGACAAACAGCTATCTAGCTGTTTGTCTTTTTTTTTTTTTTAAGGATGGGAAATCATCAAATGACTTCTTCCGCTCTGGGTGGAGCGGAAGGGCGTGTCAGACTCTTACTGACTAAAACCCATCCGTGTTCCTTCTAAAGCCCTTTGCGTTCCAGGGCCGCGGTGAGTCTTTCGAACAAATTCCGCAACCCTGGCATGCTCTGGCCCTAGCGGGCCCCGTCTTCTATGCTGACATCTCTTTGAGGCGCGCGTGAAACACTACGCGCCATCGACCCGGGCCTGGCGGTGATCGGACAGCGAGCCACCCAACGCTCGCCGTCCGCAGGCCCGCGCCTACGGTGGCCGGGGATCGCCGTGCGACTCCCGACGCCCGGGGCGTCTTCTCCTGTAGCGGCGGTTGGGACGAAGTCCTTGCCTTTCCCTCGCGTAGCTGTTTGTCTGGACTCTCCTATACCTTATTTATTAATAACCTCAACCATAGCAATGGAGTGGGCACCATTGTCATGGTTGAGGTTTCAATTTGTCATCACTGGCCTAACACGCACTGGTTAAAGACTTTCGTCTTAAGATAATGCTTTATTTGAGACGAGAAAAAATTTCTCAGCTGAATCGGAGGTATATAAAAGTACAGCTTTTTCATCCTAATACATAATCGTCAAACTCGACTGTAGAGAGTAGGTGTAATATGTGCAATGGGGCATTTTATATATATTTTTTTATCTTGTTTCTTTTTGAAACCATTGACTGAGGTCAAGGAGTGAATGAATTTAAATAAAAAATGGAACTTAAATGCCAGTGGACACTAGGAATGAGTGGCTGTATGGCTTTTGAGATCCAATATATATGGAGTGGCCACCACGTATCAGAATACACAGCGTTAAAAGGCCTCCCATCAACCACGAAGTGGGTCGAAGACCTGATGAGCACAACCGGAGTAAACAGGATGTGAAAAACGTAGGACCCGTCCATACGTGCCACTGATTGGTGAATATGCCAACTGTGCGACCGATATAGGTCCGACAGACGGCGTCTTTCAGCTGAAATAATGATGATGACACTTTTAAATGAAATAAACGTCATGATTATGAAACGAAAATAATGGCCTTTTACGACCCTTAAAATCTGCGATACAATAATTCAACTACCCCCATAAAAATTACCATATTCGAACTAAATCCGTATAAAAACTGAATCACACTTTTGGCACATTAAAAGGGGCGTCTCGGAATGTTGCTAAATCTCCCCAGACGTGCCATAGGAAATGTTCTCTTTATCTTACACCATCCTGCTTCCGAAGGCGCACCTTCCGCTCAGTGTTCCGCCTCGCCGCACTACACACCGGAACTGACAGGGATTTATTTAGAATAAAACAGCACATTTTTATTGCACATTAAAATATTTCAAAAGTTTGGACTGGGACTATAAGAATTGATGGTAGGTGCAATTTATGACCAAATTAAATTGTTGTACTGTAAGGCGATATGGGCAAAACAGGCATTAGGTCTCCCGATATCATTCCAATGTTTTTAGTATTTTGTCAGCTCCAGCTAATCCACAAGAAACGTGTCCAAATCTCCACGCCATCGTTTCTTATACTGTTATGTTATTATTGACCCAAATAAATAATATGGTTTTTAAAAACTCGGTATTCTTGATTTTGATAAAACATAAGACTTAAGGGATGATGAAGTTTTTAGGCGAGGATTTTACTTAATAGATAGAAGAATACTTAATTAGAAACCTGAAACTTAGAGCTAATACCTACTTATCTGTTAAATTATAAAAATAGTTATTATTTTTATTCTAAAATTACGTTTCAAACGTAGTTTTAGATTATAAATAATTACAATCTTTGTGGAGTGTTGAAGTCATGTAAATGAAAAATACTAATGACGTTCATGAGTTCATGATGCAACCCACACCCATAATGAGGGGTTATTATTATCACTATTGATGGTTAAGTCGAGCCAATATAATAATGATTGTAATCATTCATTTTTCATAAACTATCTACCCTGTAGAGGGATCGGACTTAAACACTCCCTGTGTTTAAGTTTGTAGAGGAAAGTACTAAATCCGCGCGGGCGAAGTCGCAGGCGAAGTCGCGGGCGAAGTCGCGGGCGTAGTGCTAGTTTATTATAATAAATTAATTAATTTTTACTGAAAACGATGCATGTATTGCATCTAAAATCGTGTCATGTTGTTGGTCTTATCGCTCTCTTTCTTCATCGTCTTGATGATGGCTAGAAAAAGTAGATTCACAACAAACATAATTCCATAAAAAGGGATTCAATTTAAAAACAAACAAGAAAGAGAGCTCCATTCAAAATATCAATATCTCCGCCCGTCTAAACGACAAAGAAAATTGATAGGGACAATCGACGTGCCCAGGAAAAATTGTATTAGCACTGCAGACGTGGGGAGTGCATTGTTTTGCCACACAGATGCGCCGGGGATTATCATCAATCACCAACTGCAAATTGCACATAGCCTTTCGAAATGCACCCTGTGCCATTTGTGTGCCACCGGTCAGGATTAGGCGGCATTAGTTGAATCGAATTCCGTGCTAAGCGCTTTGCGGAGCTATGTGTTACAGTATGCGAGACTGGATCCAGTAACTGCACTCCAAAAGCCTACACAGTACACACTCCCAACTGAAGGAATAAATTATTGATTCTTCCTGATAACGCTACAAATCGCAAGTTAAGTTAATTTTAATTAAACTTGGCCGATTTTCGTATCCTGCTGAATTGCTAAATGGTCCGCGACGAAGTTTGTTGGTAAGAGATAGATGTAACTTATTTTTATCGGTTCCTTGAACGTGACCGCAGCCGGCTTGTTTCGCCCCTAAGAAAATGTTCGTTCATGATCATTGACTACGTACAGAAAATATAGATATTGCTTTTATAATATTAATAGCTGACCCGCGCAACTTCGTTTGCGTAAAATTTTTCATTGATGCTTCACTCCTATTGGTCATAGTGTGATGTTATATAGACTTTCTCGATAAGTAGGCTATCCAACACTAAAATATTTTTCAATTAAAACCAGTAGTTTTTGAGATTAGCGCGTTCAACCAAACTCTTCAGTTTTTTGATACGAGTATTAAGTATAGATATTGGTTGCTTTTATTTTATTCAGGTAGTATCAAACTACGATTGTAGAGGTACATTTAAAGTAACGCCATGTTTTATAAAACGATTTCATTGTTTAACTTTAACCGTTTCGTTGGTTAGTCAGGCTATTGTTTAAAATGTTACAGTAAAAGTCGTATAATTGTTATTTGAAACTCGAAATTACAACATCGAATTAATTACAGTTTTAAGAACGTATGTAGGCGTTGTCTGTTATGATAATTCAATTAAACATAAGCCTAGACATGATGCACGTTTCACAATTAAGGAACACGTTAAGGCACAAGTAATATCTAGCGCATTAACATCAATAACGTGCTTAACAATGCAACAAATAACTGGAACAGTTCCTGCTGTTTGTAAGAACATTGTTCGTTCAAATTAAGGAAAACGCTCTATACAATTAAAGCCCGGTCACAGTTCATTCGAGTCTTCTTTAATTACAGTTCCTTATGCAAGTAGCTTGCTAAGATCCGGAGATCCGGAGTTCCGAAACTATTTGTGGCACTAAATCCAGTTGCCGTACAGCCGTGGGACAGCACTATCTAGGAGCGCAACATGCATACCCATGTAAATTTCGAGCGGAGCCGGCCTCGTTAATTTGGGTCTTGTCACGAGGCACATCCCTTTCTTAGTAACTCTGTACCCGCTGCGTCGCCGTGCTTTCACCAGCTAACGGCTCCTTGGCTGCTCGAAATTGCCTCGGTTTATCTTCGTACGATCGACCCTGAACACATTCTGAATAAATGTTTCACAAATTCGCTTTCCTGTACTCAGAAATGCTCCTTTTATTTATCTTTACGATTGCGAGATTTGCTTCAGTGATTCTGATAATGTTTAAGCTCCAGTGGTGGTCTTTATCAAAGGTCGATGTTAATTTGTAAGTCCTAATTTGATTAGATTTGTGTGCTTAGATGAATTAGGTACCTACAACGTGTGTGATTGAATAGCAATACATTCGAGTTTTATGCGCTCATGCTTTGGTGTATGTGACTGTAAAGAATTGACCCAACTTTTTTTTTAATGTTCGACAGTAAGTTACTATTTTTAAATTAGTATTCATTTAGATTAAATTATTTAAAGCGTGACAACCTGACCTTAGATAAAGAACTGATGACGCTAAAGTGTCAAAAAATTCCGTAGAGTCTTCCACCACGTTAGGGGAGAAATAAAAATAAATTATCCTAATAATAACTCAAGACGAGAGCCTAATTGAAACTCAAAAAAGGTGATATAACGATCTGTTCTACTCTAATGTATTTTTTGACAGTATGAAGGACTTCTATTGTCAAGACGGTTTAAAAATAATCGAAGATTAGTTTGTTATATCAGTGTTAAGCCATTAGTTCTCACATCTGCACGTGTGTTATTCTATAACTGTCCGCGAGTGTAATAGTTTCTACTTTGTTATTAGTATAGTTCATGAGCGCTGTGATTTCATTGATTAAAAAGTTTTTAATCAACTGACTGTTAAAAGTAAGTGATTGTTGATCGTAACTTAACCAATATGTCTAGCTTTTTCCTTACTATGTCGGGGTTGGCTTTTAGTCTAACCGGATCCAGCTGAATATCAGTATCTAAGTAACCGGGCGTCGGGAGTCACAAAGCGATCCCCGGCTACCGTAGGCGCGGTCCTGCGACGGCGAGCGTTGGGTGGCTTGCTGTCCGATCTCCACCAGGCCCGAGTCGATGGTGCGTTGTGTTCCACGCGCGCCTCAAAGAGATGACGGTATAGGAGACAGTGCTCGCTAGGGCCAGAGCCTGCCAGGGTTGCGGAATTTGTTCGAAAGAGTCACCGCGGCTCTAAAACGCAAAGGGCTTTAGAAGGAACACGGACGGGTTTTAGTAAGCAAGAGTCTGACACGCCTTTCCGCTCCACACAGAGCGGAAGAAGTAATTTAATGATTGCCCATCCTTAAAAAAAACCCCTTATACTCCGGTTATGAAGTATTCTCTGTTTGGCAAGAATCATGTTAAATCTTTCTGATTACAGCTGAGACCAAATTCTTAACGTGCTTTCTGAGGCACAGAGGAATTTATGTGTTTTGGGTGGTCAATCATCCGCGGACTGATTTTGGTAAGTTGCTTAAGTTCAAAGTTCGACCCGTGCTGCTGTTATTAAATATTAAACTATATTTTTAATATAATTTATAATATACATGCATAATTATATAATGGTTTATAATTATTAAAGGATTATTCTGTAAAAACAGGCTCGCCTGTATACATAGATGTAATGGGTACCTCATAAACTCTGGCAGCCCTCTAACGGAAAAAGCTTGATGGTTTGGGCTTCGTATAATTTAAGAAAATAACATTCAATATTAAAATGTATTCAATGATCATTCATATCAATGAAAATGTGAACGAATACGCCCTAATTAGAAGTAAAGTTTCCAAAATTAGATTGTTCACTAAACTGGAACCGTTGAATAGAATGTTTCGGAAAAGCATAAAATAGTTCCTCTAGCCCGATGTTACAGTTTGAACTGAAGTTAGGATTAGGAGGATTGATTGTAGGACGTACGTCCTGACAAGGGAAAATTACGGGAAAGTAGAATCTGTTTACTATATTTCATTTACGCCTTTAGAATTTGTCGTGCGATGTTTTGTTATCAGATTATTGTTTTATTACTGGTGATACCGGATTTCATGTGTCCGCATTCCTTTCACATGCTCTTACTTTAATATTTTTCATTTCTGAACATGGAACGCCATGATTGCCCTGTGGTGTCATTGCAGGGTATTTTTAAAAACATTGGACACATATTTTCTCTGTTGTCACGTAAACAAAAGCTGAAGATGTTGAAATTTTGCATCACGCGTTGGTGAACTTTTTGCCAACTAGTGACGTCACCAGACCCTGCTCCTGAACTTTGATGCGCTCTATCTTTATCAATTTTGTTTATTTGAAAGGGCCAAAATTACGAGTCCATTATTTTTGAAAAATGTAACTGACGCGGAAGAACCGAATATAACTATTAATAATAATGAAATAATGTTTGATTTCATTGCGCAAAAGTTTCGACTGTCATAGCCATGGTCAGAATATTGTCACGGGCTGTCAATTTGAATAATCGTTGATGTTCATTGTTCACTGATCGATACTTTTGGTTTGAAAAGTTTTGACAATTCCGTCTCCTGCAGTGGACCTCGAGGCGTATCGGTGTTTAGTGTTTTGCACAGTAGGTAGCTCGGTGCTTAATAGATATTTCAATTAAGTTATCATTAAAATTCGCTTTTTAACCACGATTATTCTCTTATTTATTAACTGGCTGTTGCCCGAGTTTAATTAGTACTCCCCCTCTACAAATTTTAACATAATATATTGTGCTATTCTGATGTACACAATACCTACTTAATCTATATTTCATTTAAATCTGTTCAGCAGGTTTTTCCTGAAAGAGTAATAAATATCCATCCACCTATCCGTCCATCCCTAGAAACTTGCACGTATTTAGTATACGGATGAGGAACAACGATAATATGGTTTAAGAACTTTATTTCCTTATGAGAATAAACAATAATTCACTTTCTGAGAAACAAGATTTAAAACTTATATTAAAATAACAAACGTACAGAATAAAATATTAAATAAATAATATTTCAATAAATAAATAATTTAATTAATTTATTATTTATTTTATAAAATATATTAATATTATTTTTTTTATATTTAGGATAAGGAAAAATTTTATAGGAATCCATATATTTACGTAGAACATCGTTTATTTTGTTGTTCTATGTATATACGGATATATACGGATTGTCGTCGCAATGTTCAGATACAGCGGAAAATTTCCAAAAATATTTTTCGAGTACCACTAATTAATCATAAAGTATTTTACAACGCAGATACTAAACTCGATTTCTAAAAGTGACTACTTACACATAACGTTGTGTTTTCTTTATTAATATCTAAAGATATCTTATCTATTCGTTAAACTAGCGATAGCTGGTCAAGGGCAAAAAGTTGGAAATAATCCACTGTTTTTCTACTGATAAAATATTAGTTCATAGGTGATGTACCGTGTATTATGAAATATAATGTTTAGCGATACCTAATATCAAAGTCTAAAATAAGAACCAACCAAATTATAGAACCAATTAACTGATACTGAGATTATAAAACAAAAACTTGCTGCTGGTAGTAGCTTCGTCCTTGTGAAGGTCCTAATATGATCTATCCGTTTGCCAAATTTCATCCTAACCCGTTTAGCTGTTATGATGTGAAGTGGTGATAGACAGCCACACAGAGTTTCTTTCGCATTTATCATATTAACACCATCCTATGGATGATATGTTTAGTACTTTACCTAAAGTACCTGGATGACCTTTACCTAAGATTTTTTTTGGGTAAACGTTTTCTAAAAATGAAACCTAGCTAGATCGATGTATCGCCCCCGAAACCCCCGGCATACCAAATATCATGAAAATCGTTGGAGCCGTTTCCGAGATTCAGATTATAATATACATATCCTATACAAGAATTTCTCGTTTAAAGGTATTAAATTATCAAAAGCGTAACTTTCCTAATGAAAAACCATAACAGCACTTGGAGTTCAGTATATATAAGTTCGGAGAGATGAACGTTGAAATTAAATGAAAATTCACGAAGGTAATCTTAGTGTTCATCTGTCAGAAATTACCCTGATTGCAACCAGATTTTGAACGATGTTAAGTTTCCTCTACTAAACAATAAAAAAAAACAAATATTTCCTCAATTTAGTTTATTAACTGATTACAGTAGGTAACTCTCTGCCCGAACAATTAAAACCAACAAGTGGTAGTTGACAATATTATTATGCTATTATTGATTTCACTTCAGATAGAAAGACATGAAAAGTTAATGAAACAACACAAACATGATGGTTCACTAATAAAATTATAATTTAAAATAACAATATTGAAGTAATGAGGCTATCTCAATCAAAATGGCTTAACCCGCATTTCTTGAAAAACAAGAATTAATACTTTCTAGCAAAACCAATGTTGACCTGCATTATCTGGCCAGTATTTTTTTTGGCCAGTATCTTTGAACAAAAAAGCAGCACTACCATCGATCGATGGTAGTATGAATATTAGTCGACGTCGGTCGATAGTTTCTACTTCTATTACACCAATCCATCAATTGGTGTGGTAACACCCTTAAATTTATTAATTATGGTGTAATATTTCGCTTGATTGCGCCAAACGTGAGGTCCTGGGCTCTACTTCCGGGTCGGGCAAAGCGTTACTGTTTTTCTCAGTAGTAGCCAAGTCTTTTTTTTATGGGTAATCACTTCTCCTGCTCTAAGAGGAGCGGGCGGGAGTGCCAGACGTTTACTGACTAAAACAAACCCATGTTCCTTCGAAATGCCCATTGCGATCCAGGGCTGCGAAAACTCTTTCTGACAATTCCACAACCCTGACAACAGCCAAGTCTACATTCGTGACCGGTTGATGGGAATAGGCTCGCCCCTTACATATTAGGGATTTACACATAACGGACAAAATATGGATGAACTATTATGACACCGATATGTTACGCCATGTTAAAATATATCCATGAATTTTACAAACGAACGAATGTTTAAATCACAGCGGCATTATGTGACATCAGCCACTAAAATAATACGTGTTGCATAAAAACCACATGTTTCAATGTGGAAATGTACAAGACTGAACGTGCACTGTTGCATTGTTTGTTGATACTTATCGACATTGATTTTAAACAATCAAGCTATTAAATAATGAGGTCACAGCTGAAGTTGTTAGGTATAAAACGATTATGAATATTGATGATTGAAAAATCCAATTTTGTGTTTTAGTTTTCATTAAAATCGAGCCCGAAACTCCTCATAATTTCGGTTTTCCACGCCCACTTGAATAAATCACCCCATAAAAGTGTAAAGTTTATTATGATAATTATACAAGTTGTAAACATTTCTGTTATTCTAACTATATTATTATACCTTTGCTTAAAATGAATTATCTTTTTTTATGCTCCTGCCATGTTATCTCTCAACCACCCTTGGTTCAATTGCAGAGAACGGCTTAGGCATTAAGTCCGCCCTTTTAAGTTTGTGTTTCATCTTGCATGAAGTTCTTATGAATGATTCAGTCTCTTGTTAATTACTAGCCTTTCCGCGGCTTTATTCCCAGTAAGAATTTTCCTTTTGGGATCAGAATTTCCAGATAATCTAGCATCAAAGATCCTTACTAAGTCAGTTTACTTCGTCCCTCCGTTTGTAACTCTTCTATTGCTTGGTAATGCCTCTTCTTAGTGGAGACGAAGAAAATATTTGTTAAATTGCAAGCTTTTACATCACTCACTGATTTGAATGTTATAATACTTAGATGTTTAAAGTTTTAAAGGTAAATCTAATAGCTTTAAACAAGCAATTATTTTAATATATGTACATATAAAATCTAAATCTTGGAAACGGCTCCAACGATTTTCATGAAATTTGTATGCAGGGGGTTTCGGGGGTGATAAGTCGATCTCGCTGGGTTTCATTTTTAGAAAACATTTACCAAAAAATAAAACCGAGCAAATCTCGGTCATCCAGGTACATATATACCTAATCTCGCATTTGTCAACCTTTAAAACGATCACGACCTAACTCAATAAATAATGATGATTTTATCAAATAATCTAAATTTTATGTTACTGTGGCAGATTACATTTCCAATTGATTGCAATAAATGAAGGTAATTAAGCTACTCATGTAATTTTCTTCCTTATTATCCGGTATTAGGTATGTTATGTAAAAAATATATCACGATTGACAAAAGTATGACTTAGGTATTACTAACAAAGCTGTGAAGGGGATTTTTATATAGTTTAAATTTTGTTTCCATGCATTTACAGGCTCCATTTTTTTTAGTGAAAACAGTTTAATAATTTTTGGGTATTTTTTGAGAAACCACTAAAATGAAAGTAAAGTGAAACCTTTATCAAACGATTGTTTCGATTCACTTAGTTTTAGTTTAAGTTTTGTGATAGACAACCCAGCATATTTAAAGCCATAAAGGAATTATGTTGTTTTCAACTGACAACACTTATGCATGGAGATGACATGGCTAGAATGAGCATGGCTGCTTCGATGACGACTTATAGAGAAATATGGAAGTAAAACACATGTTGCGCAGACGCAATAAAATTAGGATACCTAAGCGTAAGATAATGATGATGAAATAGTTAGAAACAGTAAACGGTTTACGCCACAATTGACGCAAATATTAATCGATTCGAATAATCAAGGTGCAACTCAAATTACGCTCATGGCGCCTAAGAGATAGTATCTGTTACATCAGCAATTTAATTTTTCGGTGATAACGATCTATCTGGCTTTTTCCAACTTTTTTGCAGCTGGGTACCCGTATTTTACATAGAGCAACTGCCTGTTTGACCTCCGAAACCCAGTAACTGTTACTGGGTTGTGGAGGTCAAACCCTACCCCATGGCAAGACTGGTACCAAGGGCTATCAGGCTTCTGTAAAGATTGTCAAAGATTTACAAATGACATCCAGCTATGAAATTAACGTGCTTTCTGAGGCACGGAAGAGTGTTGGTATGTAAAGAATCGTCACCCATCTACGGGCCGTCCTCGCCATGCTTAATATTGAAGATCGACACGTAGAGCAGTTATTAGGTACTTAGCTACGAGGTCTTCATTCAGTTTGCGCCACAAATGACGTAAATTAATCATCGACTTATCTTGAGCAGGTAACGCATGTGACGCTCTTGGCGCCTTCTTATGAGATAGTATCTGTGAAATCAGTAGATTCGGTTTTTAGTAATCATATCATGCCAATATGTAGTAAAAATAATCGAATCAAGCGCGTCTCCTTCACATTTTTAATGCGCACAGTCAAACTGTGGAACAGTCTGCCAGGATCTGTGTCCCCCTATCACCTTTGACCCGTCAGCCTTCAAACCAAGAGTAACCAGCCATCAGGCTTGACCCGCAAGCTCCATCGTAGACCACATTCAATGCTGTACCGAAGCATTCATCAGGAAAACTGGAAATCATTTAAATGCAAGACGAACTCGCGCGCACAGGTTTTTGAACAAATCTCATTGCTGTTTCTCTAATTTATAAGTAAATAACTATTATGTGTATAATCTTCAACATTTTAATATAAGTGGTTTCGGAGATGAAAGAGGGGGAATGGTAATTTTTCATTTATTTTTTTAAATATCTTCAAACATTGTTTATTTCAAAATTACGAAAAAAATAATTGAAATCGTCACATTAAGATCTTTCAATTGATATTTCACACGGGACAGTTAGATAAACTTTTTCAACCAGTAATTTAGGGGTAAAACAGCTATGACAGATGGACAGACACACACGCACGAGCACACATACGAGTGATCAATTCAGGACTTCGATTTTTCAATTGGACGTACAAAACCCAAAAAGTAAATAAAAAATTAGAAGCGCTAAAGACAGCTATCCTTCTGACGTCACACCGATAACTAAAATAGTTTAGGCCTAAAATTCCAAGCGATAATAAAGAAAAAAGATTATTGTACGTAAACATATCAAAACAACATATTTTTCGTCGTAAAGTTATCACGACCTGCTGTCATGATCCACTTACTATCATTGTAAAAAACAACCTCGCAGATTACTACTAAAAACAATAAAATACGCAATTTGATTATTTTTACTTTGATTGGCCGCTGTCTAAGGATTGTTGTCTTCGTGACATAACCGTTTACTTATCTACTTAAAACGTTTCAGTGTGGGAAGTATGCAGTAGGTTATAAGTAATAGGTCACGTAAAAAGTTGCTAAGGTCGATCTAAAGACTTTATTTTCTTGATTAACAATAGCTTAGGTAAAGGCAGGTAGTCCCAAAAATGTTTTTTCTTTAATAGCTGGGCATTAACTGGGTTGCTTGATTTGTCCAAATTCATGCCTGAAGGAGCCCACTGGACCTAGAGCCTCACTGCTATAGATCTATCTATCTTTCACTGGACCATGAAACAAACATTGAACATGTCAGATTATAGCAAAATCCAACGGGTATCGCTCGAATTCGCCCGCGGTAAAGTCCGTCCAGTGGATTCCCCGCCTCACTTTTTAAATTGCATCATCAACGCATCGCAAAGACATAATAATTGACCATTAATAAAACGTTATAAGCCCTCGGCACATTAAACGATTTTGCACCCGTGGCCACAGCGAGCCAATCATCGTCCCGTAACACCAGTTGATTGATATCCAGACGTAAGTACCGACAAGTTCGTTGAACCCGATACTCTGAGACTATTTATGTATCTACCTAAGTATTGTCCGATCCCTGTGGATGTAATTCCCGGTAGGGAAATACCTATTAACAGTATACTAGGTAGATACATATCTGGAGTTACTACATCAATCGATCGATCTGCGATCGAAGCCAGCGATCGACGTCGATCGATTGGTGTGGTAGCTTTGGCTGATCGAAGGATGAAGTAGAAACTATCGATCCAAGTTAATTAATTCATTCTACCATCGATCGATGGCATTGATCGCTGATCGATTGATTGATGTAGTAGAAACTATCGATCGACGTCGATTAATCCATTTGACTATAGTGGCCTACATAAAGCATCAACATCCGACCAAGACGGCGCGCGGCGCGCGGCCGCGCACTCAGGCCCGTCACTGATAGCGCGTTGTTTCAACTGCGACACCAATCGATCGATTGGTGTGGTAACACCCTTAGTCGCAAACGCTTTTGCTAAGCTTGGGGCCCTGATGAGGTTCGATTTTCAGGTTGATCAAAGTTTTATTGAAATGTGGGTATAATATCGGTTTTTAGGAAATTTGGGACACATATAAACTCAAAGAACCTTCATCAAAGTACAGGGCTGCCGTCCAAAAAGTTCACGTAAGTACGTAAATTGGACTTAAAATCAACGAGCTTCTGTTTTGTCTGCTGATAACTGCAGGGCTCGTTTTTGAACATGTCAACACGTTTTGAACTCATCAGCACATAACGCCGAAGCCATCGATGATTAGTCTAATTTAGCTTTCGTGAACATTGGACATCTTTTGGCCCCAAGTGATGCCACATCGACCAGTCCTGTGAGTCTCCCATCCTTTGAATTCCATACTTATCTATTTCTCAAAGATACATCTAATTATGCTAACGAGGCCACGTTCACCTTGATCTTGATCGTGAGTAGCACCGCATACGTCACTATATAGCACAGTTTGCTTAAACACGACCATAATGATTAACGTACTGAGAACTGCCGATGATTCATAGACTACGGCGAATGTTGCAATCAGCCTCTTTCTGATAACAATATGAGCAGTGAAAACAATGATACTTGCAGGTATCTACATTCTGTTTTCATAGCTATACAATAGTTGCCATTGTGAATGAGAGTTAGAAATATTTTAACTATCAGTTTGATTAAATTTATCGTGTTTTTAGAACCATGTACCTCTTGACCGACCGATGACCTGGTGAAGTCCGCGGGAATCCGCTGGTAGCGATGCTCACGGGACCGGTCAATGTGGTGACACTGAGGGTGGCCATCTCCAGCAATGGACGTCTTTGGGCTGATGACGATCTTTTTATGCAGTTTTTGTCTCGAGGTTCATCCCACATTTTTTTTCCTTTTTCCGGTATAAAAATAACTTATGGCACTAAAAATAGTGTAGTTTTCAATCAACAAAAGATTTGTTATGATCCTATCAGTACTGTCACACACTGTAATAGAATAAACGCAATACCTGAAAAGGGGTCATTGTACTCATCATTATGAAAAACTTTTACAATGGGACCAACGCTGAAATCGTTAATAAAAAAATCCTGACTGATGGATCAACGCACAGCCTAAACCGTTGGCCGTAGAGACGAAATTTGGAGTACGTATTCCATAAATGATGTTTTGTTGTGTTTAAGAAAATTCATCCCCTAAAAGGGTGAAATAGGTGGTGAAATTTTTTATGTAAAATCATATTCCTTGGGCCGATAAACTTGATACTTGGTACAAATATTGGCCAAATTAAACTACAAAGGTTTTTTTATTAGATTTTTTATTTTTATTTAATATGGGTTTGCTCTTGACTCTAGTCTAAGTCACAGATGACAGAGACAAAGTCGACGATGGAGCGATTACCCAGAATAAGCCTGTTCACTCTAATTTTGAAGAGATTAGGGTTGTATGCGTTCGGAAACACAAACGCAGGCAGAGAGTTCCACTCCTTTGCTGTGTGTAAAGTGCGAATTGGTGGAATAGCAACACTGTAGAGATGGTAACTTGCAGTGCGTCTAGATGTCCGATGGTAGAAGGGGGCCGGTGGGATGAGATCGTGGAGTCCCTGGACACTCTCCCCGAAGTACAATCTGTAGAAGACCGACAAGCAGGCAATTTTGCGGCGATGAGCCAAGCTTGGCATCCACCAGTTTTACGTCGCCAATGAGCCTTTTAGGTCTGCGCATCCACCGAGTCATGCGCGGCAAGTTGGTATTTAGCTGAGCCATCCCAAAGGTGGCTGCAATACTCCATGCAGGATTGGACTTGTGCTTTGTAATGGGTAAAAACCTATCCAGGCGTGAAGTATCGCTTCACTCTATTTAGGATGCCCAGTTTTTTGGCCGCAGTTAGGGCTTTGTTCTCAATGGTGGCACCGAAGTTCAGACAGGGTGTCAGCTCCATGTCTAGGAGCTCGAGCCGATCGGTTACTGGGACAGATGTACCCCGAAAAGTATGAGTTAGGTCGAAACGACTCCTTTTTGGGGTAAAAAGACACGCTTGTGTTTAGGTGGCATTAAAAGAGACCAGATTGTCATCACCCCACTGGGAGACAAGATTTTAGGTCAAATTTGTCCGCTCGGGGGCGTTAAAGTTTGAAAGGAAGAATTTTATTGTAATTGTACTAACAAATATGGATGTAATCGTAAGATCGTAGAATCTGAAATAAATTATTTATTATTATTATTTTATGTTTTTTTTTTCTCAACGTATTTTTTTTTGTATGGAAGAATCTTATTCCTTTGGTCAACCTACTTGAAATTTAGTATAAATACTGGCCTAAGTAAATAATAAAGGTTGTCATTATTAGTTTTCCACAACTATTCACACATTACGATGTAGGGGGTGTTAAATTTTGCATGGAAGATTCATATTCAATGGTTTAATAAACATTGAACCTTAGTTAATAATAATGGTTTTTGTATAAACGCCCAGGCTAAATCCTTGGACCTAGAGAGCTAAAATTGTATACAAAAGTTGAATAATTATTCAAAAATTCTCCGATTAATCACGAAATCACAAGGTCTATGAATATTTCGTCAAGTCAAGCTCTAATGAAATTGGACGAAAAAGAGTGGATCGGACATTTTTACATAATAATATACTTAAAACTTGATCTAAATAATTCTTGTGCCTATTTCAGCTTTTTCTGAAATTCAATCCTTTAATTAGTGCAAAGGGGTGGCAAAATATGTCGACCACGTCTTCGAATAGGCCATAGGATACTTTTAATCCCAAGATAATCGTTTCCATTGCATAATTTTCGAATTTTATGCCAACGAAGGCACTGGCAGAAACTTATATTACTTTAAGAATTAGAAACAGAAAAATAAATACAACAATAAATAAAATGCATCCATGGAGGAATCAGTTGAGGCTAAAATAAATATGCTAGCAAATTATGTCGGCAAAGAAAACACTACATTTTAAAAGATTTCCAGATTCTTTGTTTAAATTTTATATGTTTTAAACTTTTCCTGTCTTTTATGGCGTTCGTGACCACTGGCCATGATCACAAAGTTTGTCTGTTCTTCCGACGGTACTGTGCAAACCGGAGTAATACTTAAACTTAGTTTTATTTTGTTGTAAAGTCGTATACTTTCAGAATTTTTAACATAAACATGAGTTGTCCTGTACAATCAGCTATTGCAATTTTGTAGTTAAAGTCATAGGTAAGTACCTCGCTTTTGAGCTTTTTTTTTTAAGGATGGGAAATCATCAAATGACTTCTTCCGCTCTGGGTGGAGCGGAAGGGCGTGTCAGACTCTTACTGACTAAAACTCATCCGTGCTCCTTCTAAAGCCCTTTGCGTTCCAGGGCCGCGGTGACTCTTTCGAATAAAATCCGCAACCCTGGCAGGCTCTGGCCCTAGTGGGCCCCGTCTTTCGCTTTTGAGCTAGATAAACTTGTTTTGAAATTACCAGGCGCAAAATTAATTTCGAAAAAAAAATGTCCTGTTTATCGTACGATACTTATTGTCATGAAAACTCAAAGCCCAATTGTGATGGTCGTGAAAATTAAATCTTGTAGCTATACTTTCTAAAAAAAATGGCAATAGTACAAGTAAAAAAAAAAGCAACGGGTAGTCGTCGGGGAAGGCCTCTGCCCATCAATGTTGTGATATGGGCTCACAGTAACAAGTTGATAAAGTGTTTCATAGGTAGTTTAACCCTTTGCTCGCGGGTACAATTCTGGGCCATTTCTCTCGGTTGGCCCTTACGACCTGCGCTGAATGATAAGTAGTCGATACACTTGATATTTGTGTTTGGTTGGCTATTGTACCCATTTGAGAAAATAGTACTAGTAATAGTAGAAGAAATGTATGAATATAGACTCTGTTGACGATTCTGACTATTAAATAATAACACTTGCATATGTTCGAAAATAAATAAAGCTGGTGTTTCCTAGCTGTTCATAAAATGGTCAAGATATGTAGGTATAATGGTGTAATCAATATCATATGAGTGCAGCTCAAATAACTGTTATTATTTGAGTTACACTCAGTAAAAGACTGTTTTATTAGTATTTAGTAAACATATAACACTATTTGGAGTGGGTTCTATCTATACTTTAGCCCCCGAGTGGTGAATTCGCGAGCCAACCACTCGTCCCTAGCGTGGCATAGAAGATGGAGTACTGTGGGTTACTTAAAGTTACCATACAAAGTGCACAGTAGAAAATTTGCTATGGTGACAATTATAGGGTGCCTACTGGTTTCCTATTAGAATACCATCGGTAACATAACACCGGTTCATCATACCAGCCGAAAGACGTTCACTGCTACCCAAGGGGGGAGGGGGCTTGCCATAATCACCACGTTTGGCAGGCGGGTTGGTGATCGCAGTGTAGCTGTTGCAATTCTGAAATGCTGCTGCCCATTCTCTGGTGTGTCACTTAGTCGCCTCTTACGACAACCACGGAAAGTGATGAGATGGTGCTATTCTTTTACGTTCGACACCATACAGAACATATCACCGGTTAAACCTGAAATAACACAGTGCTGTATAGAATAAAACACCCATTTTGCTTCAAACAACTGGCTGAGATATCCCAGATGAAGAGTATAACTTTGATCGACTCAGGAAGGAACCAGTGCACCAGTGCCAGCAGTCATGCTATATTGTAAAAATCCTACCGAGCTGTCAAGCCATACAAACAAGATGGTTTTGCAGTTGCATGTTTGGTATTGCAGTTCACTTTATGCCCACTCCACCTTAGTGTACACGATGAGATGTTGATAGAATAGATCGGCAGATTTGACAAGTTTCCTCCATAGATGTGCGAGGATGCGTTGCGAGGGATGTGTTTGTTAAGAACCAATAGGGTCGCTTTATTTACCTAGCCTCGCTCAGCGCAAACGATTCTATTGGTTCTTAACAAACACATCCATTCATCTCTGGTGGAAACACAGCTTCAACCAACGAGGCGGTATAGGAAAAACAGCGTAATATTGGATGACACACGCTAAATATTGGACATTGACACGTCATAAAATGTGATAACTACCGATACTGTTTATTACTTTACATTATTTCATAATTATGCCTTCCTGTTATAAACAGCTGGGCTGATATCAATCGTTGTACACAACTGTCTTATGTAATAAAAACATGATTTATTACGGCATTTTATCGTAAATTAATGTAATTTAATTAGTAGTGTGTAGCAGGGAACAATGCCATGTAGGTATGGGAGATTTAACTCCTTTGTTTGTACGCTAGTTTCACAAAGAAACAGCTGCTATTAGCTACGAGATTCCCACTATTGGATAGGTTATGAATATGAGCTAAGATGGACCAATAAATTCCTGTTTTTTTCCTGTTACGTAAATAGGTAGTCACGTTATTTGCTATCCGAGAGAGAATACCACAAAAAACGTGATGTTGACTTTATATGTTCATATTTTGTGTATTTCCAGGAAGGAAAAAAAATAATGGCAAAGATGTGGTTTCAATTTTAAAAACTGACTGACTGACTAACCTTTTAACTCAGTGTCGAAATCGCTTGTATTGGACAACAAGCTTGTTATTAAATATTTATTGTGTAATTTATATCATTAACATGAAACTATATTTCGTTGAACTCTACTCAGTCGCCAATCCACGTGGTTATGTTGACATTTAAGGACTGGATTCATAAGACGTCACATGCGAATCTGATCAGGAAACCGGTTTCAATCAGCGGCAGTTTTGTGTTCTCACCAAAACTGGTCCACCAAATTACGAGACCAAATTTTTTCCATCAAAATTACTTGTTAACACGCGAGACACAAAACAACCATCAAGAGTATGATCAGATCACAGGAAAAATGAGACAGGGCGATTATTTTTGAGTGCGATTTCTCTCTTTTGCTCTCACATCCAAGATGCAGAAATTAAGGTAGGAAACCTAGAGTTCAATCTAGCATTCTGTAAATAAACGGTCTCTTTAGACTCCAGCATACACATCACAGTTGAAGTCTTTGTATATTCTTGAGAGAGGCAGCCATGGACCACTTCTTCAACCAACGAGAGTGCATACTATAGTGGACTTATCACAGTATCTTTGCTAGGTAAAAGGTTGATTATCATTATGAGAAAACCGCTTTTTGGTAGACACGTTTCGATGTTTTTTTTGTGGTAGCGTCAGCCACGTGTTGTTGACAAGTCAACCTCTTGAACACTGGCCGACAACGGATCCAATCCTTAGCAACAGTCCTGATAAATGACTAAAGGTAGCGCAGAGTATTATCGCGTTCGCTCGACTAATGATATACGATGTCAATGTTCATTGATGTAAGTGCAGCCACAGTGAACGGTCGTATAGAAAACAGCTGATGAGTCAGTGACGGTTGCGAACTCGTTGCTCGGACCATTGTTATACGTGATACAATTTTGAATATAGAACTGTGAGAGTAGGTAAGGTACTGTTTTCGTTTGTTTTTGTGTTATAGTTTTCTTTTTTCAAATCTTGAGAGGCCGGTAAAATAGGTTGTAAATAAAATAGGTTTTATTTTAGTTTATTTGTTAATATTAGTTTTTATGATGATTGATTAATAAATAATTATATGTTTAAAAAAAAGAAACCATAAGTTTTACTTTTTGTTGTTTAGGTTAGGGTTTTATAATATCAGCCAGCGATCAAATATTTTTGTGTGGATTGCGAAATACCAAATAAACAAACAGATTGACCTAGTTGCGATAACAATATTTGCACATGCAATACTTATATCTACGTTCCAAAGATTAAACACAATAGGGAAATATTGAAATAGTGAAATCTATCGCCAGAATTACCAAGAGCAATGATCCAAAAATATTATAAAATGTACCTAAGAAGGAAAAATAAATATAATATTTAATAAAAATAAATCAAATGATTTAATCTGACTAAACATTATGAAACTCACTAAAAGTTCTGATTCAGAAGTTCAAAAATAAACTTCAAACCTAAACTAAACCTAATTATTTTGATTACCTATATATGTTAATCATACGAAGTTACATACAATGATGAAACACCATAATTTATTACCACTCGTTCGCACTCAAAAATTGGCGCTAACTGTACATTTTGAACCGTATCGTCACGCGCGAAATGTGTTTCCGAAACCGCGATAACACGAAATAGACCAAAAGACAAAGTCCATAGAGTTTGTTTTTGCACGAACTAATTTTATTCAACCAGTCAAGAGAATTTGTTAATAGTGAGGCTATATCCTTTAGAAAGGTATTTGAGTTTACTTTCATTTCTTTTTTGTATGGATTATAAGAACTATCTACGTTACCTACCAGCTGTTTGTCTACCACTAGCGGACGTCACGCGGTTTCACCCGCGTAGTTCCCGTTCCCGTGGGAATACGGGGATAAAATATAGCCTATGTTACTCGCTGATAATGTAGCTGTCCAATGTAGTTTTCGAGTTTATTCATTACAAACATACACACACACAAAAATACAATTTTTTTCTCTTTATCTGACATGTTGAATTCTAATATCTACTTAGGCTAAGTATCATTATCATGATTGCTGGCTCGGCCATAAATTATATATTATTTAAGAAGGTTTTGTATTTCACGTTCCTGATACGGATTTACGATTTACTTTAGCAGAGGCGATATCAAATATGATAAAATGCTTAATATATGTTTTTGCTACTAGCCTATTATTCGCTATTTATATACTTAGCACTTACTCAATTATTTTTTCCCACGATTTCACCATAGAATATAATTAAGTGGATAAGAATCTACCGATTTAATTTATCTATACGGAAAATGTTGTGGAACTGAACTTGAAAATCTTAGTTTTTCCATGGATTTTCTTTATTTCACTTATTTAGACAACCTTCAATCTATCTTTCTTTACCATTAAAACTATAGCAAACATACATGCGCTTGCGCAGATTTGAGCAAACGACACTCTGATATTCCTTACTTCGTAAGTTTAGGGCTAGTGTGTTATGGTGATACCTAGTTATGATTCTCGTATTCGTAGATAAAACTGTAAAAGTATAATAACTTAATCAATGCTGAGCAGATTTTATCATTCTGATTATTCGTTGTTAATTAATTACGTAAAGAAAGTTAGATAGAACGATAAATCATTTATTTTCCGTAATATGGAGCGTAAAAATATCATAGATAATCTTATCTATTTTTCTTTATCAAAAATCTATACTATAATTTTAAATGATGACTTATCAGTTTTAATCTAATTAATGTGTTCCATTTTATTTAATTCCCTCTCTTCCCTTAAAACCAGTTCAATAACTACTTACCTATTTATAACAGGAGCTACTTTATTTCGATCCAAAATAAACAGAATAAAACAAGTAACTATTTGAAATTTAGGTTCAGTTCCTCAATATTAAGTGATAAGTTTCTACATGTGTACTTATCTATTAAAAATAACGATTGTCAAGAAAAGGTATCCAACTACTTAAAATAATAATATTTTTATTATTATACCGAGTGTAAACAGTGGTTTTTGCGTTGCTAGCAAAAACCACTGTTTAATAGTCGTGTTAGTCGCACTAGCAAACAGGACGCGATTTTTTTAAATAATTAAGTTCTAGACCAAGGGTTCCCAAACTGTGCGTCGCGACTCCCCGGGGCGTCTGTCGCGGTGCTTTCCTAGAGGCGTCACAAACAACAGAAATGTAGTAAAGAAATACTGTGTCTTTCTATTTTTAAAGGTTTTATGCAAAAACTGTTTAGGATCTGTAGCTAAGTTTACAAATAGTCGAACATCGACCTTAAGCAAACATTTTATAAATATTATTCAGTGTATCTTAATCAGAAAAATTATACCCACAGTAGCTCCGTTTGGGAAAACGAGAATAAATGGAATCGATGACACGGATGTTCTTAAAATTTTTGAAAAGGGCGTGGCAAAAAAAAATAAAACACTCAAAGGGAGTCGCAGTATAAAAAATATTGGGAACCCCAGTCTAGACACACAATAGTATTCAAGATAGCAACGGGAACCATGGTCTGGTGGTTCAATTCTCTTAGTGAGATTATCTCGGGTACAATTAGCTACATATACGACAAATGGCTATGTCCGGTTGCTAGTCATAATGGAATGAAACTGCGTATACGGCGGAAACTATAATATTTTGAAACTTCCTGTGGCAAAATTTGCCAAAAACAATGGTTGAACCTTCGTTGAATAAGAAAACCGTAATAACGTCGATCGTGTGAACTCTTAAAGTGTATGTTTTGGTATACAATCCTAATTAAAAATAATAAGCTTATATGCTGCATGTTTTGCATATGAACCGTTTTCTCTTTGTATGAAAATCAATTCAAGACATGGTTTTCAGCATAATGTTATTGATGGGGACATTTTTTCAAAACAAACATTTTTAATTTTAGGATTTCTCTTGACAGTGGATCCTCTAAGAAAAAAGAGAATTTATAATTTTATAAGTCCAAGTATTTAATTTAAACGAATTTGAGTGATTGTAAATATAACTCAATTCAAAAATGATAACCACTTTATTTTATTTTTGGAAGCGTAGGTAAATTGTTACCTACGCTGTTTGTTACCCTACCTACCTACCCAATACCCAACAGTCCCCGACATTTTTTTACATGTATAAGTACTCAAGTAGGTACACATCGGACACAGCAGCTGTTAATATAATTTTAACACAGCTGAGGACGTATTAAATTACGTAACGGTACACACACACGGCAGACTGTACTTAAAACTTCAAGATTATCATATTTTTTGTCTCAGTTAACGCTCATTTCGGCGAATCCATAATAATCATTCTATACCATAAAGGTCCAAGACATTGTTATGAGAGACACCAGATAAATGTGCAATAACGGTCATTGACCCACAAATTTTATTGACTTTCTTTATATCAAAAACAGAAATAAAGACATAAAACTGTCCTGAATCGACTCCTATCGTGGTGGTTTACGTTCTCTAGTAATGAAAAAACGGTTCATAATGTATTGTTCTGTATCTACGAAGTACGAAGGGATATTAAGAAAAGGTCAATGTACTTTATTGCATGTTTATCTGGCGTCTGCCATAGTGTTTGTCAACGCTTTCCATACGAATCAATCTAGACAGTGAGCGTCATCGTTTAGTTAAAGAAATTGACGGCTCGGCGAAAAAATATTTGTTATCTATAACCAGTTATTGACAAATATACAAAAATAGAATACTAAAAGTGAAACAAAATTAAAATTGATCTAAAAACTAACGAGAATTAATAATTTTATAGAAATAACCTTGCGAAAACGTCGTTTTTCTATGGCAGGTGTAGAGCCGCACTAGATTGTCTTAGTTAAGTATTGTTTTGGTTTTTCTGTTTTACCTAAAAAAGTAGATAAGTACCGTAAAGCGATTGGTTTTTGTGACAGTAATTTAAATACTCGGACAGACAGACGCGACGCAAAATGTAAAATCATGTTTTCATTGAAATTGTTCTACGGATTAGAAAAAATATATGAAAAATCCCATAGTCCCGTCGTTATCGCATTGTCGCGTCGCTAAAGTCTGTGTGAGTCTTAACACAATGCTGTATACAACATATACACAATAACATACAACAATAGTTTTGGCGGTCTGCATTGCCTTTCATAAATACTTCGCGACACGCAGGATATGACGCAGATTGAATTTGTTTAAAAAATATACATCACGTCATATTGTAACAAATCGCATAGCATATCTAGCTCAGTCATTAAAAAAGAACCTTCATTGACGCCCGGGGCACCCCGGGCAGTCAATCATGCTACTAGTTGAATGACTAATAATATCACCATGGCATAAAATATTCAGATAAATCATTTAGTACAATATAAAAGGATAACTGAACCCATAAACGTACAATTGAGAAGGACATAATACATTGTATTAGGGTTACATAAGGAAAAACGGAACCCTTGTAGGATAACTTAGTTTTTTTTCAATTTAATTTCTTTAGGGGCTGATGTGAGAGAAACTGAGAAAAGTCAATTAGCTACTCGTAAACATAAAGAGTATATATCTATAGGTACCTAATTTAAAAGAGTTCGTGCGCAAGCGCAGATTTGAAAGCAAGCTTTTTGCAGCCAAGCAATGATTATCTTTATTAGTATGTGTAAAATTACACCTCTCCACTGGTTGAAAAATGGCAAAAAATGATGATCAAAGTCTAGGCATTAATAACGCAGAGTTAAACAAACTGCATTTTTATCATCTTCACCATCAAAACTCTTCTCAGGTCTTATTAGGTTTCAATAAAAGACACGATTTATACAAAAATCAATTCATAGTCTCTCGTTCTTAGGGTTTCGTACCTGCAGAGAAAACAACAGCACCCTATTACTAAGTCTTCATTATCCGTCCGTCTGTCAGCGGAATGTAACTCATGAACCAGAATATGTTGACTAGACAGTCCCTATGAAAGCTTTTTCGTTATAACCAGTGATCGGCATAGGTAGTGCCATTCCCGGGATTTGGTGACCGTTATCTTAACATGGATACGTCTTCTGGATCCTGGGACCAGTAAGTAATATGGCAAATAGAATCGCGCGAGACCAGCTTATACCGAAAATGAGTAGTTTAATATCATGATATCTTAAACAGTTTAACTTCATTTAACATTCAGAAAAATACTCCTAGGAATCCCGGGTTATGTCCATATTAACATTTTCATTCAGGCTCATTGATTCAAAATAGCACTATGCCTACGCCGATCTCTGATCATAACTAAAACATATTTAACGAATCTTTCCATAACAAATAAAGAGGCATAGTCTATTGCTCAACAGTAACCTAATACAGATATTTTCATAACTGTGCGACTGTTAGCTAGCAGTGTTTTAGTCAATGCTGTCCATGGTCAAGTTCATATCTTCAATTGTACGTTGGTCACGTTGAAATGTAATACATATAATTGACTGCAACGACTCGCATTCATTGCCCTGGTTGTTTCGTAATTTTCATACTACTATCGTATTGTCGTCTGTCATTGCGCCATGCATTTTGAAAACATCACGTGGGAAAAATAAATCATATTTATGCCGCCTCCTTATAATTATAAGAATCGCTAACTTCCGAAAAACCTGAATTCTTTGTTATAAAAAAACTTCAACAGGAATCCGAGTTAAGAAGGTGCCAAAACAATAGAAATTAAGTACTTGTGGCACAGCTTTAAGGGTGATTCTGTATATTTTCTTTTTCCATGGAACAAATTATACATACTCGTAGATGTTAAACTGGGTATTTACAGAGTTAAAAAAAAATCTAACTTGCATTTTCTTCCGGCTTTGCTGCCGGGGCCTATTCCACAGGAAGCATGCATTTTTATGAGTTAAAACGGTATCAGTTGAAAAACTGTCACTGAAAGAATCTTCGTACTGGGGTCAGTTTCTCCCGGAGTTAACTTCTTATGTTCACAAACAAACAAAGAATGTTACCTGTATAATAGTAACTATCAGGTTCGGTGACAGGCGTGAGAAACAAATAACTATATCAGCCAGAAAGAGTTACTTTCGCATTTATAATAATAATATACTGTATCTATTTATTATTTATATTAATCGAGAAACCGCGGATTTACAAAAAAGCTGGCTTATCCATACTTAATATAAAATCTATAAATAGAGATGCTTATATAATCGATGTTAAGAAAAAACAAATGACTCAGTTAATTTCCTTGTTTTTGCTTTCAACCAAACCATGTAGGTAGCAGAAAATGATTTATGAATCACGCTTCTTATAACTAACTCTGACGTCGGTTTAGTTTATCTTAACAACCATTATAATAGTTATAATCTTGCTACTAAAGTACCTTACTATTTACGACTTTATAAAGCTGAATATAATCCGGTTCTTTGTGCCGCAATCATTTGCTAACTGAGTGATATACATGACGTAGCACTTACAGTTGTAAAACAACATGAAATATTTATAATTTACCGAATATAATTTAATACAAAAAATGCCATAGCAATACGACTGAATTACTGGAAAAGGAAGGCGGAGTGCACCTTTAGGGTGTGACAGAAATACTGCAAATCCTGAAGAATATTTCATTATATTCATCATTATGAACAACTTTTACTATGGGAACGGCCCTGAAATCGTGAAAATAAAGTGAGCACAAGTCCGCACATCGAGATGCAACTCCAAAATTTCAGAAAGAAAATCCCAAATATAACTTTTCTACAATCGAACCCGAGACTTCATGCTTGGCAGTAACTCTTTCGGCTAATTTATCAACGAGCAACAGTAATTTTTTTTAATAAAAATACAAGAAATAAAAAAAAATATACAATAAAAGAAATGACACAATTTTAAACCACAACGATGAAGAAAGAAACTTGATAAAAAGAAAGTACAGTACCTACACTTATCGATAATACGTAGATACCTCTGTTTATTACCTAACAAACGATAAGAAATCTTATTGATTAGCAAAAAGAGCAACTTTCAGATATTTTGTTTGCGTTTTACGTATGAGTATTACAATTTCACGACGCGAAATTATTTTGATTCTGTCTTTTACTGACCAGCAAGCAACAAATGCTTCAGAAGGTTAGATCTTCAAAATCCTTATGGCATCGGCCGCCCGATACGAATCCTCCCACATCTCCGAGATCCACCGGCCGAGGTACACCCTAGTCACCCCCGATGACTCCACCATCCTCCTCCACCAAAGGAGCCGTAGAGTGACAAGTACACTGCGTAAATCAAGACCGCCGTCCTTCCGCCCTTGCCGCCGAGGCCCGTCACTACGTCCCCGTCAATGTCCGCCCTTTTTTTTTTTTTTTTTGATCTCGGGGGAAATCCTCATGGAAATCCTCCACCCTGGGGCGGGTGGAGGGGTCTGTCAGACTCTTACTGACTAAAACCACCCCGGTGTTCCATCTTCCACCTACGCCGGGGATCGCGGGAACGTATGCGACTTCCGCAATCCCCGGCTGGTGCCGGCCCGCCTCTGCGGGCCACCTCGCGTCGGCGAGGGGAGTGAGGTGTTTAACTCCCCTCGCTACGTCAAAGAGGGGCGCACGGGAACACCACGCGCCGCCACCTCGGGTCCGGATGAATGGGGGGCGACGGACATCCCCAAGTCCGCCGCCCCTGGACCCAGTTAGGGGGGCCGGAAGAGGGCAGCGTATGCCCTCCTCCGACGCCCGATGCGCCTGCTGCGGGCAGGGAGAGCGGTTGTGATCTCCCTCTCCCTTTCCGCAGCCTCCTTCTGCGCGATAACTGTCTCGCAGAAGGAGACCACCGCGTCCCAGGACTCCTCACCGCCGACCATAGCATGGACTACGGCCGGCAGCGAGAGGTCACCGCCTACAACAGAGATGAGGGCACGGCGCGGCTCCTCCCAAGCTGCACACTCTGCAAGCGTATGCCGTGCCGTGTCCTCCCGACAGTCGACGCAGTGGTGGCATCGAGCGTCCGGCTCCCTGCCTATGCGACACAAGAACCTCCCGAAGCAGCCATGCCCCGAGAGGACCTGCGTCGCACGAAACGACAGGGAGCCGTGCCTTCTCCCGAGCCAGAGGTCGAGCACTGGCCGGATGGCCTCGATGGTGATGAGGCCGGCGGTAGGGCTCGAAAGCCTGTCCCGCCATTCCGCCACCAGGACCTCGCGCAGCTGCGACCGACGCAGCTCCAAGTGTTGCTGCGTCAGTCTTTCGCCGCGCGCCCGCGCGCCCTCGCGCCACCTATGCAGTGACGCGAGCACTTTCGCCTCCAGGTCCCACGGCGGAGATCCGGCCAGTGCGCAAGCCGCCTCGTAGGAGATCGTGCGATATCCCCTGATGACTCTGACGGCCATCACCCTCTGCGGCCTCCGCAGAACAGTGATGGTGCTGGCCGTCAGGTCAGCCGCCCAGATCGGGGCCCCATAAAGGGCCATCGATCGCACGATCCCCACGTACAACCGCCTACAGGCGGTGCTCGGGTCCCCCAGATTGGGAAGCAGCGTTGACAGCGCCCCCGCCGCGCCCAACAACTTGGGCGCCAGCCGCCGGAAGTGGGGGCCGAAATCCCACCGGCTGTCGAGCACCAATCCCAGGTACTTCATGGTGGACTCGACAGCGATACGGGCCCCCCCGACCACAATGTGCGATCCCGGCGGCGGCGCTCGCCGGGGGCCATGAAAAACAATGGCCTCCGACTTGTTGAGGGCCACCTCCAGGCCGAGGCGCCGTATGCGGCTCACCACCTGTGAGACCGCAGCCGTCGCCAGCAACGCTGCCTCCCTGTGCGAGCTCCCCCGGGCAGTGACCAGTGTGTCGTCAGCGTAACACACCAGCTGCACTCCCGGCCGGAGCTCGCCCCTCAGCACCCAGTCGTACCCGATGTTCCACAGGAGCGGGCCCAAGACCGAACCCTGCGGAACACCGCACGACATGGGGCGCTGGTATCTGCCATCGCGTCCCAGATAGGTGACACACCTTTCCGCCAAATAAGCCCCGACGACGCGGCGGAGGTAGGAAGGCACTCGATGATATCGTAGTGCCTCCCGAATACAACTCCAGGGCAGGGTGTTGAAGGCGTTGGAGATGTCCAAGGACACCGCCAACAACACACCGCCCCGCGACACCGCTTCCTCCGCCAGGACTCTCACTCGGGATATCGCCGTCACAGTGGAGCGCCCTTGCCGAAAGCCGTACTGGCATTCGGCCAGGTCCGGCCCCTCTCCGCACAAGTGGCCGACGAGGCGGGCTGCAACTATCCGCTCAAACAGCTTTCCCACCTCGTCGAGCAGCACTATGGGCCGGTACGCGGACGGCGAGTCCGCAGGGCGACCCGCTTTCCTGAGCAGGACCAGACGACCAGATTTCCACTGAGCGGGAAACTGGCCCTGCTCAAGGCACGCCGAGTAGAGTCCTCATGTCCGCCCTGATCCTTGCTCGAGCCAGTCTGCGCCGTTGAGCCTGTAGAATAAACTCGTTTCTAAATAATATAATCCTAGTTCGATCCAGCCCATCCCTAACTGTTCCCTCCAGTGACGCCCTGAGCCAAGGCCCGTACCCCACAGGGGGTTCCCTTAGCGTGTTGTCGCTTAGTTTGTAAGGTTTTAATTAGCCCTGGCTGTAGGTTTTAATATTTATAATAAGGCTGCCACAGAGCAAGTTCAGTTAAGCGGTCGACAACCTCCTAGGTTGAACTGCGGAAGGCCACTTAAAAAAAGACCTTTTAAAAGACCTCACAAAGTGACGGCGATCCATTGTCATTTCTTCTGCCTAGCCTACTAGCCATATTGGGGTCGATTTCCAATTTAACCGCAATGGAGGAACTGTCTATCTGACTCCACAACCCAGCAGGCAACTGGGCAAAACGAGGCAAGACCGCAGTGCGATTCTGTAATTATGTCACCGTGTTAGCTTCGGTGAAGTGCCCGTGAAGTGAACGGTCAAGCCATACAAACAAGATAGAATGACAGTTCACTTCACGCTCACTCCACCTAAGTTTATACGGTGAGATGTTGACAGAATAAACGGGCTGGTATTAGATTTCTTTCCCTCCTCTAGTCCTCATTATCCAGTTATCACTGTATAGATATTTTGAATATAGCCTTGATATTTTAAGAAAAAATCTAATTAATATATTGCAATTAGTAAACTAAACTATCAATTTAGTTTTTCTTGAAGGAAAATGATACTAAGTTTTTCATTGTTTTATAACTTTAATAAACTGAATTATGGAATGGTGGACCATTGTTGCAACTTTACTATTCTTTAACTGGCTTTAACTCAGTTTAATTAAGGATAATAATTATGGATTTAGATTTTCTATTTAGTTCTCGAATGCTGTGAATATGTCACCGGAAAATTGCAAACTCCGTTACATTGTAGTAAATCTTGATTAGATTATAATTTCTCGATATTTAATGAAAAAATTGTTTTGTACACAACAAATCCCATCCAAATTAGTTTCCAATATATCCGTGCCTTATTTAGAGTTTACAATTTCACGCGACATTTTACAATCTTACGGCGTTTGCCATTTTCCGGTGACAAACAAGTTTATTATGTTATTGTAATTTAAAAAAATCGACTCATTAGCTGCTAGTAACTGTAAATACTACTCAAAGGCGTTTTTTTCATAATGTACAAATTTCAAAACTCCCGTTATCCTAAAACAGCCAAAACTTTTCTTCTATTTTTACTCCAGGCTTACTTTACTCACCAAACAACGTAAAAAAAAAAACAAAACATCGCAGCGCCGTATTGCATCAACACACAGTTCAAAGTGCCATACAATATTGTTCGGGGAGCGGAAGTTTCAGTACGAGCGAAAAAGGGGACCTTTAAAAATGCGTCATACAGTGTAAACGCAAAATATGTAGATACCGCGTTATCAATGTAGGACTGTGTCGTGGAAAAAAACAAAAATCTTTATACAGCTTTATCCCCGTCGGATATTTTACATTTTCGGGGTCGTAAGAAGAATAACATTTTCATATTTTCCCTTTTCTCCCGGTTCGGTGGTGTCTGTCGGTTTTCTATTCTTATAAGTTAAAATGAGATTTGTGTTTAGCGTCAAGAGTAGGTATAGGTACTACTCTTGAAATCTATGGTTTTCTTGTCTATTCGTTTCAATAGATTTTTGCAGCGCTTTCGCCCGCATTTTAATATTATCTTAAGAGTACCAGAAGAACGTATCTTATGTCTTATGGTTATGATCTACCCGAGTGTCGAAGTCTGTTTTACATTATTAGTAGGCAAGTAGGATTTAACCTTGGACAGGCCCCGAAAAGATGGACCGATGATTGGTGATTAGCTCTTCTAATATCACAAGCCAATGCTATCATGACTCCGTTCTGAAAAGAAGCTGGAGCTATAAAGGTTTATTTGTAAAACACTAACAACCTTTTAGGGAGTGTAAAAACACATGATTATAAACAACTTTTATTATGAGACCAATCTTGAAAACTTGTCTAGTTATGAATGTATGGAGGCAGCCAACTTTTTTCCTGATTTCGGGTTTGGTCCCAAAGTAAAAGTTGTTTTTAATAATGTGTTATTTCACTCCCTAAAAGGTTATCAATGTTTTACAAATAACCCTGTATAGGACGAATCTATCCCTTTATCACAGCGCATTCATGACTTCAATGACTCCTCAACAAGGTAGGGCCCTGGACAGGTCGATATGGCAACACTTAGAAGAGGTCTATATATGTACCTCGTATGTCCAGATATACGTCTTTTGCCTAAAATGACAATAATTTCAATAATTTAATACCTACATGCAGAGTTATGGACAACAACAACGTCACAGTTAGAACTTAGCTAATTATTATCACTAACATAACTTTAATCTGTCAAATATAATGAGGAAAGGTCACACTAACTATTCAGAATCAAACGGATCGCAATTATTGTTTATTATAACATCAGACACAGAATGGCGCTGAACATTGGTTTTCAGATAAAGATTACACAAGTCACTACATTACATAGATTATATATTATTAAAAAATATTTACATAATAGTGTTTTACGTCAAATCAAATCTTTGTAAGGTAGAAACGTGCGAACGGGCTTTGACCTGCCATATTGTTGATACAAAGTATTCAGCGATAGTGCAAAGTGATAGGATAGGATCATTACTTGATCTTTTGCCCTAGATTATATCACCCTGAGAATTAATTCCTTAAAAATCATAGCTTTTCCGCCGTAACATCTTTAATACATAAAAATGATGATGTGCAAAAGGTACTTTTTTTTTAATGATTTGAAATTATCACGTGACTTCTTCCGCTCTGGGTGGAGCGGAAGGGTGTGTCAAACTCTTTCTGACTAAAACGCATCCGCGTTCCTTCTAAAGCCCTTTGCGTTCCAGGGTCATGGTGACTCTTTTAAACAAATTGCGCAACCCTGGCAGGATTTGGCCATAGCGGGTCCCATCTCCTATGCTGACATCTCTTTGAGGCGCGCGTGGAACACAACGCGCCGTCGACCCGGGCCTGGTTGTGATACGTTTTTCACGCAACTGCGAATCTTGTACTCCATACATCAGAACTGCTTTATACCTTAATTGGTATTGTTTGCGAGAAAGATACAATAATCAATTATTTATCAACGACCTCACACGATCAATATTTTATAATAAATCATTACAAAAACAAAGCAACGATTTACTTTAATTTTCTTCAACGCAAACACTGATATAGGGTAAAAAAACTGTATAATTCCGTTATTACTATTGACATTTAGATAAAAGGTCGCCAGTATGAACTCAATCTAATTATAACACTTTCATATCGGACACACCCCACTCGTAAAACGACGTACTGAACAAAGATTCGTATCTTTTGCGTAAATCTACGAATCTTTTATTACTTTTACGTACCCAAATAGAGCTTGTGATGATAAGGAGGAGGAACTCGAGGCTGAATAAAAACAGACGCACGAGTTGATCTATAAAGTTAAGTAAATCTTGCCGAGGTCAGTCCGAGGATGGGCGATTATTCAATAGATACTGAAACACCTCCCTGCATTGGCTGTCATTTTTAAATCTTTGATTTTCATTACAGAAGCCAAAAAATCTGATACCAGTCTTGCCAAAAAGGCTACCTTTATAGTTACTACATTGTGGAGGTCGGACATAGGCAGTCGTTCTTTGTAATAACTGGTATGCAAGTGCATCCGTTTTAACTGGAAGCTGACCTCAACGTTTTTGGAATAAGCTTAGACAGATTGATTTGAGCCAAATACAAGTTGTGATGATACGAGTGTTTGGTTTGACAATGTTCAACATGTGGGGGAAATTGGATTTGTTTACATTTTCATTGTAATGTGGTTGTGCTCAGATTTGCTAGAAAATTATCAGTAGATAGGTAGGTACTACTGATGTACTAAACAACTTTTTAATGATGTTGTTCAGCGAATTTACAAGTAAAACACTTCAATTGTAACATGAAATGGGAATTACATACATGAAAATAAACTAAACGCAATTAAGCCTACATTGAAAGAAAAAAAATACAGTCGCCTCTTTAGATGTCAACTTTTTTTTTTGTTATTAGATTACAGCAAAACCGATAGAGCGAAGTATATGATTTTAAAATAACATTTCTGTACTAATATTAGCTATGTATATAAGCTGAAGAGTTTGTTTGTTTGGTTGGTTGAACGCTTTAATCTCAGGAACTACTGGTTCGAATTGAAAAATTATTTTAGTGTTAGATAGACCATTTATCGAGAAAGGCTATAAGGCTATAAAACATCACGCTACCATCAATAGGAGCGGAGCATTAATGAAAAATGTGACGCAGACGAAGTTGCGCGGGTCAGCTAGTTAAAAATATAATTCGTTCGAAATCCCTTGCGCGCGAGTCCCACACGCACTTAGCCGATTTTTCAAAATACGTTAGTCTTTGTTACAGGAGCCAGGAGGAGAAACATTTGAAAATCAAATTATGTTTAGCTGATCTACAGAAAAACAAACCAAATAAAAAATGTCGACAGAGAAGAACGCGTTGGTGGTAACACCAAAGACACAGAAAGTAAAGAAATTAGTGCCACCCGACGGAGGATGGGGGTGGATGGTGTTAGTGGGGACAGCAATGTCTAATGTAAGTGTATTTGTCTATCATGCCTTATTAAAACCTTAAACCTGGGGCCAATATTGCAGACCATAAGCATACACAGTCAGACTATTATAATGATTTGAATACCCTACTGGATATTTGTAGTGCTTTGATTGATTTAGCGCTTTTGATTTATTTTTAACTTTAAGCAAGGAAGGGCTTAGGGAAAATGACATTCCATCAGCGATAACGATTCTTTAAAAGTCCAAAACAAGTAAATTAATAAATTATGGGAATAGCATATTAAACTGTTGATCATAGTTTTTCTCTAATAGAATACCATTGTGTCAAACCCTCTGGATTTTTTATTAAACGTTGACTGAAAATTTTGTAATAATGAAACAAAAACATGATAGAAATAATTACACTTAGGCGATTTTAGTTACAATTTATTCAGCGTTTCCTACAAGAACCAGACACAAAATTAAGCGAGAAAAACAAAAACAGGATATACTTGAGCATTATCTCTGACAAGGTAACTAGAAGGCCGTTTAATTTATAACATAACCCCACATTAGGGAAGCTACCAATTTATCAGACACGACATCGATTGGCCGGTAGATAAAACAACCGTGTGTCATGATAACATAAATGTCATCTTCATTTATTAAGCAAACAAGATTTATTTATTACATGCTTAATTGTACACTATACATATTAAACACTTAATGAAAAAAGCTGATTCGCCGAAATGCAGAGAATGTAATCAATTTAAGGATGTGCAACATATGTTGATGCATTGTGTCAGGAACAGGCGCGAGTGGGAGTCATTCTTGCACAAGCTTAACGTGGGATTAATCCAATCAATTTTATCTCAACCAACATCAGAAGGTCCCAAAAAGTTATGTCGTCTAATAACAGTCTTTCATCTGTGACTTCCATCTTTATCACAAAGTGTTTTATATATTTTTTCTATGTTTAGTATAGTTTGAACACATACTCGTACATAGTTGTATTATAGTTATTATAAATAATCTGGAAGTCCAAATGCTGACCGTAGCTTGTCAAAATTGATACAAACACTTAAATCTACAGAAGTGTCAAGACACTTTCTAAATGCAATCAATTTTGAAAGTTGACGCTAAATGACTAATTAGTGCAGTTGCAATCATACCAATGTATAGCGGACTGCCTAGGGTTTCTGAGACCCTAGGGTTGCGGAATTAGTTCGAAAGAGTTACCACGGCCCTGGAACGCAAAGAACAAGAACACGGATAGTTTTTAGTCAGTAAGAGTTTGACACGCCCATCCGCTCCACCCCGGGCGGCAGAAGTAATTTGATGATTTCCCATCCTTAAAAAAAGGGTTTCTCAGCCCAGCCAGAAGTACACCTTGTACTAACTCAAGATTCTCCAATTACAGATATTCAATCAATCCATGCTGTCGCTATTCAGTTTACTATACGGAGATGCATTAGAAGCGATGGGGCACAGGACTCAAGGAGCGGCCATAGTAATGAGCACAATGTTGTTCGTCACAAATTTCGGAGGCCCAATAGCCGGGGCCGTTGTTAAGTTGACATCAACAAGATTTGTAGCGGTTACTGGAGCGTGTTTCTGTACTACTGGAATTTTCTTCAGCGGATTTTCGACAAATATCTTTCACTTGGTGTTAACTTACGGCGTCCTATTAGGTAAGACTGTCTTGTTTGTTGTTCAATGTTTATTGTTTAGCATAATGCGGTATATGATTGGAGCTGGTTTAAATGATCAAAAATGTTGAGTGTTTATTTGCCAGTACAGATCCAAACTGTAATCTACTTTTATATTTTTCGTAACGGTTCTTTAAACATGTTGAAGTTATCAGGACACTATGATCCAGATACTCAGCACCATAATTCGAAAACCCATTCATTAATATTTAGAATGGCCCAAATCTAACCACGGGCATCGGTTATTTCACCCAAAATCCGTATTGTTTGGTAAAACAACTAATCTATTATGCTTGTTCCAGGTTTGGGTTTGGGTTTCATCCAAAACTCGTCATTTGTGGCTATAAATAGCTACTTCAAGCTAAAGAAGAGCCGCGCAGTGGGTCTTGCTAACGTGGGCACAGGTGTGGGACAGACCCTAATGCCGCACTTAGTGAGGTACCTCTTGGAACATTTCGGGTTCCGTGGCGCATGCTTGCTGCTCTCTTCTCTGAGTTTACACGGGGTTAGTGATTATTTTATTATTACTTGTTCACGTTGGAGACTTAGCTTCCACATGGTGTTTCAGAAGTACGTAGGTAATAGTAGCAGTATGATGCAATATGGAGGCATTTATTTTAGTTCAATCACAGATTGGATGTCAGCAACTGCATCAAAGTACCATTAGAAAAGTGATTAGTTAGGAATTTTTTGCGGTCAGATTTTATAAATATTTTGTCTTTACTTTACTGCATATCAGATACAGAACAAAATCCTTAAATGTCCTCATCGCACTCCTAAAACACCTTGTATACAATTATCATTGATTGATAGATATTTTTCAGAATTGATGATAATTTATTATGAAAGATATTGAGATTGTAAACATTCTATTTACTATTTTAGATCGCCGGAACTATGCTGATACAACCGGTAGAATGGCACATGAAGGAAGTAGAAGAAGAAGTCCCGGTAGATGAAAACCTTCACTTACTACAGGAGAAACCCAAAGATGCTACTGTAAGAAAAATCTCTCAATCTGGTGACGCACAAAATCAGGCAAACGGCAAAGAAAATTGGGGAAGCAAGAAAACGCTGAGCAATAAAGAACTAAACGGTGGAAAAGTAAATAAATCAGACGCAAATGGTCTGAATGGTAAGTAAAGCCATGTTTCAGTGCTAATTTAAAAGACTAAAATTTAGTTATTTTTTGGGCCAACTGCTTTCTTAAGTGGAACAGAATGTGATGTTTTAGGGAGTACTAATTTTTTTTAGTAAGTAGGGTGCACAATCGAATAAAACTGAACGCAATGAGAATGTAATCAGCACGCACAAGTTACGATTCTTTTTCGAAGTTGTCTAACCGCCATATGTATTCTGCACGCAGATTGAATATAATAGATAATTAGATTTGAGCGTGTCCACAGTTAAAGTTGTCCTTGGGTATAATAGTTGCCCAAATTTATTTAATTCTAACTCCAAGTCATTTTTTTCTCGATTCCTCACTCCTTCATCAATGAACTTGACAGATATGGTAACATAAACATGCTCATTCTGAGAATTCTCGAAGATCAACATGATATTTTTTTACATAAAACAGTCAATCAATTCAATCTATTGAGGAACATTCGGGCCGAGTTGATGCGTGTAGAAAAATGAATAAAGAATATGGGTGATAGTCGCCATGATAGTTTCTATCATCGTCCATATGGACATTACACATTACGTTATGGACAATATTGTCGATTAATAATCGTTCCAATCAAATATCGTTACTTGCACACTTTCAAATAAAGTCTATATTACCGTCTAGGTCTCAAGCGGTACCGATTCTAGATAATACCTAAACAATGTTGTCTAAGTATAAGCTCTTTGTGTCTCAAATAAATACCATGAGTGTTATTTATAAAAACTATAATTCAATTAAATATTTTCAGTAATGTAATCACAAGGCTTATTGAAAATTAATAAGTCTTATTGACAAAAGAATTATTCATTATTTGCGTAGGATTGACAGTCTTTTTTTGTGATCCATTTGGAAGATTCCTTATTAGGCTATAGCCTACATTTCTATTAGTAGGCACAGAATTTGAATGTTTCTAAACTGTTCTCTTCTTGTATGTTGCTAAGATTCATTATGGTTTACTGGGACATTTATGTGTTACTTACCTACTAGATATTGTAGTAAACAAAAACAAAATGATGATAGTATCTATTTATACGTAATACCTTTCGTGATCACTAACGGATATTTCAAAACACTCCAAAGTTTATGAGGTAATGATAAAACTATTAGTTTTCGCACTCAAAATGTATTCGCTGCATTGTTATAGTATGATACGCAACGTACACGTATTCCTACGTCACGTTAAATACAACAAGTTGTAAACATAACCCTAATCAAAATAAAAGAAATGAAAATGTATTCTGAAAATGGGCTTTCTTAAGACTGAAGCACCAAGCATTGTCAAAATTGTAATATCTATCCGAGAATATTTTCGGAATAAAAAGTAGCAGTGTCTTCGTAATCGGATGAGAATATTGAGAAAAACAGAACCTTAACAAAAATATAAATAACTAATGTAAAAAATGGAATAAAATGCCTTGAATATATAGTTTATTTCTAACTCAGAATAGTAAAACCGAAATTGACAAGACAACTTTATTGGTATTACCCAATAATACGAGTATGTATGTACAAAGTACGCGATGCATAGTGGCAAGTATAATACTAGGTAGTTCTCTTCAGCAATGTTTTCGCTCCAATAGGAGCTTCCTAATGATTGGTAAATTCAAATTATTGGCTTGTATGGCTTACAAGCCATTTTTTCTGTTCTAATATTCGACCGACGATTCTAAGGTTCTAATATTTGACCTTCTTTTATTTCAGGATCCACTCATGTATCTGCGTCACCACAAAAACAGAACATGCTGAGAAAACTGTACGATCTGTTTGGAATCTCCCTGCTGTCGAACATGCGGTTCCTCAACATAGTGATCGGCACAGCCCTGGCTGTCACTTCCATTCAAAACTTCAGTATGCTGTTCCCATTCTTCTTGCAGGTAAATTATTGTTTTTTCACCGTCCTCATTGTAAGTAGCCTATAACGTTGGGACACCGGCTTCTTCTGTGTTTGAAAGCGGGTGTGTAGTGCGGGTTGGTCGATGTCAAAAAGATTAGGTTCCAGAACATTAATTTGTGTTTCACAGCTAAAATCTTTAAACTGTTAAATGATAATGATATTTATTTTTCAAGTGGGTTAAACATAGCACTTTTACACGACATTTTAATAAACAAAGAATAAGTTTTTTTTTTTTTTATACTCATGATCAGCCTATTTTGTTCCCGTTCTTGGAGTACACGCCCGCTTTCTGTGAGAGGAGTAGGTCTTGAGATATTCCATTAGAAAGTTCACTTCAAGCCCGACTCGCACTTGGCCGGTATTGTGAGATTGTTTTCATGGAGACTATTCAGTATCATCATCCACCGTCCAATTTTTCAATTGGGTATAATATATTATGTTGTCTTATGCCAATGCCTACTTTATAACGGTTAGGTAGATCAGATACATTAACATTATATTGTGCGTGAAATACCTTTCCATAATAACAATAAGTCAGCAAGATATTAAGTTTAATATAAAATTATGAACATAACATTTTTCTCAGAGATTCACTCTCGATTCGATGAAACGCTTCAAAATATAATTAAGTGTAAATTAATAATGTTATCTCCACAATGTATAGCAAATAAGATTGAAGCTCTTTTATCGTTTTTTATATTAATATATCCGCGTACTTTACATTGATTGCACATAAATATAATGAATGTGTACAATCATAATAGATTCATTCAGACTATCATAATTAATATCGTAAACAATGGGTTCATTGAAACGATGTTATTTGTAAAGTTCTATAATCTTCATTAGGTAAACTAGAAACAAGATTGAAGCAATATTATTGCTTATGGTCATCACTTTACGATTGATACATGTTAGCATTCATCATACCAGCCGAAAGACGTCCACTGCTAGGCAAAGGCTTCCCCAAAGGGGTTTGTCTTAATCACCACGCTTGGCAGGAAGGTTGGCGATCGCAGAGTAGCTGTTGCAATATACAGAGAATGCTGCTGTCCATTCTCTTGTGAGTCCCTTTGTCGCCTTTAACGACACCCACGGGAAAAGATAGGATGGTGCTATTCTTTGACGTCCGACACCATACAGAACATGTTGGAGAGAATCATGTTACCATTTATCCAACTAATAAATTTATTTGAAAAAATCGTTTCACTGTCGGAGCAAAAATAAAACACACAGATACAGAAAAGGATAATACATACCACTTAGTCATTGCATGCCAACGATTCGTGTGAGTGTGTTCACCCAATGCACGTGCAAGTGTAATAATTCGATTACAACGCTGATAAGAACTAATTCTTATTTAATCACTACCTTATCAATATTTATAGACTTCTCTGCCTTTTATCTGTTTACTGTAAATTTGTACATTCAGTAATGCTGTGATCATCACTGTATCAATATAGTGCCGTGATTTACTTTTCTACATATTAATGTATTGGCATCCAAGCGATACAAACAGACAAGATATAATCTATTCGATAATGTTATTGTGACAATAAGTAAATAGCTGTCTAGTGTCTACCTTCTCCCGTTTTCTTAATGATACACTAGTGCTGACTATAGTAAACAATCTCAACTCACGCACACTTAACAAAATAAACAAAGAAAATATGAAACTAGAACAAAAACAAAGTCTAAAAGATTAAAAAATAGAAGTTAAGCTGCGCCATAATATCACTATCCAAAGTCCATAGATAAGGTTCATGATTCAGTTTACGAAATAGATGTAACTCGGACAGTTAATGGAACAGGGTTTAAACATGACATCGTTGATTTTACAGCATGTGGCGTCGATGGATAAGCAGCAGACAGCAAACTGTATGTCAGCAGTCGCTGGTGCAGATATAGCGGGACGTCTGATCCTGCCAATCTTCCAGGACAAGTACAAAATCAAGGCCAGATGGATGCTCATCATGACAAGTATCTGGCTCATCGTCGTCAGGCAAAGTACGTCATACACTTTTCTTCTCAAGCACCTAATCTTATACTATCTTAACCACTTAGACCTGAACAAGAAAAATGGAAAAATTATACACCCATGATAAAACTATATCGATTGGAATTTGATCTTTGATAAATTTATTCACGTTACCGGTCATACCTGTTTCTATTAGGAGATTTAGTGATAAAAATTCAATTTTCGTTTCAGTTTTGGCGTATCAAACTAACATTGAAGTGCTGATCTTGATGTCTTGCCTCTACGGCGTGGGTAGAAGTATGATCATTGTTGCCAGAAACATCGCGATATCTGAGAACTGCAGAATGGATCAAGTGCCGGCTGCCGTCGGTCTGGGTATGTTGACTATGGGCATCATTGTACCCCCAGTTGGATATTTCCTCGGATGGATAAGAGATTTCTCTGGAAGCTACGTCACATGTATAACAGCGCAAAATGTTCTCTTAGTCATACTTCTCGTTACGTGGATCCCTGATATGTTATACTTAGTAATGAAAGAAAGAAGACAGAAGAAGATAGATGCGGAACAACCACAAACATAGGGACTGATTTCTTTGTAGGTGGAATTAAAATATTAAGTATTTGGAAATACTCTCTAGTGCTTTGCACTCTTCTGTCAGGAAAGGCAGAAGTTTAGTTTCTTAAGAGGAGCCGAAACGATAAAGAGTTCCATAGTTCAAAACAAGAATGATGCTGTTTGATTGGAAAAATTTACAATGACAATAAAAAAAATGAAAATATACTGGGAGTTTTGCTTTATACTTCCAGAATAAAATTGATCGTATTGAGTATCTACTATCAGAAAAACGTTTTACTAACGAGAGCAAAGATACGAGTAACTGACTACCATAAATCAAAATCAGAAAAGGAACTTAAAAGATTTGATACTGTGGTCCAGTGGACATTTTTATTTTTGTGGCCAAAGTACCTGAACATTTTAGCGTCGCGGCTGTGAAAACACTTTTATATTTATTAAGAAAAATAATTAAAGTTGACCAGTTAATAATTATTTAAGTGATGCTGAAGAGTGGGACAAGTATGTTATAATGGATTATTTATCTAATTAGCTTAATGGTGATCCTGAATTTGATCCCCAAGTCAAGCAAAGTGTTACTGTGGGATTCCTTTTTTTTTTTTGTTAGAGCTCCGGGCTCTTCGTCTGGAGAGACCATGGCATTTGATTTACCTCAATTAGGTAAATTAAATAAACTGGTAAAATGTGGATGCAATATTTTTAAAACTGAATTTTTCGAAGGGAATGACAGGTGTGATGTTATATTTTTAATGTAGTTTAATGAAAATGACTGTCAGTGAGTGAGATAATTTAGAGTTAAAAATCATGCCTCTCGTATATGCAGCCAGATATGAAATTAAATGTAATTTTTGTTGAATATTACGTTTAAAACCTGTAAGTTGCAAGCAGAGTTGAAAATAAGACTTAAATTGTTAGACCGTATATATGTAGTAAGATGTTTTTGTATAATTTCTTCTAGTCTAATGAAATGCTTAATTTTAATGAAGGTATGTACAAAAGTACGTCTGAATAATATTATAATGTTGATTAAAGGATAACTTATGAAAATAATATTTTTTTTATTTATTCAAGAAGTTTACTACCGAGAGGCACGGTGCGGGAATTACTACCGAGAGGACCACACCTCTCGGTAGTAATTCCCGCACCGTGCATTGACTGTACAGTCGTTACAAAAAGATTGATCACTTTTTAACTCTCTCACATCAAACTTCTCTATATCAATTATTTAATTTCTATAAAAACCTTGCTACTAAGATGAATATAATTAAAACATTAGAAGGAAGACCAATCACATGTTTTTACAAGCTTTTATTTAGTTTCATTACTGATAACATCATAAATTTTTCAAATTCTTTAAGGGGACTTGGACCGATATTGATGAATATTAAAACTACATCGGTGTGTTTATGAAAAAATAATATTCCTAGCCAGCCAGAATCGAACCCGTTGATTTGAAAACACACACACACTGTATCACATATAATACATATACACGCACACCACACCATCCGATAGTGTCTCCAATAAGAATCAATTCTGGAATGTAATGATAGTTAGCAAACGAAAAAACCGGCCAAGTGCGAGTCGCGCACGAAGGGTTCCGTAATCTATAAAAACGGCAAACAAATCGCGTTTGCTGTATGGGCCCCCTGAATTATTTGTTTTATTTTAAATTAATTATTTTTTTAAAACTGAATATATAACTAAATATTCTGTGAATATTTCAAGCGTATACTTGTTGCCGATATCAATATCCAGCAAAATTGAGCAAAAAAACACGTTTTTTGTATGGTAGCCCCTTTAAATATTTATTTTATTCTGTTTTTTAGTAGGTATTTGTTGTTATAGCGGCAACAGAAATACATCATCTGTGAAAATTTCAAGTGTCTAACTATCACGGTTCATGAGAAACAGTCTGGTGACAGACGGACAGCGGAGTCATAGTAATAGGGTCCCGTTTTACCCTTTGGGTTCGGAACCGTAAAAAGAACTAATTTTAACCAAAATATTTTACTACTTTTCCTACGTTATCAGATAGATAACGAACCTTAACTGATTAAATATTAAAAGCGTCCCAAGGATTGTACCCATTCAGCATGACTGCTGAATCAACATCTATGTTACTACACTACATGGCTATTATGAGCTGGAGCTCCATTGGTTGGTCCGAGCCAAAGGCGTATTCTCCAGCTCTACACACTCATTTAAAATTTCAAAATACTTATTTGAAAGTAATCATCGTTCCATCACAAACATAATGATAAGTCACCGAAGATAGAGCACAAAGATGGAGTTAGGAATCTTAAATACTCGATTCCCTTAATCGACTATCTTTCCATATGTAAACGAGTTTATTCGGAATCCGCAATTGGCCTTTTATTGCGTAATGATTACTGATAAATCGTTAAATTTATCATTTGACATTGATTTCTTGATTATCTTGACAATGCTTGACTAAATAAAACCTTTGATAAATCATTATTTTTCATTATAATTAAAGTTCAGCATAGCGAACAGTTGAATCGAGAAAATAGCTGGTGAATAAGCGAAATCGGAGGATCTTTTCTTTTGTACTAAGTAAGAGCCTGTTTATAATTTATACGAAGTTACATTACAATTCTATTTCAGTTCATTATTATTATTATTTCAGTTTGATTTGAACGATTGAGTCCACCTGTACAGTATCTATATTTTAATTTGTGCATAAAGTTTAGATAAATAAATGAGAAAGTAATCACTGCTCAAAATTGCACAAATTTTCCTGAAAAGATGAGGGTTTTCAGGAAAACTCCACCAGTTGGCGCCATGTAGGCGATATGTGCTCTTCCTCTTAAAAGTGACTTTGATATAAACATGACGTTAACGTCAATTTCACTCAGGTCAAAAAACATAAGCGTTTTTGCCTGGACCTGACGACTCACAGCTGCCATGAGATGTACGTCATTTCAGAAAACCCACATTCGAACGAAAGCTGAGACCTACACTGAATGCCCACTGCCACTGAAGTTGGCAGTTCTTCGGGCTACGTCGCTTACTGGTTCTCCTGCGGATTACTTCTGAATCTCTGAAATCGTGGAAATATTATCACTAGTAAAGTTCATTCATCATCATCGACAAAATCCATCAATCGCTTACATGAAGTCATGTAAGACTTTATTCCAGTTGCCTGCTAAAAATTGTCACTTTATAAAGTGAAATCATCATAATGTACGTCTAATATTGTTAAGGATATCAGATTTTCGCATCATTTATATTTAAACTTTATGTACAATAGTGGTACTTAATGCAACAAGACATTCTCTACCTAACTACTTAACCACTATTAAAACAACAATCATATACGCTCACCATAACAGTATTAAGTCTGCACATATGTATTCGTATGTAAAAGTGTAATGGCTTATTTGCATAGTAGCGTGCCATCTACTGGCTAGTGAACGAATACTCTGTCGGAGCGGTAACGTCATCGCGTTACCGCTCCGACAGAGTATCCGTGTCCGAATATAGTAATCGTTCACTACTTCGATGGTTCTTTCTCCTCAATTGATTTTCTTTCAATTCGTAGTGAGGAGAAAGAACAAGCGGCTGATAGTCGATTATTAATTTTGAGTCAGTAGTTCGAGTCGAGATTGTCATTGAACTGTCAAGCGTCACGTGGAAGCAGTATACAAAAGATATGACACATTGGGTGTCTAGACTGCGACCGCGCCGGGTGTGATTAGCGGATAAGGACGCGGCCAAAAAAAAAATTGAACCGTTCCATTTTATTTCAGCAGTCGCCAAAAATAGTTGTAAATCAAGAGTACAAATATCGTATAAAAATGGCGACAGAAAAGAACGAGTTGGTGGTATCACCAAAAACAAAGAAAGTAATCAAACTTATACCACCCGACGGAGGATGGGGGTGGATGGTTTTATTAGGAACGGCAATATCTAATGTGAGTACGAGACTACGAGAACACTGTAGTTTTTAGTAAAAAACCATAGCTTCCATAACATCTACACTCGCGAGCAATAAACTGGAAACCCTTCATCGCGCGTAGCTCAAAACAATTTTTAACAATTTAAATGCAATGAACTATAGATCGTGGTATTTCTTTGAAAGGTAATTTTGTTAGCTTTCAACCTCTTTCAATATCATAACCAAAGCTTATTCACCCAAAGTCATGGAACGTAAAAAAAGACATCATTAATTTTAAAACAAAACACCATTTTGTTTGGTAGTTCTCATCATCTGCCTAGCCTTTTCCCAACTATATTGGGGTCGGCTTCCAGTCAAACCGGATTCAGCTGAATACTAGTGTTTTACGTGGAGCGGGTGCCTACCAGACCTCCACAACCCATTAACTGGGTAACACGGTACTCCTTGGCAAGACTGGTGTCAGATTATCTGGCTTCTGACTATCCGTAACGACTGCCAAAGATCTACAAATGACAGCCGGGACCAACGGCTTAACGTGCTTTCCGAGGCACGGAGGAGTCTCGGTATGTTAAGATGGTCACCCATCCACAGACCAACCTCGGCAAACGTTGCTTAACCTTGAAGATCGACCCGTGTGGCTGTTATTATTTAGCCACAGCTCCTCAAAAAGTCAACGTCACGTGGTGTTCCCAGGCGGTCACCCATCCAAGTACTGACGCCCGATGTTGCTAAACTTCGGTGATCGGAGAACCGGTATTTTCAACGTAGTATGGACGTTGACTGTGTTGTTTGGTAGTTCTGAGACCCTATAAAAACTGGGCGTTTATGAAAATTGGTCATCAGTTCAATGTTTCACGTCTCTAGGAACACTGAAGCTAAAATAAAATGGAAACCACACCTATAGAACCGGCACAAGTCATCATCCTAATCCAGCAAGGCTTTTCTCAACGTGCTATCGACAGCTTCCTGTGAGCCAGTCTTCTGTCTCGAAAATATACAAAAGTTTCAGATAGACTGGAAATTTAGTCTGGAGACCAGGATCTAGACGACAACGAGGCACCTACTGAGAGATGACAACTGCTTTAGTCGAAGAGTGGTATGAAATCCCCCTGGATTCCATCAGAAAACTCATTCGGTCAATGAACAACCGTTTACAGGCAATCATTAGGGCTATGGGGGGTAACACGAAATATTGAGGGGTAAATAACATAAATTGTAAATAATTTATTTATCTATTCATATTGCTTTCTATTCATTTAGACATCCACAACTTCGACCTATTGCTTTTAAATTAATTTATATCTTTTTGATATCATTTGAAAGATAACAAAATTACCTTGCAAATGATATACCACAATCTATAGTTCATTGCAATGAAATTGTTTTGAACAATGCGCGATGAAATGACTCCAGTTTATTGTACACGAGTGTAGTTGTACTACAAGCAACAATTCTAATTGACACCCTGTCACGTCAGTTGCTTTCTGAGATATAATAACTTTGTCATAATATTCTTCTTTACAGATGTTCAACTCTTCAATGCTGTCGCTTTTTAGCTTAGTATACGGAGATGCATTAGAAGCAATGGGACATAGGACTCAAGGTGCCGCCATAGTTATAAGTACTATGATGTTTGTCTCAAATTTTGGTGGTCCAATGGCCGGGGCTGTAGTAAAATTGACTTCTTCAAGATTTGTAGCGATAACAGGAGCATGTTCCTGTACTGCTGGGATTTTTTTAAGTGGATTTTCAACAACTATTTGGCACTTGATATTAACATATGGCGTATTATTTGGTAATGATCCAACTATTAGAGCACTGATATATAATTATTATTTTCGCATTGTGAGGATATTTTCTAATGAATTGTTCCAGGTTTGGGTTTCGGTTTCATCCAAAACTCATCGTTTGTGGCTATAAATAGCTACTTCAAGCTAAAGAAGAGCCGCGCAGTGGGGCTGGCTAACGTAGGCACGGGTATAGGACAGACCATAATGCCTCACGTTGTACGATACTTTTTGGAAAATTACGGTTTACGTGGCACATGCATGCTGCTGTCTTCCTTGAGTTTACATGGGGTAACAGGCTGTTTTACGTTGAAAATTAAAGTTCATTTACTGGACGCTAGCATTCAGTTAGTATAAACATATACTATTATATTGAAAGGCTAAAGAACTATCATACAATTTTGAAATAAGAGAGAAGCGTTATATTGGCAGTGATTGCGATAAGGATGATAATGATGATAAATTACGAAGAGTAAGAGTTTTAATTAAATAAATATTTTAGGTTGCCGGTACCATGCTAATACAACCAGTAGAATGGCATATGAAAAAAGTTGAAGAAGAAGTTCTGGTAGATGAAAGTCAACCGTTACTACAAGAGAAAAAGGAAGACGCAGTAGTAACAACTACATCACAGTCTAACGGAGACGCAAGAAAACAGAAAAATGGAACTATAAATTCCAAAAGAACTCTGAGTAATAACGTACAAAATGGTGAAAAAGCATATAAAACAGACGCAACAGGTAAAAGTGCAATATTTTTCAATGATGAAAAAAACAATTGCTAGTTTTACTGTAACAAGTCCAGCTCGCACTTAACCTGTTTTGTTTCAGGATTAACGAAAAATGTCTCTGCTCTACCACAACAACGAACCTTGCTGAGGAAGCTGTATGATTTATTCGGAATCTCACTACTGTCAAATATGCGCTTCCTCAACGTCGTGATCGGCACAGCTCTAGCTGTCACTTCCATACAAAATTTTAGCATGCTGTTTCCATTCTTCTTGCAGGTGAGAAAAACTATAAAAACTATCTCTTAATCTTCGAGTGCTAATCATACAACTCATAACTCAGCTTATCTCAGCCGCTCCGCTGCTGGATATGCATAGCTGTCCCAAGCTGCACCACGACATAATCAATGTATAATAGTATTCAGTACTTACAATGTCTTATGATGTTGTAGTGCTAGAAGAGCTTCTTAGACACATACTTGATGATATCACTGATTTTTCAGAAAGTTGCATCGATGGATAAGCAGCAGACAGCAAACTGCATGTCAGCAGTTGCCGGCGCAGATATAGCGGGACGATTAATCCTGCCTATTTTTCAAGACAAGTACAAAATAAAAGCCAGATGGATTATTATCATGACAAGCATTTGGCTCATCGTTGTCAGACAAAGTACGTCATACAGTCTCAATATAAATAAACAACTAACCTTCGACAAGAAAAGAGATGCGTTCATAGTAAAACTATTATCTTTTGGATCCAAGTTTCGATAAACATAAATTCGCCAACAGATCTCATACGAATCTATCACTTAATCGGAAACTCATTTTACTTTCTTTCAGTTATGGCATTTCAAACTAATATTGAAGTGCTGATTTTCATGTCTTGCCTCTACGGCGTTGGAAGGAGTATGATCATCGTTGGAAGGAACATCGCAATATCAGAGAACTGCAGGATGGATCAAGTTCCAGCTGCCGTCGGTCTTGGCATGTTGACCATGGGTATCATTGTACCCCCAGTTGGATACTTCCTCGGATGGATAAGAGATTACTCTGGAAGCTACATAACTTGCATAACAGCGCAGAATATGCTGCTAGTTATACTCCTTATTACATGGATCCCTGATATGCTGTACTTAATAATGAAGGAAACGAGACAAAAGAAATTGGTCGCGGCACAACTAAAAACATAGGGCAGATTAATAATAAATATTTATTACAAGAAAAAATTTATAAAAACAATCTTACATCATAGACATAGGTTAGGTAGAGTTGTGTTTGTGTGGAAGTGAAACAAAAGTATATCTATATATTTAAAACAAAGTCGTGTTAGTTACACTATTTATAACTCAAGAACGGCTGAACCGATTTAGCTGAAAATTTGTGGGCAGGTAGTTTAGAACCAGGAGAAGAACATAGGATTTTGATTTATTTTTGGATTTTTTATCCCATTTTATTACAAAACGCAACAAACAAAAAACGAAAAATGTATCAATCAAAACATATTATATCAGTCTAGCCGCTCATTTGTTAAAAATGGTATAACAAAACGTCAATCTCGCGACAAGCTTTTATATCATGTAAACTGTGTAATGACGTTATAAGTTGATAGTAAAAGTTATTTTTTTCCTTTTTAGTGCATGTAAATAAAAGCTTATTTTTAAAAAGGTTTTCTTTTTTAAATATCGTTTATCATTAATTTTGGATCATCCCTTGTAGGCACTTCCAAGTAATTTTACTACATTTTAACATGTTCTTGACATTGATTGTCACTGAGCCGGGGTTGAGACTAGATTTGAAGATTTTATACACGACTTGGCAAATATAAGCATAACACTATCGATTCACCGTAAAAAAGAAGCTATTCAAATGTCAAAACAGATAAAAATAACGATGTTTTCAATATTGCTAATTCCTATATCACTGAAAAGAATTTCTACGTAGTATAAAACAAAGTCGCTTCCGACCGTCTGTACGCTTAGATGTTTTACACTACGCAACGGATTTAAATGCTGTTTTCATCAATACCTAAATAGATTTATATGAATAATTGGTTAAGGTTTTGTGTAAATTGGCTGAATTATAAACATGACCAAAAAAAATCCTTATATCGCGTCCACTACGAAAACCATTGATGATAGAACTAAACAATATACTACTGTTTTCTAAAAATATCAATACCTACAAAAAATTCATCAAAAGCATAATAATGTCTATCTTTTAAGGATGACTCACAATAATATTCAAATTTGGTTTAAAATACTGCTTTATTGCAAAGGTGTTTTCACTATTCCAGTTTATTGCTCGCGAGTGCAGTATTAATTCTTATTTGAATAAATATATTAGTCATTTTTAATTTTTGATGAATATCTTAGGAGATATCTCAAAATTAAAGAAAGTCGCGCAACTAAATAATTATATTAAACGTGGAGGGGCGATAGTGACCCGTATTGATTAGAAAAGTGAAGGCAGACGTCGCGCTTCGTTGATGGTTGTCTATCACTATTGCACTTTTTAGCTTGGCCTGAACCACAATATCCTTTTGCGTGTCTACCACAGATTTTTATCGTCCAATCCTGACCAAGCCCTTAAGTGTAACTGTCCGACTTAAGACATTTGGAGCATTTTTTCTTATGTCGAACTGTGTAACTTAAGACATTTGGAGCATTTTTTCTTATGTCGAACTGTGTAACTTAAGACATTTGGAGCATTTTTTCTTATGTCGAACTGTGTAACTTAAGACATTTGGAGCATTTTTTCTTATGTCGAACTGTGTAACTTAAGACATTTGGAGCATTTTTTCTTATGTCGAACTGTGTAACTTAAGACATTTGGAGCATTTTTTCTTATGTCGAACTGTGTAACTTAAGACATTTGGAGCATTTTTTCTTATGTCGAACTGTGTAACTTAAGACATTTGGAGCATTTTTTCTTATGTCGAACTGTGTAACTTAAGACATTTGGAGCATTTTTTCTTATGTCGAACTGTGTAACTTAAGACATTTGGAGCATTTTTTCTTATGTCGAACTGTGTAACTTAAGACATTTGGAGCATTTTTTCTTATGTCGAACTGTGTAACTTAAGACATTTGGAGCATTTTTTCTTATGTCGAACTGTGTAACTTAAGACATTTGGAGCATTTTTTCTTATGTCGAACTGTGTAACTTAAGACACGCAAAAGGATTTGATTCTGGTTATTAGATGTTTACTTTATTAGTTTGGGCTGAATCAAAATTTGTACCCATGCGAAGCCGGGGCGGGTTGCTAGTTGTTTATATGTTATAAACAATTTATTGTAACACCTCGCATTGATTCAACTTCAATACTTCAGCACCGTTGTGTCACCTCGGCGACATTTGTTTCTATGTATGTCGTAAACGATTTATAATATTGTAAAATACCTATACCCAATTTGAATAACGTAGCGTTCCTTATTTTGTTTAATTTAATTAAATGCTTCTTTGTAAGGTCGGGCACAGACGGAGTTAGCCGCAGTGACAAGTGGCGCTTTGGCGATGTGCTGTAAATTTAATGTATTTCAGACGACGTCTATGCAAATGCGGACATGAGACGAGTCTACAGCAGACATTGCGCTCACGGCACTGACCGCAGCTTCAGCCAGCTGTACAAAAATAACTGGCACTGGTGTGATAATTAAATAAGATTGGATGAACTGATATATTGCTTTTGTGTGAGTTTTTTTAACTATCTCTTGTAGGTACCTAATTAGTTTATTACATTCATGTGTACCTCCTCTTATTAGCAATAGAGGCAGACAATAACAAGACAAATGTTTCGTTTTAGCAAGGTCACGTTAGCATTGCCCTAATAAAGTCCATTTTTATTTAACGTCATGATAAAACTCAGAGCTTATCCAATTATTACTAGGACCTTACTATGACGTCTCAGGACCATCTTAAACCCGGTGTCGCAAACAAGGTGCATAGTACTGTCCCGTTTTCACAACGAATTTGCACGTCATAGCAAAACGAATGTATGTATGTAGCTACGCAAGTCTCTAGAGAGGTACAATCTCTGGGCGTTTTAAAATGGAGGGCAAAATTTTAATCTTCTGGCCCGGTTGACGATTCATGTATACACAAACACATGAACACTTTAAGTTGATTAAACTCACAATATTAGGATTAATATTTAAAACTTTCAGAGCTTTTACAGTATTCACAAATAAGTTTTCACCCTTTTCATACACCTTATCTTTTTCATTGCTGAAAAGCCAAGTGATCAAATTGCATAAAACTATTATTTTTTTTAAACTTTAGAACAGTAGGTACATATGCGGACTTAACGCCAGGGAAAAAGTAACATCAAATCAATTGGTGGGTGTCGGTACCAATACCTTTACTAATAAACATGTTTGGACTACAATAGATAACACTATACGATTACTAATTAGCATCCGTGTGAAACATCCTGTATCCCGTAACAAAAGGGTTTTGAAAGTACAATGGATAATTAGTTGGGAGACATTGACTGGCTATCGAGGAGTTTTATGTTAAAATATAGTACAGTTAATGTTTAGGCTTTGATGCCTTGTACATTAGGTAGTGACAAGCTTAGTTCCTGATGAAATTTTCCGACAGAAAAGATGACGAACCTTAGTACCAAAATTGTAAGTTTCTTAAGACAACAGTTAAGGCCGTGCATTGTATGTCAGTGATCTCTAAATAGTATGAAACAAATGCGCCGTCTGCTTCTGCCTGTATCTTCTAAACTTAAGTGTTCTCAAATGATGAGGTTTAATGAAAGTTTATTATATTACACTCTTGCGAAGCCGGGGACGCGGTGAGTCACTATAATTCACAAAAAAAAACAGTTTCGTGGTTAGGCGATTTTTAATGACTCATAAAATTAACTGACTCTTCTAAACATTTGCTTACTTGGTACTGAACTTGGTGATCATATTCACAAGGGAGAAATATCAAGAAAATTTGAGTCATATCTTCGCTTATTTTTCCGTTTTACACTTCCGCTACAACTCTTCGTAAAACTTTCAGAGGTTTGAAAGTTTTAAGAAGCGACACATAAATTAGTGTTACAAACAACCGTTGTAACACTAATTTTATTTAAACTCACGATTAGACACTCGCAAATCTAACGCTATTAGCGCGTTTTTTAGTTCTAGGTTTTATCAGCCAATGTTATCTTCAGGTGATTATGAGAATACCTCTTATCAGTAATACGCCGCTTATGGTCCTTGCTTCAATTATGCAACAACAGATTTATAAATGAAGAAAATTGCCGGCTCAGTTGTAACGGATACACAGTAGATAGATTTTTTTAAAGCCAGGCTTAGGATTAGATAATGCTAATCCCTGTTGTAAGGAAATTCCGTTTTATGTAGTTTTAAATTCCAGAGGATTTAAAATGCGACTAAATCATTTCGCGATGTCTTTTGGATGAGTTGTCACATTGTAGTTTTAATCATTAAAGACTCTGTTAGGATTTCGAACGACTGTTAATTTGCTCTGAACTCTACTTAACCGATTCAGTTGTAGTTTTGGTACGAATAGGAACTTTTGTGATCCAAACACGGATGTGTTACGTAAATAAAAAAAAATTGTGTATGAGGTCACTTTCACAGGACCAAAACAGAAAAAGAAAAGTATTTTAAATTGTTCAGTGTGACATCAAATGAATGACAAAAAAAAAGCTTATTATCAGTGTTTTCCCATCTAGGTTTTAACTTCTACACCACACTACTGTTTGTGTGTCCGTGATTTGTTGATCGCGGTCAACGTCGATCAAATACTTTATCAAGTAATTACAACACTACTCATGAACTATCAAAGTCATCATCACAAGTGTTACGAATCTCACAAAAATCTGTTAAACACAAGAACTGCTCAGGTCTCATAGTCAATACCGTAAATGTGAGTGATCTCATCCAAAATATCTCATGTTTAATTCAGATGTCGTGTTGTGCCGTATCGCAGCCAGACGGTCACCGACACTCATACGAGATGAAAAGATTTGTCTAGTAAACACCTCGATCTTTTACAAAGAGTATGATGAAAATATGATATATTTCACAAAGCTTTTTTGACGTGGTTTTCTGTATGTTTCACGCGGGAGGTTCTTGGAATTTTTTATCTGTATCTGCACTGTAATGAGAGTTTGCCAAAACGTTAAACATAATCATCATATTTTCGTGACGATACTAAAAAGACAACGTTGCAGTTGTAAAAATCATATCTAGACACAAAAAAAAACATACGAAATTCATTTATTTACTGACAGACAAAGCAATGCCTTAACTGCTGGGTCTGCAAGGGTGGGCAAGAAATAGCGAAGATATACAAGTCCTCCTTACCGATTTCGGCCATGGCGGCCAATTTCAACCGAGACTAGCCATCGGCGCGGGACATAATTATAGTGCACAAGTGTGTGCGCAAACACAGTGCACTTCCTCTTCCATCACTCTCATATTCCAATGGGACGGCAACCCGACACGACCGGAGGGAGATCTGGCGCAGGACCAACGGCTTAACGTGCTTTCCGAGGCACGGGAGTGTCACACCTCCAACATCTTAACTCCGGGCTATCACTGAGAAGTTCCTATTGGATAAACCCAATAGCACTTTTTACCTATTTTGTAAGTAGGTTGCAAATAACACTTTTACACGTCAATATTTTTGGTGATTTTAAAACTATATGAGGCCGGTGTTTCCTAGCTGACTACTCTGAGAAGAAACACCGAAATGAACTCAAAGATCAAAGACTCTTTTTAAATCCATAATACAGTGCTGGTCAAATCACAATAATTATGAGAGCCAAGTAGGTTAATATCTGAAGTTATCTATTGAGGAAAGTACCACACAGATTTGAGTGGAACCAGACAATGCAAGATTCAGTGAGCAGTATTAAGATTAGTAAGTAATATAATATAAGATAAACTTACCGCTTAACGTGGTGACGATTCCTCTACACAACCAAAACATAAAAGCAAGTCACGATAACTTTCGAGGTCTATTGCTCCTCGACAACCATAATAACTAACCCATTTTGCTCAATTGCATCTGGTAAATGTGAGACAACGAGCTTTAGTTTACGATAACATAACACTAGCAAATCAGCAGTGCGATGCTGTAAACATGATTTAAGTGAAGTGAACATGAAGTGAGCTGTCAAGCCATACAAACAAGATAGAATGGCAGTTCACTTCACGCTCACTCCATCTAAGTTTACACGGTGAGATGTCGACAGAATAGACCGGCAGATCTTGGATAAAATCCAGAAGAAGATCGTTTAGCAATAATGATTTATCAAAAACTGGATCATATTAATAAACTCGAGTCTCTTTCCCATGGAGGTTGTCAGAAACTACAGCTCGCCACCTACTCCTTTCATGAACCCTTACATGAACCAATTGCTCCGTTTACGTTCATGTGCTACAATTGCATAATAACCGCCAAAACCAATTATAACCGAACGAAGTTCCTAATCCATTGCTTCATGTGTTTTAAAATTCGTCTGCTCGACAACGTAAAACACGCAATGGAAGTATCCATTTGATTTGAACATGCACAATTAATCAAAATTAAAAGGATTACGATCCATAGTGGGAATTTTTTTTTTTGCCCTTCTGCTGGTTATTCTACGTATCTGACTTTTCGGAAGAACATCACGAGGTAATTAGGTCTGTGTATTTTTCTAGAGTGCCCTATTGTCGGCGTTTTCAAAGGTTTTTTATTGCAACCTTTGGTATTCGAATGTTATGATAAGAGTTTGTTGGACTTAGTTATATAGTGGGGTTTATTTCATTTATCATCGAGTCTGTAAGCATACAAATATGCTTTTGGTAAAATTAACCGAACAGTCTCTTCATTTTCGCTGACTGATGTGTGATCGACGAAATATCCAGAAATTCATCAATCAACAACAATTAGTGACCTCAGTATTTGGAAGGTTTTCTATAAATTATACGTAAATCACATCACTTATTATTTCTAAACCTATCCTCATCTAATGGCTATCTTTGGCACTAACTAACTCGGTTTTATCAAATCTAAGATTTCAGATCAACGACGAAATACTAGATCAGTATTTGTATTTACTGTGTTCTTCCTATTTGACGGTTATTCTTATAACTAGCTTCAGCCGTGGGAGAAACCTGCATATTTGATAAAAATGCCTTCTACATTAGAAGCGGTTTAGCATCCCAAAGAAATAGGTAAACAGAAGGAGTAACTTTCGCATTTAAAATATTAGTATAAATAAGGATCTTCCATTCCCACTGAAACTTTCAATTAAAGTAATTAGTAACCACCAGTGAACGTTGAAGTGATACAAACATCACACATTACGACTACTAGAAACAATAACACGTTCATATCTGGTGATATGAACAAAGTAGTATTACTAGTTACTACTGTAATCGCATGCATTGTTATCTGTTACATATATCAAATCTAAATAATATTGTAAAGAGGTAGTTTAAATTGTTTGTTTGTTCATAATGTGTTTGTAAAAATGGACGAGCAGATCTGATTACAAAAAAAAAATCTCTGATAGAAAACAATACCAGCCAGAGTCCCACAGGCTAATTTTAACACCAGAAAAAAAAAGCCAAGATTTTTTTGCATAAATCGCGGAAGTCAAGGCGTGGGAACAAGTTATTTAAGTTAAATTTGGCATCTAAAGCATAGCTTTTTCTCAATCAATCACAAATACAAAGGAAAATTAGCATTCCTATCGCCTTAGTTCGGTAAATTCTTCGTGTTCACTACAATCAGGCCCCCACGGTAGTCTTTCCTGGCTAAATTAAACCTCAAAAGATGTTCTAAATAAAATCACATTTGGTAAAATCGTCATAGACTTACCATTTAGCATGCACTTGGTAGCTGAAACTGTACTAAACGAAAATCTCGATCGTCGCTTCCAAACTCCTTTTTGCTCAAGCAGTGCGATCATGCATAGCACCAACAAAAAATACCCGACATATACATTTCAGGAACAGCGAAACCCGCTTACATTCAGAGTGCATTATGAATATATTTGTGTTTAATTTCGCCGTGGCTAAATAAATTCATTCCCTGCTTCGCGTGAATCAGGAGGGTTCTTTTCCTATTTTCAGCCAAGATACCGGGATTACGCGCGCGCCCACAATTTTATATAAGTATTTCCCTCTTTGTTGCCATATTACACCGTTTGCTATTATTAAAATACTGGCTTTAATAAGTTGCCACTTCTTCTTTAAAACTTGTCTTGTCTTTGTTTATTTATTTATTTGAATAAGCCACCATCTGTGCATGTTGCTACTCAAAATCAAAAAAAAAAACATTTAATCAAATTAGATTGAGGATCAGAACTTTTAGGGTATCAAAAATTACAGTCCCCCGGAATGTCAGCCCTTTGCCATTTCCTGATGCATATCCTAGACAGCATTTTCTATTAAGCCTGCCTGTAGCACTCAACGATGCAAGACGGCGAAAAGTTTCTTCAAACAATAAATTTATTTCAACTTACATTCCTTTAAGTGAAATAATGTATTGATCTAAAATCATCAGACATACTACAACTACAAGCTTATATAAGTTTTCCGAAAAACCTTCCTTTCACACTGATCTCTTTTACTATAAGATATTACATAACATCTATCCATATATTCAAAATAGCATAATGCAGCCATGTACGTACAACGCTTCCCTGCGGATGACGTCACTGTTTCCACAGCAAAGTATTGTGTTAGACAGAGGGCGGATCACGCGAAATAAGCCGGCGGTTTGTAAACAGCGGGTATATTGTTTCTGCGTCCCCAATGCTCTGCTAGTCTAGAGTACGCTCATACGATTTAGGTTAGGTTTAGACAGATGAATCTTACAGAAAATTGTGGATTTATTTGAGTGGGTTCAAGTTTAATATTGAGTTATAATCTGTGGAAACTAACATTTTTGTTGGTTTGTTTGTAGGAGTTAATATCAGAAAAAGGTGGTACGCACGTTTTTTTAAAAACATTTTTATTAAATAGTATTAAGCTATACCTGGAAAACTTATACGAATTTTTAAAATATCTTCAACAGCGGCGAATTTATAAAGCTTTAAAGATCTTGCTTCTGTTTTCTATGTTATTCAATCGTTGCGTCCATTCCATATACTCGTTAAGTAATTATATACTTTTCTTATCTATCTAATACCTTTAATCGAGCAATTCTTTCTGAATCTCGAAAACAGCTCCAACGATTTTCATGATATTTAGTATGCCGGGGGTTTCGGGGGCAATAAATCGATCTAGCTAGGTTTCATTTTTAGAAAACCTTTACCCAAAAAAAACGAGCAAAGCTCGGTCATCCAGGTACTATTAAATACGAATGATTGGATGTTTGAATGGATGGATGGATTACTTGATTGGATGGATTGGTTACTCAATCACGTAAGAGCGGCTGAACGGATCTTGATGAAGTTTGGCACAGAGCTAGATTATAGTCTGGAATAACACATAAGATACTTTTTATCTCGGGAGTATGTTCCATTGGGACAATTTTCGACATTCACGCGGGCGGCGCCGTGGGTGACAGTATCAATTTTTTTTCATATATCCATTTGCTAATCCAATTACAGGTATTCTTTAACAGCTAAAAAGTCTTACTTTGAAAGAAAGCAAGGGTCTTGTGGAAAAGACAAAGCTAAGTAAGGAAAACATTGGGTATACCAGCCTAGTCATTGACAGTTTTAAAATAACTGGCCAAGCACGAATCGGACTCTCACACGAAGGGTTCCGTACCATAAACCGAAAGAAACACGTTTGTTGTATGGGAGCCCACTTCATTTTTAATTAAATTTATTAAAATAAATTTACGGCAATAGAAATACACACTCTGAAAATTTAAACTGTCTACCTATTATTGTTGTTGAGATACAGCCCGCTATCAGACAGACGGACGGACAGCGGAGGCTTTTTCAAGGATGGGAAATCATCAAATGACTTGTTCCGCTCTGGGTGGAGCGGAAAGGCGTGTCAGACTCTTACTGACTAAAATCCATCCGTGTTCCTCCTAAGGCCATTTGCGTTCCAGGGCCGCGGTGACTCTTTCGAACGAATTCCCCAACGGACAGCGGAGGCTTAATAATAGGATTCAGTTGATTACCCTTAGGAACCCTAAAAATGATTTTTCATAAAACTAACTGATTATATTAACACAAAGATTTGTGGCAGACACTTCAAGAAACTATTTATTTGCATATATTTACTTGTGTTTTTTACATAACCTACCTACCAATTTTCACTGAGAGTCAGATGGCTTTCTGAATGTAGTGAAAACGATGACTGGCGACATTCTGTTGAGTAGTTAGTTACCCACAAGGTCTTCTAAGGTAGCTTATTATTCCACACTTAGATATATCAAGCATTTAGGTACGGTCTCAATTACAGAACCCGGAATACGTATGTTAAGGCCTACAACCCCTCAAATTTGATGCCGCTGTGAGAGAAACAGAGCTATACGGACAAATAGCACACTATCCCTTGGTATTGGTACGTCATAATATTGTTTTTTTTTATTTTATCCCATTGGCAAGGCTGTAGTCTTTTGACCATACTGCCTAGTTTTACGTCCTTATTTTTTTGTGTTTTGCATTAGAATGCGGTCCCTCTGCATGCTCTTCACTATCATGAACGATCCTTGTGCTCCTAATTATTTAAAACAATATTTTAAAATGTTGGGCAGTTCTCACAGTCTCAACCTTCGAGCATCTAAAAACTTACTTCTTCATATCCCTTCTCACCGCACCGGGTTTTTGTCTAATTCCTACGCTATTTCTACAATTAAACTCTGGAATATGCTTCCCCTTGACATCAAGAAGGCGGAGTCAAAATTTTCCTTTAAGCGTAAAATCCGTAAACACTACTTAAAAGCTTGTCATTCTTAGTCGTTCTTCGTCATGATTACTATGAATTCTCNCACAAGGCGGTATACTCTCTCCACTCTTATTTTCTCTATTTATAAACTCTATTACCACCATTCTAAAATGCTCTTACCATCTGTACGCTGATGACTTACAGCTCTACGCGCAAACTGACATTGACAACATGGACAACTGCATCGCATTGCTGAATGCTGACCTTCTAGCTATCAGCGATTGGTCAAGCAGATTTGGGGTTACTGTCAATGTCGGTAAATGTCAGGCTATCCTCATTGGTAGTTCATATTTTCTGCGTAACTTGGACACCAGCCAACTGCTGCCGCTTACTTTCAACAATACCGTAATCACTCTCTCGCCACACGTTAAAGACTTAGGTCTATACATTGATGACCGGTTAAGTTGGAATAAGCAGATTGCTCAGGTTAGCCAGAGAGTAACATTCACACTGCGATCTCTCTATAGATTCAAGCATTTTCTTCCTTCAAGCACTAAAATCACTTTGGTCCAGTCACTTGTGCTTCCTATAATTGATTATGCTGATGTTTGCTACTCTGATCTATCCCAAGAACTTCTCAACAAACTGGATCGACTTCTTAACAACTGTATTCGTTTCATTTTTGGCCTTCGTAAATATGATCACATTTCTTCCTTCCGTTCTCAGCTTAAATGGTTGCCTATCCGTCAGAGAAGATCCCTCAGATCCCTCTGCATGCTCTTCACTATCATGAACGATCCTTGTGCTCCTGATTATTTAAAACAATATTTTAAAGTGTTGGGCAGTTCTCACAGTCTCAACCTTCGAGCATCTAAAAACTTACTTCTTCATATCCCTTCTCACCGCACCGGGTTTTTGTCTAATTCCTACGCTATTTCTACAATTAAACTCTGGAATATGCTTCCCCTTGACATCAAGAAGGCGGAGTCAAAATTTTCCTTTAAGCGTAAAATCCGTAAACACTACTTAAAAGCTTGTCATTCTTAGTCGTTCTTCGTCATGATTACTATGAATTCTCTTAATCGGTATGATTATTATATATCATATTTATTAGTTTATTATTTTAGCATATATATGTATTTTATTAGTATTATATATATTATCTGTATATTCTTTCCGAAATGTTAAAATTCAATTTTGTATCTAAATTTTATTTATTGTACACCTACCACAGTATAGTCTTTATAACCCAAAGGTTGACTGGTAGAGAAAGCCTTGATGCATTAAGTCCACCCATGTACCACTATTGTACATAAAGTTTAAATAAATAAATAAATAAATGTAACACATTCTAATGGTTTTTATAGTATCTGATAATAAATATATCCGAATCGATATATTTATTACCTTCTCGGCAAGTTTCAAGTGAGATAGTCAATAATACTACAATAAAATTCTCAGCTCCATTTAACCGAGATCGCGCCTGTTTAAATTATTCCACGTATTTTCCAGGTGCGTGGACATTGAGACACAAAACTACACCAAATTACATCACAATATCCACCAGAAATCAATTTAAGAATAATTAAAACAGCCGCTAAATTTCACTCGACAAAATCCCGCCAAAATCTTCCATAATATTGTTCTCTTAGAAGATAACTTCTGGTTTCTATCCTTGTAGACACAAACATTAGTATCAATAAACAAGAGAAAATCTACAGCACACTTCAAGAGTGTTTCATCGTACGCATTTTAAGTGTTTTATAAATAAAACGGAAGCAGTAAATTAACTGCAACATTATTATTATACTAAATAACATGCAAGTTGGAAGGTAATTGTATCATATTTTGCTTGCATTTGAGTGTCGACTAACGTTTGTTGTACAACCCTACCAGCATACTCAAGCTTTTCTTTGAACGACACTGGTTTCTGTGAAATTAAAATAAAAGAATTTGCTTAATTTTAAGTGAGTATGTAAGGGGAAGTCTGAAAGTGGCACCGGTTACCTGAAAGGTGTGTAAAAATCGGTTGTCCTGTTATGGGCATATTGTAACACTAGTGGACTCACGCTAGTGCTACTTACTATTATTAATATAATTAAAATTATGTTTAAGATTTAAACTTCATTATGTATTTTGCGTCAGCCTTCAACGAGCGCTGGCACCGGAATCACATATAAAACAAAACATATTTTCATATTCCTAACTCAAATTCTCTTTTGCTTTTTACCAGACGCTTCCAGAAGGTTACCCTGTCTGCCAGAGACCTGGAGCCAAGGAGATCCTCCTGACAATATGATGCGAAGGTTGACCTATGAGGTACAGGTTGCGGTTGTGAGGAAAATTTTGTGTACGAATCTGGATTGTGTGAACAATGATAGATATGGAGAAAAGAAGTGATTATTAAGATGACGGCAAATTGAAAAAAATCATAACCGTTTCCAAATTCTGTCTAAATGGTATATTGATAAAAAAAAACATTTTTATTGAGTGGCTGCTATCAAACAAGGTAGTAATCTAAATTTATTTATCAGGTACGCTACGTGCCTTGATCGAGTTTCTTTCAGTGGTGACTTTTACCGTTTGCTATAAAATAAACAAAATAACACTCAGGACCGGTTTCTGAAATTGGTATTTCGAATTAAGAACTTGTCAACTCCAACTTTAGTGCCAACATTCGACAGGTTTCCATGCTAAAGTAGAGTTTAAAAATACTCAACTTCAAACTCTAATTCAAAATTCAGGGGTCAGTTTCATAACAATGCAAACACTTTAAAAACAAACAGAACAAAAACAAACTTTTTGATTAAAAAGCATATTAGTTCGGAACACTGACACGTGGGTATTAAACTAACATATTTTGGAGCACTGTGTAGCATTTAATAATTTCATTGAGAGTTCTAAATAATTTATAAAGCTCTTGCACGGAGGGCGGTGTTGAACAAACATAAAACAAAACACGTAGTGTGCAACCGAATATAAATTGCTATATTATAATGCAAGTTGGAAATTAATTACCTGACATGTCATTCTGTCTTTTATAAAAAAGGACTTATACGTACTCAAAGTGAACTATGTATAATTACATCTCACTTTGTAGCTAACTAGGGGGTTTGTCACCAAACGGTTTTGCTTCAAATCACAGAAATATCAGCGTTATGTGTTACAAACATCACGGGTGCCGCTCATTTAATGTATGCATTTGCTCTATTTTCAAAAGCTATAACTTTCGAATGACATAACGTGTACTTCGTCTAACAACACTTTACATTATTATATAATAGGGTATTTGACAAAAAAAAAAAAACGAATTAGTCCGTCAAATAGATTTCTAAGAAATGTTGGACACGTATTATAGTTATTTATATACTTTATTAAAATGAAGACGATAAAGGTCGTTGAAATTTCGTGTGACGTGTGTACTTACCAGTACTCTTTTTACTAGAAAGTGACGTTACAAGTCCCCACTGATTTTGATTTTGATTCGTATTATCTTTGTAATTTTATATTGATTTGATAAAATAAAAGATACGTATCCAATATTTTTCGATACCTAATCTAACTGAAGGACTGAATAGAATAATGTGTTTTTAGCCCATACAATATCCGTATTCTCATTTAAAATAACGCTAAATATATCAACATAATTATGTTATAACAAAATGTTCTCTAACGTTCGTTTATGATATTCTTATTTAGTATAACGTTCTTTTAATCTAATTATTATCTTGTATGATTGACATTTATGATCTAACCGCTAAACAAAGAGCGACCGCGCCAGCTCGGGGACATAGGGCATTCCAACACGGATAGGTTATGTTACAGGATACAGGAGCTAAGTTCGCTCGCTTCGCTCGCTCACACTAGCTCCCGCCATCCCATTCATGTAAGGTTCCTTTCCTAGTATCGCGCAGCGGGAAAGCACGTCAACTTCGCTTGGTCACGACCGTAATTTAAGTCGTAATCGAAATTATATAATTCGTTATTATATTAAAAATGGTAATTATACTTAACATTACACACCCACATCATTCATACACGCGTCCAGTCATTTGTTATTTAAATATTTATTGGTAATCGCCTTTAATTTTTTTAATATCTGTGTTGGTATTGAATTTAAAACTTTTTGTTTAAAGCTTCAAACTGGATAGTTAGAAAGGAAAGACCGATACAGGCGCTGACGTCAAAGTCAAAATTGCCTGAATTAAATTACCCGTAAATATCAAACGGCATTTTCGCGGGATGGGGCAGATATATTTATTAAAATTGTTAGAAGTATTTCGTTTTTTTATAGGTCTATTTTGGTTCTGTTTTCACAATTAGTATTATATTTCTGCACCTTTATTTATCGATCAACTGGCTAAATGACAATCTTTTTTTTCATGCATATTTCCTATTGGTTAGCATTAGTAGTAGGTTATCATATCCTGTAAAACTCTGACTATGAGTGAAACAAAATCGACACTACGGGCTGTCTCTGAACCACTGAATTTGCTGACAGAATAACTCATCATCATTTTGGCTGACCTAGGAATCGAGGCCAGGTCTTGAAGCTCAGCATTAGCTCTTGCACCACCAAATCAACGAGGCAGTCAGACAACAGACGATACATGAATTAAATTGAAGCAAGTTCAAATATTTATTGGGGTCTGGCAGATGATGAACTCTCCACGAAAACTGTTGAAACTAACAGGAAAATTGTGTCACACATAGTCCTTTTGTTCATTATTAAACAAGAGAAACAAACCGAAAACTGTTCCCCAAACAAAGGAAGTTGAATTCACTGCTTTATTAAATTTACTCATTTGTTTACCTATGTGAGGAGCTCATGGCAAAATGAGGTAAGGTAAAGCATCGCTTGCCGAAGTCGATCGGTGGATGGATAACCATCCTAACATATATAGAGACTTCTCCGCGTCTCGGAAAGCATGTTAAGTCGTTGATCCCGGATGTCAATTGTAGATCTTTGTCAGTCGTTACGGATTGTCAGAAGCCAATAAATCTGACTCTAGTCTTGCCAAGAAGTACCGTGTTAGCCAGTTACTGGGTGGTTGAGGTCAGTTTGGTATTCACTCCACGTAAAATACTGGTATTCAGCTGAATACGGTTTGACTGGAAGTCAACCCCAATATAGTTGAGGAAGGTTGGGCAGATGATGATGATGATGACTTATCTAACGCTAAGGAATGTCGTACCATGTGTTACTCAATTATAATTGAAAATAAAACACAGTATAGAATTGAACCATAACTTATTTACGCCATCTGGCTTAGAAGGGAGCACACACACACACTCACATGTCTGTCGTATATAAACAATACTTATTTTACATTCCTAATTTAAATACTATTCATATTTCTGCTAGACCCTTCTAAAGTTCCATCGAATAGCATGTCAACCAGTGACCTGCAGCCATGTAGCCAAGGAGGTCACAGTACTTGTGATGCTTTCATGAGTTTGATAATCCGCTACTTTCCAAATCAATGACCTGTATGAACACTACAAGTTTGATAACATAATCAATGATTCGATGTGATACAATATTCAATATAACCATAAGTTATACGGTTAGTTTCTATATCAACGAGCTAAGGTACTCATTTCCTTTTTTTTTGGATTCTCGCAGTTCATCCTAGGAGGTTGTCGACTGCTTAACCGAACATGCTTGTGGCGGTCTTAATATAAATTTTAAAGCCTCTAGCCAGGGCTTATTAATTACACATAATATCAAGAAAGTAAATAACTTTCAATAACGATTTTATGAAATTGTAATTTAAATTGAATATTTAATTTCGAGTGATTTGACTAGCTGTGTATTTGCACCTAATTTAGTGTACTAACATAGTGTGTAAGTTTTACTAATAAACATATGGATAACTGTTGCCCGAAATAAATAAATAATAATAATTAAAAACGAATTAATAAAACTAACAATTTTTTTTTACTTGTTTTTTTCTCAATTGTCTCAGTGATAGGTTCATGAGATACATGCCCGCTGGCAGATAGAAAAAAAGACGGAAGGACGGCGGAGGCATAGTAATAAGGTTTCGTTGGTTGCCCTTTTGCTACGGAACTCCAAGTATAGACTACGCACGGTAAGGTATATTAGGGCATTTTTATTGCTTTTTATAAGTTATTTGGCAACTATTTTACTAACAGACGTTGTCGAACGGAAAACGCAAATAAGTTTCACTTGCCTTTACTTTTTTGTTTATTTTGTTATTTAACAGTTTATGTACACACATTTAGCAAATAGATAAAAAGAAGGAAATAGAAAATATCAGCAGAAGCAGCCTCTTCCACCTGCGAAAGGAGAGTCGAATACCTTTATCCAACTGTCAAATCAGCTACCAACAGTAGCTGAAACGTCTTGTTTGAAAGGCAAACATGAATTTTCAGCTACTGTTAGTAAGAGATGTAGATGTCACCGGAAAATGGCTAACGCCGTAAGATTGTAAATCATCGCGTGAAATTATAAACTATTTTTACTAAATAAGACACGGATATATTGGAAACTATTGAATTTGAATGGGATGTATTGTATACAAAACGATTGTTTTAAATAATATATCGAGAAATTATAATCTAATCAAGACTTATTACAATCTTACGGAGTCTGCAATTTTCCGGTGACATAGACACTATGTGTTAATGTAAGTCCCATGTGTAATTTTACATGAACTCAACCTAAAAAAACTGCTGTTTCATTGGTCAATGGTTGTTAATGCTACAGGCTGTTAAGTTTGAGGTCTTGGGTTCGATACCCGAGTCAAGCAAACGGGTTATTGAATTTTGCCACAAAATTCCAGTTGCAGCCTGGGGATAAGATTTATGCCCGGTTGCTGGCAATAGGCTTACCCTCTTTGAATAGGGATGTTGCCTGGGTTTAAAAAAACATGATTCTGTTTAGTTCAGCTAAATTATCGAAAAATATTGTATAATTATTTTTTATTTAATCAAATCAATAAAAATTACGAAGATTAAACGCATCAAAGATAAGGAGTGGCTTGTAACTTCACTTTCACAAACTGGTGAGTGATGTCACACGAGTTTTCAACGCACTGTTTCGTCTTAATTTTTTGTTTACGAGACAAAAGATAAAATACGTGCTCAATATTTTTGTAAATCTATCTGACGGACTAATTCGATTTTTTTAGTCAAATGCCCTATTACATGGGTCTTAAAATTTATAACTCGTGAAATGTGTCTACCTGTAGAATACCGACATCTTGCAAGTCTAAACCATAAAGCAAAAACCCAATAGATATTTTTTATGTCAAACCATGTTGTTGAATGTTACCGGTCCTACGTTAAATACAACAGAAGCAATATTAAGAGAAACCCCATTTAGTTTAGACCCTAATTCATTATAAAAATCTCTATATGAATTCATAAGATGTTACATAGATAGATAGATAAAACATTTATTTGGTACAAGAACAGAAAACACAACACACTAAAGCACACTTACATAAATCATAATACTAGAAAATACAAATATGAGAAAACATTAAAAAGAAAAAGACAGAATTTATGGCAATCTACTCCCTACGATATAAGAAATATTTGTCATGAGAAGAAAGAAATATTTACATAGGTAAACTTATTTATACACGAACTTGGAACAAGAAAGTAAAACGCTACGATCATCTTCGATCAACATAATGATGAGTGATTCATGAGATTGTTAGTATTAAATTAGAAGAATAAGGAGCGGAATATTAACTCAATGCTGGTAAACTGCCTAGTTTACCAGCATTGAGTTAATATTCCGCTGCTTATTGAGATAAAAATATTATAATACTGTACCTACTACGAATCATTTGAGTATTTTGATGAAAATAATGAATAAAATTTCATTATTTTTAATTAATTTATTTTATTTTTTATGTTAATTTCATTTTAAAATATTTCTATCAAAATATTTAAAAATATAAAAAATAGTAGCCCACCGGTAGCGGGAACACAAGTTAGCTGGCGGTTAGGGCCCCTGAGAGAGGAACCTCTTAACTATACGCGCCGTGTCCAGGAGTACTGCTGTCTGGATCAAGTTTTTGATCCAGCTGCCCAACGAGAGCTTCCTCAGATGATGGTCGAGGCTCTTGGCAATTGTGCCATTGGCCGTTACGATTATCGGCACAATTACTGCTGCATGTGTTCACATCCCACATGTCGACAATCTCGCGAGCCAAGTCAAGATACTTAGTTTGTTTATCTTTCTGAGCCTTCACGAGGTTCTCGTCATGCGGGACTGCTATGTCAACAATCATTGCGCGACGCTCTAGTCGGCCTATAACCACTATGTCAGGCTTATTGGCAACAATAGTCCTGTCAGTGATGATAGACGATCCCAATACAATGTGCAATTGCCATTTCGAGTACCTACTGGGTCGGGCACATATTTATAGTGTGGTACTAGTTTCCGATTCTATAAAATTGTTTTTATGAGCAAGTTGCTGGTGGATAATCTTGGCAACACGGTTGTGCCTGTGCAAATAGCCTCCGTTAGCCAGACTATCACAACCGGAAATAATATGGCGGACGGATTGCCCGGGCCGGTGACATGCCCGACAAATATCAACCGTACTGTCCTTCACAATGTATTTCTGGTAGTTGTTCGTCATCAGAACTTCGTCCATAATTGCAAAGACAAAACCTTTGGTTTCCCCGCAGAGGTGACCAAAACGCAGCCAGGCTACGGACGCTTAAATGTCTACATCAGGCCCATGTAGGACCCGATAAAAGCGCCCGTGAAGGTCCTTGCTCTGCCACACCTCCCTGCGATCATTAGTATCTAATACTACAGGTTTGCGCCAGTTCTATTTAGCCAAGGAGAGTGCGGTAAGGCTTTTGTCCACTGCTACTAATTTCGATACATACCCACGTTGGCCTCAAGGAAGTATTCCCTAACCTAACGAAGGCTGCATATCTCGCGGTTATTATTATTAATGATTAGCACTTCGCCCACGACTTCGTCCGCGCGGATTTAGTAGGTACTCCAGAAACTTCAACGTTCGCTTTACCCCCTTTAGTTTGGAAAAAAATTGCTCAGCCATTTTTGCTGCTGATTCTGTGGTCTCTGGATGAGCGCAACTATCCACCCCGTTCACCTCGTCAAGGTGTTGATTTTGCAAAAGTTCAATCTGTTTCAATCATCCCACTTTTAGTTTGTTCATACCAATTCCCACGTAAATTGAAGTAAGCAAAAAACTTCATCATCCATTTTTGCCCCTTAAGGGGTTTATTTTCGAAAAACCCAAAAAATGTATTCTTATTTTTTTTATCCAAATCATTAACGCGGTGATTCAACTTCATCGGACCTCGCATTAAGATTCTCCCCAGTTCGCTCAAACAGCAACATTTTTCTTACTTAGAGCATTTTTATATCCGTCGTAACTTTTGAAAGAAAGGTCCGATTTTAATAATTTAAAGTGTAATTTACGTGTAATTTACATGATCAACCTTAATTATCAAACCATTTAAATGGATAAGGATTTGTATCTTGATGTCAAAATCATCACTTTTTCTCTCCAACTGGGCTTTCATTAAATAATTTTAACAAAAAACATTGCGACTTAACCATACCTAATAGTTAGGACATTTAGTCTCTGGGACATTTTTATAGGTAATTAAAAGTACTTTAATTATGTAGTCAATTATTTTTATGTATCATCAATAGTTTTCGCAGCGCATGTGATGAAAGACATTTTCTGTCAAATTTCTTTTACACCTTGGGTTACATAATTCAAGTTTTAGTAAGGATCCCTCATTATTTCTGGAAATAAATATAGCCTATATTACTCAGTGAAGAGGTAGCTTTCTAACGGTGAAAGAATTTTTAAATTCGGTTCAGTAGTTTTTGAGCCAAATCGTAACAAACAAACAAACAAATCTTTCCTCTTTTTAATATTAGTTTAGATACAAAAAAAATAATGACATGTAAACATTACCAGACTCATTCGTAACAAAATTTAAGCATCATGTTTGTTGAAATACTGATTACCGATTCTAAATTCAAATTTTCTGTAGATTTAAATGAAAAACATGTGCTTCAGTAGATATTTACTCGGAGTCAAATAAATGTGTCGCGCGCAAATTAGTATATAGCCTACGTAGCCTTCCGTCATGACTGTGAATATCATATAAAAAATATTTTTTCAAATCCGACTGGTAGTTCCAGAAATTAGCACATTCAAACAAACAAACTCTTCAGATTTTTTATATTAGTATTGTATAGATTGGTAAATTTTTATGTATTTTTTGCCACGTTTAATTTTAATTTTGTCCTGTTTTTATTGTTTTCATTAATCTGAATTGAAATTATTAAATAATTTTTACGTGTGTTTAATTTAATTAAAATATAATGCTAAATCTCTGCGCTTGTTGGTTTAAACTGCACTAATGAAGTTAATGAAGTTTTGTAATCAAATAAACAGGTTTTCACGTTACATTGTAATAATTTATTGACACTTGTAGGTGGAACAGACACAAACGACTTTCTTCTTTTCACCATAAGTGAAGTTTCAACCTTAGTGAAGTTCTAATTTTCTGACAATTTACACCAAGACCAACAAGGACATTTTACCTTCCCTAGAACTGGAGGAACGACTAGATGAAATAGAATAGCCATTGGAAGTTTTCAACCTTCCTAGAACGTATCAAGGGAAACTTTGTGACATTTAAACCGTCCATTTTGTGTCGTTTACAAAAGTGGTACAATTTAAAAAACCGGCCAAGTGCGAGTCGTATTCGCGTGCGGTTCGGTTCCGAACGATTTTTTTTTCTTCACACTTAAAATAATAGACTACTTATAGGTTTTCCTATAATTTGTAGGTAAAGACCGTAGCTCAAAATAAACTTACAAGTATTTGGGTATGTCGGAAGCATTGGGCATCAAGGCTAATGACGTGAAAGAATCGTTGAAGGAGCGCTTCTTTGGCCGCCTGAACAAAGTACTAAGTAGTCTTTTATCAGGCGGAAACAAGGTGCGCGTCTTTAACGGTTGGGTCATGCCGGTATTGATGTATTCTTTCAACATACTCAAATGGACTCAGATGGAACTTGACGCCCTTGACCATCACCGATGACCGTGGGTTATCTGAGGCTGTATAATGTATATCCCGCGGAAGTGCGGGGGTCGTGGCTTCTTAAATGCGAGCCACCCAACGGTCGCCGTCCGCAGGCCCGCGCCTATGGTGGCCGGGGATCGCCCTGCGACTCCCGACGCCCGGGGCGTCTTCTCCTGTAGCGGCGGTTGGGGCGAAAGCTTTGCCTTTCCCTCGCGCGGCCCACCTCCTCCTTCGCTAGCATTACTGCTTCGCAGAAGGAGGTGAACGCTTCCCAAGCCTCCTCGCTCCGGACCATGGATTCAACCAGGGCCGGACACGAGAGGTCGCCGCCGCCGATCGCCTCGACGAGGACACGGCGGTGCTCCGCCCAAGCAGGGCAGACCTCCACCGTATGCTCCACCGTGTCCTCCGGGCGATCCTCACAGTGCTGACACCCGGGCGTGTCCTCCCGCTTAATCCGAAACAGGTACCTCCCGAAACAGCCGTGTCCGGTAAGTACCTGCGTCAGGCGGAAAGTGAGGACACCGTGGCGCCTCTCCAGCCACTCCCCAAAGAGGGGCCTAACCGCCGCAATTGTGGCGTGCCTAACTTTTGAGACCCTTACGATGAGCTCTTTGATTTGATAGAAATCAAAGAGACTCATCGTATACTTGGAAAATCTCTTTTCTTTATGTTTCTCATTCCCCCGAAAGTGACCCTATTTTGAAAATGTATTTATTTTCGTTATGCATCCGTTTTTGGATCAAAGAGGGCACCAAATTTCAACTGAATCGGTTTAGTGCATTCGGAGAAAATCGACTGTGACAGACGGACAGACAAACAGAAAGACCGACAGACAGACAACCAAGTGATCATATAAGGGTTCCGTTTTTCGACAGAAATCTCTGTATGGAAAAAAATATTTTTTGTACTGGTTACGTTTTCAAGGCTCAGTGGTCGAACCGATTTTTGTATAATTCTACAGGTAAATAGCACAGTAGTTAGTAGTAGTTGTTAAACAATATAAAAAAATACATAATTATATGCCAAAATAATAAAATCGACAAGTCCGTCAGTTTTCTGACAAAAATTATTTCTTTCATAAATTGTACGTTATGTTAAAAATGCTCTGACCCCGCAAAAATATCAATGCTAAATAACACTATTACGAAAGTCAGTCAGTCCAAAGTCAATTGAAACTCGGCAATTAGCAAGTGGAGCCTCTGCATTCATTCATGATAAGTATAATGGCCAGTTTCTTTGACTCCCACTGAGAAGTTATCGATATTGGTTGGCTAAATTCTGTAAGTAACTAGTTATCGTTTACAATTATTTTTATTATACCTACTAATATTATGTTCCTAGGTTGGTCCGTGGATGGGTGACCATCTTAACATACCGAGGCTCCTCCGTGCCTCGGAAAGCACGTTAAGTCGTTGGTCCCGGCTGTCATTTGTAGATCTTTGGCAGTCGTAACGGATAGTCAGAAGCCAGATAATCTGACACCAGTCTTGCCAAGGAGTACCGTGTTACCCAGTTAATGGGTTGTGGAGAAATACTGGTATTCAGCTGAATCCGGTTTGACTGGAAGCCGACCCCAATATAGTTGGGAAAAGGCTAGGCAGATGAGATGATGATACCTACTAATATTATGAATACGAAAGTAAGTTTCTTGGACCTTTTCAGGGCTAAATTGCTGAACCGATTTTTATTAGTTCTGTTACAGAGATAGATAGTACAGGGATTTTTATATGTTAAATCATCTAATGTCTTCTCTCGCCTTGAGTGGAGCAGGAGGGAGTGTCAGTCTCTTATCGACTAAAACCCATCCGTGTTCCTTCAAATGCCCTTTTCATTCAATGACCGAGGTAACTCTTTCGAACAATTCCGAAACCCTGGCAGGCGCTGACCCTGGCCGGCCCCATCAACTATGTTGACATCAACCCAGTACAGGGACCCTGGAGTCGGTTATTTATTTATTTATTTAGGTTAACCAACAATTGTTTACACTATATACATTTCTGATTTAATAACTAGAGTAACATATTCAAGTGCAACAACTAATTACAGGTTAACACCACATGCATTAAAAAACGGCTTACATAACATATGTATAACTTACTGAAATTATAATTATACATACAAGGAATAATAATTAAAAGAAATAATAAAGAAAATTATCAAATCATTCAATTTTGTATACATCATTGGAATGTAAATTACTTATTTAAATTATAATTGATTAAATGATGATAGATTGATTGATTGAATTTTGAAAAAATATAATGACCATAAATTTTAGTAAAATAAAAATTAACTGAATACATTGAAAAAATTTAAATGAAAACAGGTATATAAAAAAAATAATTAAATCGCCATTACATTATTTACAAAAGCTCGTATGAATTTATTAATACTATCGTGATGTACATCTACTAAGTCACTGCGGCCATTTAGAATTCACACCCAGCACAGACTTTCGAAGTGGCGGACACAGGGGTGTTATCTTATTCCTAGGATATCTGGAAGGCGCATGGAATCTAATAAGCTTCAATAAACCGGGGCAGTCGATCTTATTGCGCAATAGTTTGTAAAGAAACAAAGCATCGGTTATATTTCTACGCATGGACAAAGATTGCATCTTGAAATAACACAGACGGGCCTTGTATGAGGGCAGACGCTTAGATTTCCCCTCACTAAAGGCTAAATGCCACACAAAACGTTTCTGGACCGTTTCCAGACGCAACATGTGAGTGGCATAGTGAGGTCTCCACACAACACTACAATACTCCAAAACACTGCGTACGAAACTGTTAGATAACATTATCTTGGTGCTACTTTTACGAAAGCCTTTGGTGTTACGAAGTAGGAACCCTAACATTTTTGATGACTTTTTAATAATGCTTTCAATATGAGGAACAAAAGTGACCTTTTTGTCAAAGTGCACTCCTAGATCTCTTATTGTTTCGACTTCTTGGACTCGCTCCTGGTCTATGAAGTACTCTGTGTCAATACAACTAATTTTACGCGTATAATTAACATGGTAACATTTCTTCGGATTTAGTTGCATTTTGTTATTGTGGCACCATTTTATAACTTGGTTAAGATCATGCTGCAGAAGTTCGCTATCTCTTTTTGACTCTATTACTCGTGCAAATTTTAAGTCATGCATACAGAAAAGGTTCGGAAAAACGAAAACAATCGGGAAGGTCATTAATGAACATGATAAATAGTATTGGGGCTAAGTGAGATCCTTCGGGGGCGCCCGATGTTATTTTGTGTGCAGTCGATCGAAAACCGTTTACAACCACAAATAATTCGCGTTCAGTAAGATAGGACTTGAACCAACTTAATAAATGCCCTGTTATACCATAGGCTGCTAGTTTATATATCAGTATAGAATGGGGCATTTTGTCAAATGCCCTACTAAAGTCGGTATATACTACGTCAAATTGTTTGCCTCCATCTACAGCCTGTATCAGGGACTCCGTGAATGACACTAAATTTGTGGCTGTAGATCTAGATGCTACAAAACCGTGTTGATTGTTATTAAGATACAATCCTAAATGTTGCTGAGAGTGAGGACATATGATAGATTCAAAAATCTTTGCGAATGTGGATAAAATTGAAATTGTCCTGTAGTTGCTAACGGTATCTTTTTTATCTGACTTATGCACTGGGACTACCTTGGTTTTCTTCCATTCTGACGGAAAAGTTCCAGTAGCCAGCGATGCATTATATATTATTAGTACAGGAGACACTAGAGCTGTGGCACAGTTAGAAATAAAAACAGGTGGGATGCCATCCGGGCCAGGTCCTTTAGTAATGTTTACTGTTTTTAGTTTTTTTTGTAAACAATCGCGGTCAATCACTGGAATACTCAAGCCCTGACTATTATTATGCAGAGCTTGGAGGTTCTTTGTATGGCAGTTAATTTCTGTATCTTTGTCAGTCGTGTACACGGTTGCGAAATGGTTAGCGAAAAGGTCGCAAATTTCAGAACCGTTAGATGTACCTATACGTGTGTGTTATATGTTTGCGTGTGTGTTATAAGCTTATAAGCTACTTATTTTCGCGAAAATTAAACTTGATCACGAGTGAAGCAGCGTGCAAAAGCTAGTAATAACAAACTTAAGTATTATTGTGTCAGTTCGTCGCCACATGTATTACATAGGTAATTATTTTACCGTTGATTTTTCTTCAAAGAACCAATAACAGCATCAACTTTTCATCTTTGCCTTAAACACAAAACCATCTTTCTGAATGAAATATTTCATGACCATCTAAATAACACAAAGCAAGCAAAAACTATCAATCATTCTCAAACATAGTCCGCTATCTCCAAGTTAAATTCGCAACTAGTGTCCTCACGTGGCCGCAAACGGCATCTTAACGTACCCAAGAAAAATAAAAGCATAGTCAAAAAAACATCAAAATCTCATTAGTTCCATTTCATGCCGAGACGACACTACGGAAGCTGTATAACTAATGTACAGTAATAAACAGAGACGGAGGAATGTCGTATTTCTTTTTATAACTTCTCGGTACCATCCATTTTCTGGTTTAAAAGGTATCCACTGAGTGGCAGTGTGGAAACAGTTGGTATTACTCGATGTTAGTGCTGACGTAAAATACTTGGGAGTTATAGCCGAATGGATGGGTGGTTAGGTACCCAATGTATTGTTCCGTAACGTATTAGGATTTTAAAGTCTTTTGGATAATGTTTTTGAATTGTTTGCTTTTTATGTTTGTGATTTTTAGTTTTGAACTGGTGCTGTTAGCGAGGTACATTTTAATGTTTTCCCGTGTATGCTCTCCCGTGACCTACATTTTTCAGAAGTTCAAAGTCAGTTATGACACTCAGCCGTTGTGTAAAAGAAGACTTCTATCACCGATTCAGAAAAAAATAACTTTTTGAAGTATTAGGTGAGTTTGGAACCCTTAAATAAGATCACTCGGGTGTCTACCTGTCTTCACAGACATTTTTTCCAAATCTAGTGGACCGATTCTGTTGAAATTAATTTTTAATTTAAAAAAATCATTAAAAAATGCAGATAATAATTTGATCTATACCTATAGATAAACGAAAAAAGAAATCTATAGTTTTAAAATAACATGTTACAAAAATGAGATTCGTTCGGAACCCTTTGCTCGCGAGTCCGACTCGCACTTGGCCAGTTTTTTTAGGCTAACGAAAAGGATTAATCTATTTACGGATAGTCAGAAGTCGAGAAATCAGACAACAGTCTTGCCAACGAGTATTGTGTTACCCAGTCAGTGGCTTGTGATATCGGATAGGCAGCGTATTCGCCGTATCTAGATGCCGAAAGGCAAAAGGAGGCACCCTAGAAGGTACGAAGGGGTTTTGTTGGTTGTATAATAATTATAATTGAAACCTGCGTGCGTGTATGGCCACAGGGCCAATTCCGTTTTAGTCGCAATCTGTCAATAATATATTATAGAAATTGAGGTTTTGTAGAATTGACACTCTAGTGTATGAACGTAAACAAAGCAAAAATAATACCTATCCAAGAATCGTAGCAGATGTGATTCTGTATAGTTTATTTTTACCCCTATAGGAAGAAGACATGAATTAAAATTATCTATTTCATTATTAAACGCCATACTCAAATAGATAAATAAAGCTGACTTACTAAGACTTTATAGTAGAAAAATATAGCTTTTGTTTTGTGTTTAAAGGCTAAGAACTAGACATTTCGGTCAGGTAAATGGAATTCTCGTGCTCGGCCAGAACGCTATCGTGCTTGTCTGTTTAAATTTGCACAGGCGCTGTATCGTCCGCTCCCAGTGAACTTTTCACTACTTTCGACGTAAGCCGTACTTGTATTTTAGGGTTCCGTACTAGAAGAGTAACCTACGGAACCCTATTATTAAGCTTCTGATGTCTATCTGTCTGACAGCGGCCTGTATTTTTTTTTTAAACTGTTCTTTTTTTAATTCCGTACTCAAAGGGTATCAATAGAACTCTCTCAGTCAATATAATTCTTTTTTAAGCCTCCGCTATTTATTCTTATGTCTACCAGCGAGCTGTATCTCATAAACCGTAAAAGACACTTGAAATTGTCAGTGTGTTTTTCTATTACCACTATGTTTATGTACAAATATAAAAACAATTGCAAGTAAGGGGATCTTTTCGGTTAATGGTATGGAACCCTTCATGTGCAAGTCTGATTCGCAGTTGGCGCGTTTTCAGATTCAATTCTATGTGATACTGATAAATAATGGTAAGGAAGTTTGATTGTATTAGTATTTGACATTGTTACGAATATGATAAATACGATTATTTCTAGACTTATTTCATTGGTAATCTTTCAGAGGGTAAAAGTAGGAACAACACGTAACGTAACATAAGTGCGCAACGCCAAAGTCCCTACCTGGAGTGGGTGGCGATGGATTGAAATCTGTAATTAGTAGTCTAAAAATACAACAGTTTAAACTAACAGAAACCAAAATTACTGAAACAATAACGAACCAATGAACCAGACAGCGTTTTTACCAAAACTTAAAAATAAATAACTAATAAATTGAAAACAAAGGCGAGTAATTAATATTTACGCAATTTCTTAACGAGAACAGACATCTTTAATCTTTTGTCAAAGTAAGTAGTGGATTGAGATTATTTTCCTTGACTGGTTGCTGCTGAAAGAATTCCGCAGGGATTAATTACCTGAAACGGTTTTGTAACTCCTTTGTGTAAACGAGAAGCATTCCTGAAGAAACCTTTCAAGATTTAATTGAAATGCTTAGAAACGATTTTTGTGGACAGACCTTGATGTGGATGAAATTATTTACTTTTATGTGTTGGATCGATGCTTATGTAGGTATGTTTTTAATTTAACTGTGATTTGTCTGTAATTGAACGTTAGGAATTTCTTCCTTTTTGATATCCAATTTCTGTTCTGAAATTGGATTACTGGCATTTCGATGAAGGACGTTTTATATGCCTGTGCAGATCCATGTGGTATTCGCCAATGCAGATCGAGTATCCCGTAATCGTACTGTTCAACCCTAAGCTGAATATATTTAACGCACCGCCACCGTGGTGGTACCTATTTTGTAAAACAAGCGAAAAGATAACGTCTTCTTGGGCGATATGGCGTGGGACTCCGGAAAAAATACCCGGCTGGATACCGCGCGTAACCACACGGTTATCGCTCTGGGTAAGAAATACCGCGTAGGTCTGAACAGGCTTGTAAGTGTTTTTTCAAGTAGAAACAAAAAACGGATGATTGTTGTCCAAAGATGTTAATAAAATACAACCGACTTTCAAATAACACAAAACACAACAAAGTATAAAATAACTTAAATTTAAATATTGTTGGTTTTTTGGTCTTCGTATTTTAACAAACATCCGAAATTAAAGTTATTTTATACTTTGAAGTGATTTTTTTTAATTTGGAAGTGGGTTGTATTTTTTTGCAAAAAAGTTTTTATTTAACACTTTTTAGTGGTACCCCCAACCTAACAACACCACTGGAAAGTCACAGGAATGCAAAACACGCAATTTCGTTTACTTGGATGATATATTTTCTATTTCCTCCAGCTATTTTGATTTAAAAACCAAACTACTGGACCGATTGTGATAAATTTTCTATGGTACCAATCGGAATGTATAATTTTTCAATTCGGTTCATAAATGTTGGAGTTATGAGGTAACAAATATAAAAATATATAAAAATTAAAACCGGATTTGAAGTCGGTTAAAAACAGCTTTATGCCGTGCCTTCACTTCCGTAGCTTAGTTATCCCATAAGAATCCTGCACCTGTTTGGGGTAAAAGTAACCTGGGCACTCAAGCAGTAGGTACATAGTTTTCTTCTATCAGTGAACCTTCAACGCAAAAAGACGTAACATTTTTTCTGGCAAAAGAGATTTTAGTACTACCTATATTGCAATATTATATAAATAATACACATTCTTTAATACGATATGTTCATATTTTCAATAAAATCGAGTTTCAAACCCGCTAAAAGACCTGTTTTGCGGCTGATTAACACAAAGATGAAGTTAAAAATGTCCCTCCTGAAAAACACAACTCAACAAATTTCAACATACGGGAGGTGTCAAAATTTTGTAAACTTATCAGTATTAAACGAGATTATCTTTAAACATAAAAATTGTTGCCTCTTAATAATTTTAGTTTACATAAAACAACAACATATATCACGTTTTATTGAAAACTTTGTACGTAAACAATACGGTTACCTTTATCTGTTCAGAAATAAAGCATTTCCTAAAAGTGGGTCACACCAAAACTAACACAGAACAAATTTTTACGGCTCACCCCTGTTGCGCCAAGGGCTCGGTAATTAAACGATGTATATATCATAGCTTTATATCTGCTGGGAATTAGTTGGCCAGTTCAACAACCGAACGTTTATTACCCCTGGCAATAAATTACTGAACAAAATCAACCCCCATTTATTTACCAACAGAATTATTCACGCAAATTGAGAAAAGATAAAAATTAATTACTACGCGAAAAAGAAACGTAGGAATCCAGTTCGCCCCTAAATAAATGAGTGCTTAAAAGAAACAAATAAAAGGAAGGGAATAAAAAGAGCTGCATATTGTGAAACGTTCGCAGTCAATGGTTAACCGTAGTGTTTTACTGAAAACGAGTATTCGCCGGCCATTGGAACTCAGGAGCTTCTGAATGGAAAGCGAAACAAATCCAATCAGCCGCAAACATTCGAGCTGCTGCAGAAAATGTTGTTACATTTTAAAATTCCACTTCTATTTGAAACTTCTTTAAGTAATTAATGGGTTATTTGGTAAGCTGGTTTTCGGTTCACATGATGGGTATTGGGAGGCACTTGGTTACTGTTTGTGTGTATGAAAGTTCTTTGGATTTTTTCAGAGATTGGCTTGTTTTTTTTTAAGGGTGGGAAATCATCAAATGACTTCTTCCACTCTGGGTGGAGTGGAAGGGCGTGTCAGACTCTTACTGACTAAAACCCATCCGTGTTTCTTCTAAAGCCCTTTGCGTTCCAGGGCCGCGGTGACTCTTTCGACCAAATTCCGCAACCCTGGCAGGATCTGGCCCTAGCGGGCCCCATCTTCTATGCTGACATCTCTTTGAGGCGCGCGTGAAACACAACGCGCCATCGACCTCCCCCGTATGCTCCACCGTGTCCTCCGGGTCGTTTTTTATTAAACGAGCTTCTCGTGACTTTCATTTGCGCTCATATAAACTGTTCAGATTTCCGGTATTAAAGGTGGGGTACCTAACATTTGACAGTCACTGATAGTGTGTTAAATAATAGTATTTTTGTATTAGAATCTGAAGTTCCAGAGATAACCTACTTTATACTAACAGAGAAACAATTTTACAAAGGTGACAAATATACTTTACACACATTTTTTAAATTTTTCGTTAACGAAATTTAGCACTTATTCTAAACTGTATATATATGTATATGTATGTATATATATATATATATATATATATCGATATCCACAGCAATACCTTACTTAAGCCATCAAGGTATTAATACGGGCCTATATCAGTACATTATGTCTGCGTCTACTGTCGCAGGTGTGAAAGCATAATTTATCATTTAAAGGCTCATCTCCACAATCCCATTTAGGATCTAACTATTAATTATTATCGAACGCTCCGTGTTTCTGACTAAGAATAGACTCATCGCTTCCGAGGAATCGAAGTATTATATGATAATATGAGGTGAATAAGGAAAATAATTTAAAGAACGGATAGTTTCTTACACTAAAATGATAACTCATTCATCAAAATCGGTTCAGTTGTTTAGACGCTACGGTGGAACACACGTAAATATATAAACATACATACATAGATAGACAGCTAAAATTATAACCTTTCTTTTGACTTTGCGGTAGTCGAGTAGAAAATATATATTGGACGAAAGAAAGATTTTGGCCCCAACATCGTCTTATCTAAATTGAATCTTACTTGGATAATCTCTACCTGCATAAACTCTTTATACCTACTAATTCTTTATTTTTATCCTTACACACGTAGACCGCAAGTCAGTGGTTACAAAAATAGTATAAGCTGAACTCTTATTCTATTGAATCTCTGTGCTACGGATAGGCCAGCTCAAATTGAGGCATGGCCCACTGCACGTGAAGTCCCGTTGAAATGCAAAGAAGAACAAGAATAGATAGCGTAATTAACCTCGAAGAATTCTGATGGCAATTGTTTTGATATTACCAATACAAACAAGGACAGTTATCTTTTGGGAAACGCCTACTTGGAAGCTCTTAAATAATTTCTAATTTTGTTTGCTTAATTAAACTGATTGCTGAGTACAAATAATTCTATTCAATTTAGGTTCTTATTGAGGTTCCACTAAATGTGCCTATTTAAAAAAAAACCTAATACAGGTTTAGTCCAACGCGGCCTATTTCGTACATTACGTCACAAGTTTTTTGCGTCTACAAAACAAGAGCAGACAATCAGATAACAGTGCGTCACGACGTCTTTTTCGTCACTCGTTTTATATACAGATAAAGTTTAAAATAAGGCCCATTTAGATCCCTTTAAAGTTGTGAAAAGTTTCTTGTAGGAGCGCTCGCGGGCGATACCGGTGCAAATTTAAAGTATGTATTACTAGCGCCGCAAACCGTGAGCGGAGCGAGCATGAGAATTCCATTACTGGTGCTGAACTGACACGTTCGCCGCGTAACCCCGTCGACGCCGTGCCTCCAAGGCCCTACCACGCAACTTGCGACTACGACTCGCAATCGTTGACGTCCCGGTTGAGTTGTGGACGATGGACGTTGTAATTTTAGTAAGCTATCCAATGTTTACAATGAGAAAAGGCGTAGATATTTGACTGATATTGTAGATATTCATAATACTAATATGGTTTTCGCAAATATAATGTGTTTTATTTTCTATAACCAGGGTAATTATCCGAAACAGGAATTTACTTTAACCCAAGTAAAAAGCAAAAATATAATAATGGTAAAAAAATTTGTTATGAAAAAACCCACTGTAATTGATATAATATTATGACTTCTGCACAATTCAATTAAGTAAATCATTGCATTGCATGTTACATTGTATAGCCAATACAGATTAATTATGATCAATATCAAAGTCCACATTGAACATGTTTATTCAGAGCAAAAGACAATCAGAAAGGTTATCAAAAGTGTAACCCAATTACAAATGCATCGAATAAGCACTTGCAATTGCTAGTTACGTGATAAGCTCAAGAGAACGCTCCAGCGATAACTAGTGGATTTATTTAAATCGCCCATTGACGTTACGCGTTTACACAGGGAATTATAGATTACCACTGTTCTGTTACAGTCGCACTCGCCAGTATTTTCTGCGTCATATAGTACTAAAGCTTTTGTGGTGATTTTTTTTTTATAGTTTTGTTTGTGGAGAGGACTGAGTGATGCAATATTTTTGGGGGGTAGTTTGGAAAGTATGAATGCGATACAGTGTGTTTTGGGAAACAAAAGGCTGAAGGGTTCTCTTTAGTGGGTTTTCATTAGATTGATCAGAGGAACAATGTCCGTCATATTTAAGGAACGTTTCTATTCGTATAACTGTCGGTTGACATATGAGGTGATTACGACTGAGATGCGAATGCAAACTTACCATTGTAAGTAGATACGAAATAGGTCCTTTTGATAGCGCTAAGCTTCCTAGTTAGCGCTAAACTTACCTAATTAGCTCAGGTCGTCCATAAAAAGCCAAGTCTATATGTTTTAACCAGTATTTTACTACAATCACTGAGCTATTATTTCTATGTCTAGAATTACGTTTGTTTATTTATTGTTTTAGTTAGGTTATTTAAGGGTTGGTAAGAAATAATAACCTAGTAAAATATTTGATACCCACTCAGTACGTACTGTGCAAAGTAATAACGTAAGTACCGAGATAATGTACTCTGTGGTACCGAGCAATGCATTGCAACGTACGTATCATGGTCGATGACCGAACGAAATGCGGAGTGACAGTGCAGAGTTCACACTTGTATTCGACCAGCGCATAGCATTACAATAATGAACTGTATTGGTTTGGCGGTCGTGTAACGTACTCGTATTGGTTGTTTATTGTGTATTTATAATGTAATACTGTTGCTTTGTTTACTAATGGGCTACTTGATTCGGGAGTGTTTGTCTATGTCGTCTTCAGGTGTGAAAGATTTAGTCGTTTGGTAATGTAGAAATAGTAATTAAATCTTGATGTATTGTTTACAAACCACTTATGAAAAAAAAAACCCTGTGAAAACTTCACGAAAGTTTCAACTTTCAGTCACATAGACAAATATAGCAATAAGGCAACAGGGTATTCTACTGGAAAAAAAACTAAATAGTCCGTCAGATAGATTTCCAAAAAAATATTGGCCACGTATTTTATATTTTTACACGTAAACAAAAAATTACGAAGATACAGTGTGTTGAAAACTCGCATGACGTCACTACGATAGTACATTTTTTACTAGCGACGTGACGTGACCTCTTGAACTTTGATGTGCTTTATCTTTATAAATGATAAAGATAAAGCGCGATTTAGCGATTTGTAATGGAAAAAAATACGTGTCCATTATTTTTTGAAAATCTAACTATAATAGTAATTCTCGTATTTTTAAGGAGTGTTAGTCGCATCGCCGTCGCAAACTGTCAAAAACTTCCTTAGATTTGACAAGTTTTTGATATTAAGGCGGTTAACACAAAGCACCGGACACCGCTCCGTTGTGCGGTGCTAGGATTTTTGTAGAATGATGTGTGTTATACCCTGCGGTTTTGGTATGCAAATCAAGATACTTCAGTGTAAAGTTAAAAACCGCAGCACCGCACACCGAAGCGGTGTCCGGCGCAGTGTGATAACCGCCTAAGTGTCGCTAAGGTGATACAGCGACTTGAATCACTTTAACGTTTTTGTGTATGAGAATTGGCATTCTGGTCATTTTATGAAGTGCAAGTAGCTTTGAGAGCTACTTGCAAGATAATACAAAAACATATCGCTGCTTGTAATTTGGGAAAACGATCACCGACTATGTGTTCTCCTAGAATTACTTCCAATGTTTTTAATATTATCCTTAAAAAACAACATTATTTACGCGAAATAACATCATCTGAATCGATCTTAATCCGGCGTCAGCATGGTAGAAAATAGGTAGGTACAACAACTGCATGGTGGGTCATAATTACCCGGATTTTAAACCGTAGCTGATTTTTACCATTTCAATGACATTTAGAGCCAATTTGTGTTTAACTTGAAGAATAGTTAAATTATATGTAATATCTTGGAGATAAAATAAAAAAAAAATTAAGTTATATAAAGAGCTTTTTATGTATTTAAGGAATCAGTATAAAATTTACTACAAAAAATTCAACTTCTAGAAACTTACTAATAAAAATACAAAAAAAATACTAATTAACACGTATTTTTAATTTTTTAGAATGACAAATGTGAGATCTTTAAGAAAGTATATGTAAAAATTAAAAAGAATCTTAGTGTCACTAACTAACTAATCATTATTAGCACCGTCATCTGCGCAACCGCTACAGAAAGAAATTATATGTTCAGGGCAGATGAATTTAGATGACACTCAAAGATACATCATCATCATTATTGTCTGATGCCTCTTGCTCGGTATCACTATGTTGAGAACGCTTGCTAACGTGATCATCTTCCTCGTTTTCTGAAGAATTTTCACCTTCTTCCGAGTCGCTTTCTTCTAATATTGACAGAATTCGCTGCCTTTTGCGTTCGTCTTTGTCCATTATTCAAATATAACCTAGAAATAACAAAATATAATGTAATACGTAATGACGGTACAAATAAATAAACGAAATAATCAAATAATGAACTCAACGTAATTGGCACGAAATGGTATCATCGAATGTATAGTTGGATCATATTTACCTTTTTGTTGTTTGACCGCGTCTATCTTCCTGTGCAGGCGCACACCGTCTAAGTTGACATAAGAAACGAGGGAGGCGGGGCACTAACTGCAGCTACTGAGAAGCGTGGTAACGTTACACTATTATTTTCTTAAATACCCGCATTTCAATTTCAAAAAGTTATTAAAAAAACATGAACAATAGTGACAGCTCCTTTAGTTATTTAATTAATTAAACAGTGTCCATATGTCGTAGCGCTGCAGAATACAGGTAAGTGAATTTGCTCAACAACCTGTATGTCAGACGCAGGATAATATGCAGGTGTGTGTGGAAATACTGGAAGCGTAAATACCAAGTGTGTTTAGTTAGACGCGAAATGGGATAGACTTTATATGTATTAGAGGTAGCTTAAAAGTGGCGCCAGTGACGGAAAAGTTAAAAGGGAACCGCTTATCTTGGCATCTCCATGTGAAGAGGAGGAATGAAATGCACGTAACTAAAAGAGTTATGAATATAAATGTGGATGGATGGACAGGGAAAGGGAGGCCAAAGAAAAGATGGATGGATTGTGTTAGAAGTGATATAAAAGAAAAGGAAGTTAGTGATAGCGTGACGGTTAACAGTACAGAATGGAAGAAAAAAACGTGTTGCGCAACACGTAACATGGGATAAGGGCAGGAAGATGATGATGATTTGTCCAGATTTGGAAATATCGCTGTTTTTGCTGATAAAATTACAAAACGTTTTGTAATTTTATCAACAGTAGGTATGGAAGCATTGCAATGATAGATGGGATGTAATTTTAACTAACTTTTAATACCCTTATAAGAAAGTTATCCTGAGGGATAGGCTCAGTTGTCAATTGACTAGTAAGCTAGGCCCTGGTCTGTCAAGCGTACCTACTACTCATTTCGATAGTTGTCCGTTGTTTAAGCCCAGTTTGACATGTAAAACTACACGCCCAGAAACTGGTCCTGTGTGTCAACAAAGGACCATTTTCTGGATAAAATTAATACGCAAATTAATTTTAAATTATTGCTGTAAATAGTTTTTTTCACCGGATAATAAACATATATTTTATTTATTTATTTAAGTTCCTCAACTAAAATTAACAAATAAAATAAAATAAACTAACAACTAACTAAAATATGGCATAAAAAAATTCATCCTCAACACTGTCAGCTGGTAATTGGTTCGATAAATAATTATTTAACAGCCAATCGCATCACGTATTTTTTGCTCCGTCACTGTCCTATGTCATTATTGAGTGAAGTATATTTTCTACATACGCGTCCCATAGACACTCGTAGGAGGTGAAAGCCTGTGTGTGTTCCACGCTTAATAACACATATTCACAATTACCCACACACAGTTAGTTGTTCGTGATATTAATGACGAAAGGTTTCCACGTAGGTAACTAAAGTGTCCGAAATTAGTTGTTATGTCTTAGTTATTTGTTTTATAAAGGAATCTATGGTAGTTATTTATTTATGTAGTAATAGATCTTGTGAGGAATATTTCACCGGAAAATTGCAAACGCCGTAAGATTGTAAAATATCGCGTAAAATTGTTAACTATTTTTTCTTAAAAACACACGGATATATTAGAAACTATTAAATTTGGATGGGAATTATTGTATAAAAAACATTTTTTTTCATAATAAATCAAGAAAGTATAATATAATAAAGATTTATTACAATCTTACGGAGTCTGCAATTTTCCGGTTACAAATATAATTGTTGTTATTTTATTGACAAATTTAACTAGCAATTTGATTGGGACTTATTCTAGGAATGATAATTTTACACTCTTACATTAGGTACCTACTTATTTACTTAAACAGAGCTCAAAAGAAAATAAAATATTTAAAGGACAAAAAAAAACATGAAAATAAAATCGGAAGTTATTCGACACGTTTACAAAAAATGGTGAAAAGAGGGACAAGCACCTAAATATTAGCTAATTTCAGGATCGCTTGGTTCCTTAAAAAACGTCGACATCTGCCGCGCCACCGCCGAACTAAGTTGGGAAGGTTTTCGGTCCAACTGGATCCAGCAGAATATGTACTGGTTTTTAATCCAGTTACTGTGTAACACGACACCCCTTTGTAAGACTGATAAAAAACATAAAAAGCATTATCTAATAATAGTTCCATAAAATAAAAGATAGACAAAACTAAACCCACTCCACTTTATACGATCAACGAGTAGGTGTTACTTTTTAAGCGTTCTTTTGTTTCTCATTATAATAGAGCGAGCATAAAACAACAATCAAATGCTAAACAAAAGAGGAGGTAATTGGTTTTCTGAACAAACCTATGTAGTGCACATTCGCTGTTCCCGCACAGAAACGACGTGGCGAGCTCATAAAACCTTATCTGTACCCTTCGGGGAGCGTTTGCATTGATTTTGCTACTTGCCTGTTTTAAAAAATTTCGGGCGAGTGACTTTTCATTAATAGTTTTTTGATAGCTGTTTTTTAACATATACAACAAAGTATTTTGTGAAAGAGAAGAAAGAGGCGTATAGCATTGGGAAAAAAGTAAATGTCACAGCTGCATAAAAAATTACTAGACTGAAATATTTCGCGTCAGACATAATTAAAACTAGTCAACTCATTGTATTCTCCACATTCAAATACGAGTAGGAGACATGGATCTTGAAAAAGCTGACAGAAGACCGCATAGACGCCTTTGAAATGTGATGTTGGAGAAAAATGCCGCAAATTCTATGGACTGACCAGGCTGTCCACCATCTGTCCATGCAGAATATTTGTAGGTTTTTGGCCACATAACCAGATAGAAAATTCAAAAACTACATCTAATGATAACAGGCAAAGTTAATAGCAAGCAACCAAGAGGGTGTGACCCTACTAGATGGTCAGACCAGATTCGATCTTCCCTAAACACTAAGCTTCACGCTACCCTCCACGAAGCCAAAGACTGAAACAAATGGAGAATTCAAAGAGATGAATCAACAGGGAATTCCGGTTTAGTAATGAATGAGGCATACGACTTGAGCAGATGAATTTTATGTTAAGTGGCAGTGGGCAAAGCACAGAACAGACAGTCGATGGGGTCGAAAGGTTCTAGAGTTCTCCGCTCACATTTTACAGCAGTGCATAAACATGTTAGTTTTGCTCGCATGCAGCGGGCTAGAATTTCTGATATTTTTTGGAAATAGTCGACCGACAGTAGAAACGCAGAGTTCTCGGTCTTCAGTGTGGTATAACATTTTCTTTGTGTTTTTTTTTTCTAATTCGATCATTTAATATTGTCTTTATTGTTGCTAACCTAAGTTTTCAAATATGCTCTGCTGGTGCTTGACAGTATGCATAGGATTGATTGGCCCGCATGTCAACACTTGGGAGGCCTATGTCCAGCAGTGGACATCTTTTTGCTGAAATTTAAAGTTTTGGTTATACAATAATTTAATAATATGACATCATAAATTATATTTGTACAATGTAATTAATTAAAAACAGACACAGTGATTTACGGTGGTCTTGATTGATTAATAATAAAATATTATTTAACAATTTATTTAAGTAGAACGTTGTGTCACAGTAATAAGATGAAGGCCATAATTTATTGTTAAGTAATATGAATCCCAAGTGAAATCTGTGGCTAAAAATCTTACACTAAGAGTTTTTCAATCAATTTAAGTAGAACGTTGCTTCACAGCACAATTTTAAAGCCAGAACATTATCTATCCCTCTTTTTTAATATTATAACTCTGTCTGTTCATTACCTCTTCGTGTCTTAACCGCTGACCGGGTTTGGATTAATCTTGGCAAGCGGGATTATCCCAAAATTTTCCTTAGGATTATTACATAATTTAAGTATCACAATAAAAAAATTAAAGCCACAATTATATTTTGTTAAATTAAATTAATCCCAAATGAAATATTTAGTTTTAAAGACAAATCTTTGCATGTAGGGTTCGTTAAAACAATCTAATCATATAAAGTATGGAATCGTTGGTATTTGCTTCATCACACTAAGGTTGATTAAACCTAATTGAAGTTTTAAGTCTTAAGATTTTTTTTTTGTTAACAGGGTTAAAGCAGTTGCGATTTCGACAATACCTTCATTAGTAACAATGATCTTTTTTCACAATTAAATATCAAAACTTAACCACAGTTGATGCGAATAATCGCCGATTATGACAAATCAAAAATAAACCATACGACTGTTCCTAAATTACCCTACGCAGATAAACTTTAGTTTTTCGTAACCTGTGCCGAATGTTTCAAAACACACTGCGACGATAACCAGCTTAAACCAAGGTAATGTTTTCAAACTATCCATCAATTAGCTACTATTTATTTATTTTTATAAGACCAGTCAAATAATCAAAATAACGTTTAAAAATCAGATCAGTCGAGTCAACTCGCCCGTTCAAACGCGTCAACGCGTCGGGGATTGAAGTACCAGCAACAATGACGGTCTTTGGCTTTTGTAATACTTTATTATGTGCCGGCAAAGATCCCCTGACAAAACTTTATTGGAACATCGAGTATGAACACTCGGCCTGATATGAGACACTAGTTATAATAGAGTGACATTATTCGATAGATTTTCATGACAGAAACCTTATAGAGCTATGATGTATTCAAGTAAATGGTTTTTTGAGTTGTTGTGACGTTTGTTTTATATTTTATTTGTAGTTTTATAGGTGTAGTTTTCATTGTTTAAGTGTATTTTTTTGCTCGCGGCAGTTTTAACTATCACAAGGTAGACCGAGATCCTGGTGAGGACTGCATGACCCCGCTGGACTCGATTAGTACAGACTATGGCGCCCCAGCATATCATGATGAATGAAATTGCCATCATGATTCCGTTGTGAGCGAGATAGTGGTATTTATTCTGTATAGCGCCGGTTCTTTCTTACAAAAGAATCGTAATGGCTATGACACATCATAGTAGGGGGGCTGAACAGTTGATGTGGCAGGGATTGGAGGAGACTTGTGCCCATCAGTGGACTTAAATATATTATAATCATTAAAAAAGGTTTTCATTCTGACAAAACCTTCCTCAAACGGCTCAAAGTAAAGTTCAACAAACCAAGTCCCTACATATATATGTAAAGAGAAATTACTTTTTATATTAAGAGTGAAGAGCCCACACACTTCCTGCAAGCATCGCATCCGAAAATAAACTTTCAGGACGATTAATTGAATAAAACAAAAATGTCCTTATAAGTAAAACGTGATTAAGTTCATATATATAAACAGACTATAATATTACATCATACAAGCTAAGAAAAACGTAAAAGTTGGATAAAAAGGGGGAAGTGAAGAACTCATTGGGCATCGAAAAAGTTGTCTTTTTAATAGGAAAAGCACCCGAAACACTGACAGCAGTGACATGTTGATCTGCAATCTTTGGCCAAAGAAAAGGCCAGCCCTCTGCTTGCGTGAAGAGTCGATTTACTGCTTGCTGTTGTCATAAAACTCGATGAGTACTCGGACTCCATGGTCCTACGACCATACTCATCGCGTTTTTTACAGTAATTTTCAAGCCAAACAGTAGTGTTTCAAGCCAAACAGCATACATAAATAAATCCGTAAAATAAGGTTGATATATTTGCGCAATAGTGAAGCGATGTATGATTTTCTCATCTTATTTTCAGTGGGTGGCTAATGTCGAAAATTGCGAATCAAATTAGTCACTGTCATAATATCGTATTTATATGGTAAATTACGATACGCTGGCGTCGTCGACGAGTCGAGCGTACTTCCTACTATTTGACCTGTTATTTTGGGTTCAATACATCGGAACGATGCTCACTACGCGATTTTGTTTCGGCGTTTCTGCCACTTGAAATATTATGAAACGTAAATAACTGTTACATTCCATGGTACTTTTATTTCGTAACTGCCCCTTTGGTCTCGTGGTTGCAAGAACGACAGCCGAGCGCTGGGTCCTGGGTTCGATTTCCAACTCGGGCAAAAATTGTAATTGTTTTTTTTTTCGTTAGGAATGTCTCGGTATTAACCTGGAGTTTGGAAGTTGGTGGTGTGATACCTCCGTGCTTTGGGAAGCATTTCAAGCTGTTCGTCCTGCTCCTGATATCTCGCCGCTCGCCTCGAATTATCGCACCATTGGACTGTGAGCGTGAAGGAAGCGCTAACTAAGATGCACTCTGCACCTTAGTTTGCGCACACACTTTTGCATAACTAATGGTGTTTACATGCATATGGCATTTCCACCAAAGTCTTCTAACAAACCAACTAACGAAACCAAATTTTTCCATACCTAACCCTCCCCGTGTGAACCGACGCACTCTTGTCATGTTACAGCCACCATTGACTGGTCATTCCTCCTACTGTCGCCATGTAGTCTAGTCAAAGACGATATAATATCACACTCCAGTGCAATCGCAAAGGTAATATTTATTCCTAACTAACTTATTGAAACCTAAACATAACTTACACTAAGCACTTAGTAAAGTCCTTATGTTTACGATGCAAAAAATACTTAGTACTTAGGTAATAGGAAGGATTTTCTTTTAGTTTCTTCGGCGCGTCGATTTCCTGAGCTTTATTTTTTAGGATTGTGGTATTCGTGAAAGTAATTGCAGTTCGTAAAGTAATAGTTTGTTGCCAGATAGCTTGCTGGTTTTCTATCCAATATTTCGTGGATATGCAGAGATGGAATATTAAAAATATGGTACACAGTAAGGAACTATTTAAGGAAAGAAAGGTATGAGGTAAATTATCGAGTTATAATGATTAAGATTATACTTGCAATTGAGAGTAGTTGACAGAAACGCATCAATGAGTAGTATATTCGAGGTCTGTAAATCAGTACAGTCAATTAAGATGCAGTAGATACTCCCGCTTCGTCAAACCCAGGCTTATTGCAAGAATATTTTTGAAAATAATTATTCTCTTATAGTCTCTCTTTCTCCTATTAGTGCACAGGTGTTTGCACAAATACAGGTGTACTCTCCATTCATTTCGTCCCAAAGTACGACGGAATGACAATCCAATACTACTGGGAGATATCAGGCGTAGGACCAACAGCTTTACGTGCTGATAAATTTACGTTTAGCATACTTATACTAACAGGCATGCGAAAAATATGAAACTATAAGTCAAAATGCCTCTTTAAAGATCAAAAAGTATATAAGTATTATCAATGGTGGCCACGAACTCCTAAAATAAACTGTCAAAAGAAAAATTCCCTATCAACACTGTTGCAGACTGATTAGGGCCCACCGTTTGTTGATAATATTATTTTCAGACAGAAGGCCGCTACTAGGCTAACTCTTTTAAAGTAAACAGCGAGTCAGGCTATTTATACGAAATAACGACTTTGATTCAAATTCACCATCTAAATTATACAATAAATTTATAATTTACAGTTTAAAAATATAAAAATACTTGGTTATAAAGCGCAGCAAACGCTATCATTTGAACCCCATTTCATTGGGGTGCAATGTGCATAAAAAATAATTGGACCGCCGCCGCTGCCGTCTTTGGGAGCCATGTTGGATTTAGAATGATGTCATGCATGTGTGCATTGCCATCGAAACCAAAAGTTTACACAAAATTTAGCTCAATCGGACGACAACTGTTTTAAACTTCAGTTAAAAGATAAATTATCCATATTGTATTTTAAGTAAGTAAAAAAAACTATACTTACTAACTTGGCCGGGTTTTAACAATTTGATTAGTCCCAGAGATGCGTCAAAAACATTCAAGTCTATGATTTTCCTAACATTGTGCTATTTTATTTATCACCAAAAATGAATGTTCAAATGAATTTTTATTTATGTATCCGCATTTTATAAAATCGGTTGAAGGTCTTCTACCGATTTTAGTTAGTTATGCACTATCGGAGATCTTTATAAATGTCTGATACAAAGCAGCTATAACATTTTTGTTACCCGGTTTATAATATAGCAGGCTGTTGACTCTTGAACACCAATTACATCTCCACAAGTAATAAGTTAATTGCCCGTTGCATAGAATCTCAAGGTGCAAAATACTTAACTTAATTTATAATAGGTGAGACAACTTACTTCTTATCCGTAACAATAAAGTGGGTACTATTTAGCATTTTGTCGACGTATTTGTCATACTAACACTAATCAATACCTACTACTCATATTGTTACTGAGAAAATAAGTCATCGTGTCGGGGGACCGCTACTATAATAAGTATATGTAATTACAAAAATTTGCGGTCTTCCAAGCGAAGACGCTTGGCTCAAAGAATCGTACTTATATTACACTGAAAGGATCAATCCATTTTATTTTTTACTTTTAAAGATTTTTCGTCGGGGGTTTTTAAATTTAATTTTTAACCACAAACTCGTAAAACGGTCGTCAGACTTCTATAAACCCACAAATACTATTAAAAAATGATTACACTTAATTTACTCCATCTCATCAGGAATGGAGAATTAATTACTTAGAAACGCTTCTTAGCATATCCAGGACGACATTTAGTGAAAGATTTAGGTACTAGTTGAGATACCTACGCATTTATCACACAAATGCTGTACCCATTAAATTGGAGTGGCGTGAAACAATGATTTCCGAAAGTGTTTTAAATCTGTGTTATCCGTTCATGACCGTTTCACTCAAATAAATCTAAACTAATATTATAATGTAATCCGTACTATCTATACTACTACACTTATATAATAAAGCTGAAGGGTTTGTTTGTTTGAACGCTGCCAGTCGGATTTGGAAAATTCTTTTTGTATGTGATAGCCACATTCATGAGGAAGGCTATAGGCTATACGGGAACGAAAACTCCCACGGGAACGGGAAAAACAGGCTGTGCGCGTACGAAGTCGCGGGCAAAAGATAGTACTTGTGGTAAGTGCTTATTTGATTGCTTGACACAATTTACACATTAAAAGGTTCATTTCTAATATACCTTTCGCCAAACCATACAAACTTTGACAGCATTTCATTTTGTCTTTTAAAAGATCTTAGCCCTTGATATAATTATTTTTTTAATTGAAGCAAGAATCTATTATTACAATTAAGTGTTTTTCAAATCAGTGTCAGCCATTTCACGGGCAACCCTTCAGTCATTCTGAGCTAAAATAAACAAACATGAACATACCGTGTATCGTATCAGAATCTTACACGTTTACTTCTGATCCTCTTTTATTTTTATTCTCATACCCGAAAATAAAATTAGGGAACCAGCACGTGTAAAAAGTTATTTCTCACACCTACTGGAAGTATTTGTAATTGTCTGTCATATTTTATTTTTAGATGTTCCGCTTTGTGTGCCAAATTGATACTTAATCATGTTTCGTCAGAAATAAAATAACAGTTTTAATAGATTAAACCTTTTATTTTAATGCTGACGAAAAGCTATAGCTTTTACCAGCGTCTTCGGCCCCGTGAATGACGAAAATTATCTCACCGAAACGCGCCCCGTAAGGTTAAGGTCAGGTACCCTCTGTGAGATAGTTAGTTACACCAAAGCGCTGCTGGCCTTCCTTGGGGAGCTGGGTGGATCGAATGACATATTTGTCCCACCTGCACGCAAAATACGCGCTTAGTGGAGTTGCGGAAACCAGCCCGATTTACTTTTAAGAACATATTACAAGGTTAAAAACAACCTGTTCTATGAATATGTACCTATATCCAGCCCATGGTCTAACCATATTAAATTTTTATACAAATCTATTCAGTCGCTAAGGCGTGAACATCCAGTCATCTGTCATATATTTTGTAATAATAGTCAATAGTAAGTAGGATACAAGTAGGATTTGACAGCACAAAAATACCTAACGAAGAAAAACTTTTATTGAATTGGTGAAAGCCTCTAATAGTTTTACAAGACGAGCAACAAAACATCAAAAAACCGGTCAAGTGTGAGTGGGTCTCGTGACAAAAGAGTTCCGAAAGAAAATTTTAATATGTATTTCAGGGGTTTTCTGTCAGCTTTGAATAAAAATAGTAGTAGATACCTTCACAGTCAAAATGAACATTGAAACGAAACTACAGGTACCTGAGCCGACACTTTTCTTGATGAATTTAAGGAGAGGCTTCTGACGACCCTTGATTTTGCCTGACAGAAACATAAGTGATTTTGTAAGGGCTCTGTTTTTGCTTTCAGACGTACGGAACCCTAAAAAACAAAGAAACAGCGTCCAAATTTTATTTAAAAAAATGCGAGCAAATGGAGTGATGTGTGCTGAGTTTTACGGCGGTAATAACTCATAAGTCATGGACGTAATGTGCGTGAAATAGATTCCGCGCCCTCTGGTAGACTCCAGAAGAAATGTTTAAATTCAGGCTGACGCGGCCCGCTGGCTTGGAACGCTAAATTAGCCTGCCATACCGCAGGGCGCGTTGTTTGAAATATTATGCGAAGTGATATGACTATCACCCGCTATGCGCTTTATGTGGACATATTTTATTCATATTGCTTTTATTGGAAAAGCGGCGAATCTTTGTCTAATGTTAGTTGGAATAAGGTAGGAAGTCTTGATAACAGAGTTGATTTTAAGGGTTCCGTACCGGAAGGGTAAAAAGGGACCCTATTACTAAGAATCCACTGTTCATCTGTATGTCTGTCACCAGGCTGTATCTCATGAACCGTGATAGCTAGACAGTTGAAATTTTCACAGATGATGTATTTCTGTTGCCGCTATAACAACAAATAATTTAAATTTTATTAACTTAAAAATTAAAACAGGCTTTTATGTATCTTTTTTAAAGTTAGATTCTAGGCTAACGTTGTGTTTTATTCTAATTTCATTAGATAGCATTGAATTTTTCCCCACTGATCGATTTTTTAAGATATTTTATTATTAAGCTATTTTAAATTTTCAGAAGGCGTAGATAACAGCAAATTAATTTATTATTACCTCGGGTAAAATAGAAATTATCTAAACATATATTTGATAAATATTGTTTAGTGCTCCCGTGGGTGGAAGTTATTCTAAAAACTGATTTGAATTTAGAGTAGGTACTCCAAATACAAGTATTTTTTCATTAATAAATATTTTACTTACAAAACTTTAATTTTAAAGTTTTGGATAAATTTATTATCTTTGTTTAGTTTTGGATATTGTTGGAAAATAGCTCAATATTGGGGACCTATTAAGTACATACATTTATTATAAGTTCTTACCTAGTAAACCAATGTTTTTATCATTGCGCGATTATTATCACCATTGATACAAATTAATCGCGCCAAACAACACCACAAAAATCGTTATTGTAGAAAATTTTGCATAATGTACATTCCCATTAAATACCACATTTATATTCATCAACATAATATTGAAACATTTCGCCCTAATTCGCTAAAAAGGTATTGTGTAAATTGGCATCGACGGCGTATTTCGCGTCGAAATCAATTCGTGAATGTTGAAAAACCACAACAAATTGAAATACACCGAGACCGACAAAGCTCGCAATATTATTAATTGATTGAAGTAGACAAAATACGAATATTTTGACTTGTTTGATTGTACCTACATTGCCCATATACAAACAGGTAATTAATTACACAATCCAATTTTCAAATGATGTTTTTTATCATTTCTTTAGTAAAAATAAGCATAGGTAGTACCTTTCCATTTTAAAACAAACTCCACCACATTATCAAACTATATCAACATTCAATACTGCCCATTAGACCAGAAACCGAAGAAGTTGATATATATCAGTGAAGTTAAAGTTAAAACGGGCTAAAAAGGCCGGAGCAATCATAAAAAAATCCGCGCGGAATAACGGCGCGACGGAGCGTTGGCTCTGAAGCGGCCATGAATAATCCTTGCGTCAGCACCACGCTAGCTGACTGCCCAATTAAAAACGTACTCTTTCCACGATTTTTAGCTTAGAATATTGTATAATAAGCCAATAAAATACCCCACTTAACGCCCTCCGAGCCCCGCCGCCATGAAATATGCACTTCTCTACCTCATTATGGCAAGCTGAAATTAAATGCAAGAACTACGACTGGAACGTCGCTTACAACTTAACTAATTGAAATTTAACGTTTTCATTTAAATATTTTTGGATGAATTGTTTGTATAGAGATTAAGATTTGGGAAGATTAATCTGGTAGAAGATTCAACTGAATTCCCTACATACAAAACAGTGCCGTTTTTCTTTCCTCTATGTATACTGAAATTGGAATCGGCACTGGTGGCTTTTATTTGGTTCAATCACAAATTTGATGTCACTAACTGCATCAGACTGCTTGGAATGTGACTTGTTGGGGTTTTTTATTATTTTTTTGCAGTCCGATTTCGATGTTAGCTTTATTTATTTATTTATTTACACTTTACGCACACAAATGTATAGAGGCGGACTTAATGCCATAGGCATTCTCTACCAGTCAACCTTTATGTGATAAGTTCAAAATGTTCTTAGAACTAGTCTTGCTGGTTTCCATTTACCGTCGTATCATCGTCTTCACATTGTATAAGATTTTGTCTTTTGAGGTTTTTCAATCTTTTTCTCAGTAACACTATGAAATGTGATGTTGATTGATGATGGTTTATGGTTATAACTCAGCATGACATTCTGTTTAATAGTCATCTTAAAATTAAGTCCGCAACATATGTATCTATGCTCTAAATTAAACGCCGCCGATTACAGGGTAATGTCTATATATATATTCCAGAGGCTTCGATTAAACACATCGCTACATAATCAAATTTCACACTCTGGAGCAGTAGCTAATCTGTGCTAGGCAACACATTTCTGGCTTTGACGTGGCGTTCTGGGTGATTCGAGTATGAACGGTACATACATATATCGCGTTAACTTGGCTTGATTACATTGAACTTCCACGAGGGTAGGGTACTGAGACAGCTGCTTTCAAAAGTTTTTGGGATTCCTGAGGCCAGGGTCTCCTTTCTTTAATGGCTCATATTGGATGAGATCGAGTAAATACTCATTAAAATAAAATTCTGCTCTGCAATTCTGCTGCGTTATCGATATCATAAATCGATAACGATAACCGGATTTTAGTTAATTTAATATGCTTTTATTACTGTTGGCCTTGGTTTTTTAGGGTTAGGTACGTCAAAAGGCCAAAACGTGACCAACCGGCAGAAATGGAAGCGCATTGCTGAGAGAGCAGTCCTTGGGAAAGTCGACGACCCACCTCACATCTCTCCATGCACCGCATCTGCGCAACTACGACCCTGACAAGAGTGTCCGACTAAGAAGACCTCAAAAGAAAACCTTATAAGGTCACTTCGTTGTTCGTATGTCAGTCTGTCACGACCCTTTTTATCAGGAACTAGTGGAGATATCATGTTGAAATTAGTATAAAATACGTTAGTCGATGGTACCTTGGTGATCTAAAAATATTAAACTTCTAAGTCAACACAATAAAAAGTAACGGATATTTTTGCATAATTTTTACGACTTGTTTTGGTACTCGCAAGTAAATCAAAACCTATGGGGTACTTCCTGTCAACCTAAAATCATGTAAAATTCATGTGAATTATCAATTTTCAGACTTTTCCATTGAAAAGTCTGAAAATTGATAATTTGTAGTTCTATCATATTAAAAAAATATTTGATAACAACAACTAAACTTATTTTTGCACTTGAAGAAATGGCCGTGACGTGCTTCGATGTATGGGAGAACATTTTTCAACTACAAAGTTTAGTTTGTCCTTCAATCAAAAAATCTAGACACGATTCCCGTAATAGATGAACTAATGGAAAAAGGAACCCTCGGTGCACGAGTCAGACTCGCACTTTTCCGGCTTTATATATTTCTTTTATTCTTTCCAATGTTGTATCTCTATTTTTAGATCGACGGAAAATTCACTGGTGCACATTACAGTATCATTCAGCTTTAATCAAATTTCAACAATATCTCACAATCTGAATAATTTAAATACATAGTAAATTGCAAATGTACTGGGTTAGCTTACAGGGTCCAGGTCTGGTTGAGTTTTAAAATTTTAATGCAGTTCCTAACTACATACTTTGAAAAAAACGTTTTGGGTAGTAACTTCCCAATGCCTCAAAACACCCTCAGGGGAGATCACACTCCTAAAATTAAACTACAAAAGAGATAAATATCTAAAATAATATGCTGAAATGTTGCCAACACGCTATGTAAAGGAACAGGTACTTAGTTTGCTCCAAAAATCATGAAAGGAACGTCGGAAGCGTCTCCTTTAATTCATCGCGAAAAATGGCTACTCGGGTACCTGTAATTTCGTTTCAATATTCTTTTGCGAGGCGTCGTCTATACTTTTTTTACTGCACGGTACGTAACATCTTACTTACTTACCCAGAAGAGTTAGGCGGAGGTGTACAGTCACGGACTATTAATGTTTATGAGTTTTCTAACTGGATTCTTTATCACACTGTTTGCAGTCAAACCCAAAGTACTTTAACGAGTATTACTTTTTAAAAGTTATAAAGTATCAATTTTAGCACAGAGTATTAATGATTTTTTGATGATTTAACTCTTTTCTTATATTTCACTTCACACTTAGTTTAAGTAATTAAAATAATAAATTGTGATAGTTTTTAAAAAATAAAGATTTTTTTGTTTTCCATATCATTACTTCTAGTAACAAGTTCGACCATGCCTATGCTTTGTCCAAATGTCCGTATCGTTTTTTGTCTCGTCCCTATGCTAGTTAATATAATGCCAAGTTATGTATTAACGTTTTCTTTTTAAAAAAGGTTTTCTTTAAGTATCTTATCTAGTAAGTCATCTCCTTGAGCGACGGATCTTCATGTTAATAAAAGTCTATGCTCTATACCCAATCAAGTCATATATCGACCTTGTGACATAAATATGTGCTGGCCATTATGAACCTTAAGGTGGTAAACAGTTTCTGGCCGTGACTTTACACCACATCCACATTGCGCCAATTGGGATTAAGTCCAACATTAAAGGAGGGAGCCTATTGCCATGAAATCGGGCACAAATCCAGACTCCAAGATGATATATGGAACATGGAATAACCTTGTAGATGTGTAGATAGTAAGTTGGAACTAAGAGGGATTATGCCTTTTAAATTCGAGCATTTTCATTTCTCCCTAGCTATTGGGGTACATTGCAACTGCTTACATTTGCAAATGCTTACATACATTAATTTGCAAAAAATCTATCGTGCAATCGAGATGATACTAAAAGAACTTTCAATAAGTTTTGGCAGTCAGTAGCGTTGCCAACATTGCATACGTCACTTCCTCCACTCGACTAAACTTCAACAAATAAAATTTCGATTTTTTTTAAAGCCATTGTGTATTATACCGAGATTGGAGTCTGAACCGAGTGGAGTAGAGGAAGTCATCGTCAAAGTCAAAGGATTTATTTCAAATAAACCATTAACAGGTACTTTTGAATTGTCATAGTCAGTCCGTCAAAAACATGAAGCTATTTGCACGTTCCAAAACGTAGATCTCTATGGAGAAGAACGTACAAGAAACTCTACGGACACTCTTTTAAACCATTTTAGGTTTACAAAAATCCTGGTTATATTAACCTTATTGATTCTATATGCGAGAACTATGTAAAGAAAAAAAAAACAATTTTCAGATTCAAATATTAAAATAAGCCAGTGGCAACTAAGGGATGACCTGACCAGTCTCCACTGAAGGCGCTCGTTCACGAACATGACGTGTGCATCAGCACCATTCACTATTTTGAAGGGAACTGACTGAAGTTTCCCTCAAAAGGACTTAAAACATGATTGTTAGCTTAGCTTAGCTTAACGCGTTATTAAATAACCGCCAATAACAAACGTACGCATAGAACATTCCGCAAAAAGAATCTCCATAAAAATGTTGTTATGAATCCATAATGTCTTTAACACCCCAATAAATAAATTGTAACCTAAATATTAAAACTAACGGATCAAATGTGTGTTGTTTGTTTTCCTTCAAACGTCCCGGTGTGGCAACAAGTGGCTAAAATAAACAAATGCCGGTTATGGCTCATGGCTAAGTATGTTTGTGTTATGGTTCTCACACACACAACGTCGTATCGCCTTTTATGGTGAAAATATCACACACTTTGTAGTTCACTAGTTTTTTTTTAATTCTGAGTGTTTAAATACCTATAGCACTAGCGGTCATTGCTCTTGTCCTTATATGGCTAAAGCAGTTAAATTTTTTGAAAATATCGTAAGTTGTTGTAGCGGCTGGAGAATCCTTCCTTTTCAACGGACTTTACAACCTGTTCTGCATACCTTTTACACAGGACTTATTTACTTCGATCAACGTAAGTAGGTAGGTCAATTAAAGTAACTATGAGTATCATGCTAAAACGGACACATCATCATCCAATAATTTTTACCTATCGAATACATAGTTTTTTTTTTCTGTTATTTATCATGTATTCTTTAAATATGCAAAATTCAACATTCACTCATCCCACGTATCATCTTACAAATAATAATTATTACAATAACAATATTTAACTTATAAATGCAGTCTAAATAATCTCAACTCAGCCCAAAAATCAACAGTGTACGCTCGCCCTTACTCATTGGCAGCGTGGCGGAGAATTTATAAACAAAATGAAGTAACACATTGCTCTCATGAAGTGATGACAGGTGGTGAGAAAGATCGCATCTTCCTTTACAAGCATCTTTTTATAGTGGGCTTGAACACGCATGTTTTGTAGATACCTAATTTTTGTTTTAAGTATGATTTTTTAAATTTAGGATAGCAATACTATTTTACTTTTAATCGTCTTTTTTTTAGCAATAAAAACGTGTTATTAAGTTATAGGTATAGACACGCACATCTGTTTTTATCATATAAAATATCCCTCTATAAAATCAAAAAACAAAACCATTAAAAGACTTGTTCAACTGTAATGTAAAATGTTTTCCGTAACAGCATAAACGTGAACTTAGTCCATTATTTACACAATTGAATAAATATAACGAGTCTATTTAAAATTACGTGCCTATTACGAAATTGGTTGAAGTCTAAACGCAGTCTTAAGCAAAGCTATAGAGACAATTTCTTTAAAAGCTCTTAATATCTTTTTAAGAGTTCTTATCGCGGAAGGGGTTCGAAACAAGGCGAGTCGCGAACATTATTTAAAAAAAAGGAAACCGCAAGGAGTTTACTTGTTTCGAAAAGGCGGGTGGTTGTGGCATCAGATAGCGGCAGATTTGCGACCGCACCATTAACAAATTACCCCTTTAAAGCCCTCCTTTATAGAAATGTTTAGGCTTCTTTATTTCTACATTAACAGGCTCGTTCATAAAAATTGTAACCATATGATTAGTTAAAATGCTGAATTTGACTTCATTTTGATTGGCAGAGAATGTCTAAGGGTTTGGGCCCTCTTTACCAATCCACTTATGAACAAAGTAAAAGCAAGAGCATCTGCCTACCTTATGTTGAACTTGACCCATAGCACTGCTAGATTCCGTGGATGATTTAAATTCGCTGCTTCTCGTTGCTGGAACGACTAGCCGTCTCCAATTCGTGCTATAAAAAGGTTAGTACATTTAATTATAAGTTCAAGCAACACCGAAGGAATCCACTACATGAACTTACTCAGGGTGTGCACGCAGTTAGTATTGGTGACTTTAAGTTCAATTTTCTCAGCATAACTCTTTCTTGCAACCAGCACAACAACACAGTACACTTCTGTCAGCAATGCGTAACTATTCAATAAGAACCGCACCACATCTTTTTGATATGCCTACTTAAACGCTATTTTAGATGTTAAACTCGATATGGCTTTTTGTTTTATTAACGTATTTCTCTTTTTGTTACATTGTTACAGCTACACTGCGATCGCCGACCCACCGGCCAGACGTGGCGATTATGGCAAACCCCCCTCTTGGGAGAGGTCCAGCAGTGGACATCTTTCGGCTGATATCTTTCCACTCGCGCTCACGCGTTCCTTTGTCAATGACATCGCAACTTTTTTGTTATTGTTATTGTATGTGTTTTATATTTTAATTGTTTATATTAACACATATTATACATACATTATTTTCGCTTTCTTATGTTCTTTATTATTTTGTGGTATCACAGGCCCTATGAGAATATCAGCGCGTTATGAGTGCTTTATTGTTTTTATATATAGCAGCATATGCTGAGAGAGTCCATCCACAAGTAAATATCATGATATTAGCTTTTATTAGTTAATCATTATTGTTAATTATGATTGCATTTTACTTTTTGATTATTTTGTGCGAGTCCCAAATAGGTAAATATTTTTATGACTTTCTGGGTTTTTTATTCAAATTTTCTGTAGAGAATTGAAATTATGAACTGCTTTAAGTATTTAAACTATCCATATGGACTGATTTATATTAGGTATATATATTTAATAAACAAGGCTGTCCAAATAGTTATAACTGTTATAAGTTATTACCTACGTACCTTATCTACTGTTGTGTATTGATTTTGATAACTAAAGGAATATTTTGCTTGGAAGAGACACGGAATTCTTACCAGACAATAAAAACGTTTGTAAATATTTATGAAATTTTTTGCATTTAAAAAAATATTTTTGTTTAAAACCTTCATGCAATATCTTTGACCATCATTGTGTTTCTAAAATGTTCAAAGCCAGTTTACATACTGTGAAAAAAACCATTGGTGCGATCGCCAATTTGTAGGTAACTGGCTCAATGGTTTTAAGCTCAAATACGGCTGTGACCGTTCCTGAATTCAATTCCCATGTATATACCTACCTACAGCAAAATATTGTTAGGGTTCCAGTTAGTTATTTTTTTCCAGTAGACCTGGCAGTTTAGAACTGTAGCTACTATATTTTTTATTAGTGATAGGTTCACACTTGACCGACGACAATGCTGTTCACTTCCTAAGAAAACGTATTCACTCTGGAGCCCAGGTCATAAGCTGCCAGTAAACGCAAACTCAGGCAGGGAATTCCACTTCGTAGCTGTTCACATTATGAAAGTTTTCCTAAACCTTTTGTGCCTTTGTGTGGGACATGACCATGTCAAAAATTACTATTTCTGCCACAATGTTAACTGATGGTAAACGATGATGCGGTCGACGATGGAGCACGCTTGTCTTGAAGTAAGTATTACACACATATACAAGCAACGCTCTTATATTATAAAAACTTAGTTTTATGGCTACTTTACACAGTGCGATCTAGCGTGCGAGTCAGCTTGCCGAGTAGCTGCAGTGCAGTAACTCGCATCGTATGGACGTATCTTACAAGTTACTGGCTCGTGCGAGTTGAATAGTAGCTCGCATCCGTTACTGTAACATTTTTTGCTTCACTCGCCACACAGTAACTCGCACATGGGAGCGGCTCGGACATCACTGGCATCGTAAGGAGCTCGCCAGTGACAGCCAGGGAGTTGCGAGCGGAACCTGTATTTTTTGTGTGCTTCGCCTCGCAAGAGACTTGGCAGCTACTATCATCGTGAAGACAGTTAAGTTTAGCCGAGCTACTGGCATACGAGTAGACAATCCGAGTATCTATAATAGTAGTGTACTGTTTAGTCAGCAGCTCGCACTGTGTAAACTAACCATTATTCTCACATACCTGCCATCGCGTGATTACATGCGATAATACAAAATATATACAGACATTCTGTATAGAATCTAGTATATAAGCAAGGCACATACATCCTCCTCGTATAGAACTCCTTTTGTCTAAGATATTATCATAAATATTGTGCGCTTCTTTCCTTCCAAGACCTACATAGATAGTCACGGTCAACGCGAGCTTATTATTTCTTTTTAGTCACGTGAAGAAAGTTGTTTCAGAGGTTTTATGTTTAGAAGAGTTCACGAAGTACGAAGTGATTATTTTGAACGAGATGCGGCCTGCGGCTCCGCCCGCGTGTAGTTCTCCCTTTATAAATTATAGACTATTTGTTATTCTGATAATAAGCTGTAACCTGTAATACTGTAAAGTTTCATCAAAAGATCTACTGATCTCAAAAACTACTGTTTTTGCGTGAAAAGGTGCGTACTGACCGGTGTTACGGGGCGTAATGTAACATATTACAAAGCGAGCATTCGCGCAGTCAGTAAGTTAACGAGCAGGAATATGATGCGTATGTGTTTTGTTTTATTATACAGATTTTATCATAACGTGCTCAAATGTTACATTACGGCCTGTAACACCGGCCAGTATCCAGCTAAAAGCCAAACATGCCTCCATCCTCACAAACTTTCACATTTTCTAATAGATGGTTTTAATTTCTATGATTTTTTCACAGTTAACTTACCCATCAGAATAACACAAGCTTTAATTCATAAAAGAAGTAAGTACTAACTACATGCAGACGTAGCCGCGGACGGCATCTAGTTGTTCATAAACAACGTGTAACAGAACTCAACTAATCATTATGAACAACTTTTACTATGGGATCAACCCCGAAATAACGAAAAAAAATATCAGTATTCACTACAGTTTTGCACAAATATGTATGAAGCAGAGATTTTTTTTTGCAATTTCAGTGTTTGTCCCATAGTGAAAGTTGTTTATAATAATGAGTTCAATGACCTCTTAAGAGGTATTGCGTTTATTCTGTTACACGTTGTATACTAAGGCTATGTAAGCTATCCTAATTAGGTAATAACAATAATAGCCGTTTGGTTAAATGTATAGCATCTACATTACGCGCCGCGGCCATCTTGTATGCAACTGGGTAGACCAGCTTAATGGTCGATCTGAATTTTAATGACCCTTAATCTGTTACAGGTGTACTTGTTTGCTAAAGGGTTTAAAATTAGTCATGTTTCTATCATATTAGGTAAAATATTATCACGCCTGTGTTCCATATGGTTATGTTGAGCTGTAGTAGTAATATTTTCCAGTTATGTATGTAAATAACATCATTTGCCTAGCCTTTTCCCATATTATATTGAGGTCGGCTTTCCATCAACCCGGATTCAGCTGAATACCAGTATTTTACGTGGAGCGGCTGCATACCAGACCTATATAACCCTTTGACTGGGTAACACGATACTTCTTGGCAAGACGAGTCAAATTTTCTGGTTTCTGACAATCCGTTATGACTGCCAAAGATCTACAAATTGTCATTTTACCGCGATGTTTAACGTGCTTTCCGAGGCACGAAATAGTCTCGTATGCTAACATGATCACCCATCCACAGACCGACAAGCGTTGCTTTATTATTAAGCCACGAGCTCCTCAATTATGATAGTAAGTACCATGTAATAGAATTTGAGCAAGGGAAGTCTGTTGCCTTATGTAATGTGATATATGACTGGGTTGTGGAGATCAGTTAGACAATTGCTCCATGTAAAGTGCAGGAACCAGGTTACAATGGAAGCCGACATCACCATAGTTGGGAGAAGGAACAATCTACCTAGATTGTTTGAATGTGATATCTCTAAGATGAGCCTACTACCATTAACTGGGCACAAACCCAGACTTCGGGTTGCTACTGAGAAGTTTCAGATGGACAAAAGAATAGAATAGAATAGAATAGAAAACATTTATTCGACACAGACACAACACAACAGCCACAAAGACATGGTAAAACAAAAAAGAAAACATAATGAAACAACAATGATATAGTAAAATAGTGCTGAGTGTGCCCATACCGAAAGGGTTACCGTCTCAGCATTTGCTGGGCGTTTTCAGTTGGCACCCCACAGTGACACGGACGTGGGTAAATAAAATAGATCCATACTTGAATATTATAATTATTTATTTATTTATTTATTTATTTATTTATTATTTATTATATACTTTATTGTACACCTCATAATAAGAACAGGACAATCATACATAAAATAAGTGCACAATGGGCGGTCTTATCGCACAAGGCAATCTCTTCCAGACAACCTTTGGATGGATTGAACGAAGGGAGATAGATTTAGGGCTGTCAGTGTACAAACGTTTTAAACAATACTAATTAGATATAATAATATAAAATACATAAATACAATACCAATTTGTATACTAATAAATATCAAATATATAATTGAGACAGGAGCGGAAAAATTAAAGTGAAAGGTAATGCTCCTTCACCGTTCTTTTAAACTCTTGTAGCGTTTGGGCACGCCTCACTTCTAAGGGTAATGCATTCCACAAACGAGCCGCTTGTATACTGAAAGATTTGTCAAAGAAGGAAGTGGAATGCATACGAATACTTAGTTTTAGATTCTCCGATGATCTCAAAGACCTAGAATGTGTGTCACAGAGGAACTGAAAGCGTTCTTTAAGATAGAAAGGAGTAGAAGGATTAAAGAGTACATTATAAAGTAGAGAAAGTATGTGGGCATTCCGACGAAGGCGAATAGGAAGCCATTTGAGCTTAGTACGAAATTCAGATACGTGGTCATACTTGCGCAAGCCAAATATAAACCTGATACAGAGATTTTGAAGTCGCTCAAGCTTGTCCAATTGGTCTTGGGTGAGATCAAGATAGCTGGCATCAGCATAGTCCAGGATAGGGAGAAGAAGAGATTGTGCTATCGCAATTTTAGTGGTGATGGGAAGAAAATTGCGAAGACGCCTCAGGGAGCCCGCTGAAGCAAATAGTTTACGACTTACTTCCTGCAGTTGCTTAGTCCAAGAAAGAGTGCTGTCGATATAAATCCCCAGGTTTTTTACAACGTGACTTACAGGAATGGTGGTGTTATTAAAAGAAACCTGGGGCAGTTTCGACCAGTCAATCTTAGAGACCGTCCGGGAACTACCGACAACAATGACTTGCGTTTTAGTTGGATTGATCTTCAGCCCAAACTCAGTGCTCCAGTCACCTATTCGAGCGAGGTCCCTATTTATCGTTTCAATAGCATCAGATAACTCCCCGAGAGGGGCTTGAGTGTAAATTTGAAGATCATCAGCATACAAGTGGTAGAAAGAAGAAAGTCGTTGAGAGATGGAATTAATAAAAAGTGCGAAAAGTAGAGGAGATAACACGCCACCCTGCGGCACACCAGCAGAGGCATCACACCAAGAAGAGAAAGATTCCTCAATGCAAATACGCTGTCGGCGGCCAAACAGGTAACTATGAAACCAGTCAAGTACTGAAGGAGATATGTTAAAAGAGTATAGAATGCCGAGCAAAATGTCGAAGTCAACCGAATTAAAAGCATTGCTAAAGTCAAGAAGTGCCAGAACCGTTAACTTCCCCATTTCCATGCCAGACCTGATATCATCCGTAATATGCACGAGTGCTGAGGTAGTGCTGTGTCCAGGTCGGAAACCAGATTGGAAGGGATTCAGCAGTTTGTGCTTGGAAAGGAATGTGCTGAGTTGTTGGTGGACAAGTTTTTCAAGGACTTTGGATAGGAATGGGAGAATAGAAATGGGACGATAGTCAGAGAAAGATGCAGGATGAGATTTTTTAGGTAGAGGAATAACCTGGGCATCTTTCCAGGCTTGCGGGAAGACACTACTGGAAACAGAGGAGTTGAGGATATAAAGGATAGCAGGAAGAATGTTATCAAGGATGGGTATAATCATTTTACGGCTGACACAGTCACTACCCACAGCGTTGGATGTTATCGTTAGAATACTCTTTTTAACATCACAAGCAGTGAATTGACTTATGACAAAAGGGGAATAATCAGGTATCGGAAGATTTGAAAGATGACTTAGTGTAGCAGCTTTGGTGGCCCTATCCAATATGGGCGAAGTAGAAAAATGACTATTTAGTAAGTTGAAGTTTATGTCTTTAGGAATCGTTTCCTGAGACTTTTTTCCGATACCTAATGATTTGAGAAACTTCCAGACCTTAGCTGTATCACCATTTTGAACTGAACTATGGATATGTTGGCGGTTTGCGTTCCTACACACCTTGCTGCTGTAATTTCTTATTGAGACGTACTTTTCCCTGTTGACATCATTAGGTCGAATTTTAAACTTAAACTTCGCAGCTGCTTTCTTATGTAGTAAAAGTTTAATTTCATCAGTCAGCCAATTAATGTAAAATAATGTTTCCAACCAAGATTAATTAAATCAACTTGAATGTGTGTAGTATAAATTGACAACAGTATTTTCAGTGGATTGAGACCTGTTGTATGTATTCGGGTTTACCAATAATGATGCAGTTTGCATTTCAGTTTACCTATAGTCTTTTACTCAAAATTTTTTTCTCTTTAATGTTGCCGCATCCTAGGAATTTCTCCTGTATCATGGGTAACTTCAGCTACAACTACCCTGAGCGTTTAAAAAAAACAGTTTTCTCAATAACTTAATTTCATTGTTTGGAACCCCGAACTAAAACCCATTTCACACAGTTGACATTTACAACTTTTAGAAATAAACAGCTGACACATACTGTCGTAAAATAAGAGTAATAAAAACCTGCTTCCTACCTACTTATATCTGCCTACCCTACAAAAACTATATTTTAATGTGTCAGTAACAAGAATTTTCCACAGTCCCAAGTACGAATAAAAATAATATTTCTTAACGTTCGTTGAGATATTTTCACTTCGGTATAGAAATATTTTACAATAAATCAGTCTGTTAAAACGAAAAAACGCCTCGCAATAATTTACAGTCTCGTGCCATGACTCACTTAATTTCTTTAAAATAAAATCTTATTAATACTTTTCTTTTTAGAGAAAAAATATGTTCGTATGGAATAGGTTGGGCTCTTTGAAAACCATTTTCTGAGTGGTATTTTTTAACGAGAAAATTTTAACCATTGTATACCTACATGCATTACTCCAATCATGTTATATATTATATATGTATATTACATTTTATAACTTGATCGGTTCTCGATTAAGAATAGAAAATGCAATTGAAAAAAATATGTTAACTATTAATAACATCTTGGCGACCACTTATATAGGCATTTATAAGCATGTTGCACGCATGCAGGAGTTTGAGATTTGGCATTGTTATAGTATATTATGAAGGAATAGGGTAAAACCTGAAATAAATCTAAAGAAAAACATGAATTTTATGCTCAAATTTCGAGCACTGGGTGGTCCACCATACGAATAATCTTTAAAAGTAATTATTTCCTGTGAAAAAGAAGGTTGTTGGAAAACATAGGCTCGTCCAGAAAACTTACTGGACACGTACATTTTTAGTGAAATTAAAGAGCATTGCTGGCTAGAACTTAATATAATAATTTTAAAAGCAAGGCCCGTGCAATATTAATATTTTTAAGAACGCGTCCGCTTAGATTAGAGTGGCAGGGTCGAGAATGGCCGCCGCAGTCCGTTGCGGCCGGAAAGGAAGATTTACCCAAATTTCAAGCTACGTTAAACACTCAGTTTCATTTTTAAATATTTAAATGGACTCGCCGTATGTGCTGGTTGAATGCGAAGAGATACTTGAGTATCTTGGATGTGTTTAGCTTTTCTGTTGGATTTTTTTGCTTTGATGATTAGGATCAATTTTGAATGATTGACATACGCATTTAGAGAAATTTGATAACCTTATTAATATTTTCCTATTTGGCAATTTTTAAAATTCTCCAATGGGGAACCCCCACAACAATCCCTTAACAATTTTCGTGGATGTATCGCTGTTGTTCTTATTTTAAATGGGGCGTAGCACTATGCGGAAGTGACATGCCGTGACGTCACATCCGGGAGGTGTTACGCACAGCGCAGGCGCAGGCTTGCCACCGGAAGCAGGAAGTTGTGGTGTTGCGGCGCACAATCTGGAGTTGGACGGCGGGAAACACTGAATCAAGTGCAGCCTGAGCTTTCTGTTTTATATATGAGAGTGTAAAAGATATATGGGTACGTTTTCATTTGATATCATCCGTGGCGAGGTAATTCCCGTTGTTAGGTTTAATTGTTCTTACATGCGTGTTTCCGCAGTAGTGGTGGGTGGTATCATGCGTATGTAGGGCGTACGGATGAGTCGGTTTGGCGAAGATACCTACATACCGTGTGCAGTGATGTATGGGGATTAGTTCTGTGCTGGCGTTTAAATCGATACAAACTATTAACGTTGATTGATTAAGTGATTACATGCTGATTGTACACAACGGTGTCACGCGTAGGTATCGATTAACTACAAACATTTTCTTCTTTTATCCAACTGACGCTGAATTATAAAAAGCTTTAAAAACATTGCAATACTACAAAACAACAACAAAAAAATTGTAAGTACAAGAAACTAATTAACACTTAACACATAAAACTCATAGGTACCTAACAAAATAGTTTCCCCGAATATCTTCATAACACAATTTATTTGTAGACATGTACAGACGTGAATCCGAGGATCGCGAGACTTCGGGACATGTGTCGGAACTTCCACTCGAAAACTTCACCGGAACAAAGAGTAAAGCCTTGTTCCTGTAATTTCGGGGACAGACTAAGCAAACGAGCGAACGAATGGGAATCCTTGATGGAGACCGCACGCTTGCTTGTTGCTAAATATCTACCGACAACACAACGACGGGAATGTGTGAAAGCGGACGCATTTGCGCTCGCTTTCGCGTTCGCGTTAGAGGGTTCGCGCACTTCATTCGATTCGAATACGAGAAATAACGGTCGGAACTACCTATCCGTAGGAACTTGTACCTAGAAGGAGTTGCGTCTTGATCCGAACTCTATCCGCCCAATTCGGATAGAACTCAGAAATATATTTATTTTATTTGTATACTTTATTGTACACCAAATTAAAAATACATACAGAAAACCTCAAATAAAAAAAACATACAATTGGCGGCCTTATCGCATACCGCAATCTAGAGATAACCTAGACACGACGTTTGGTTCAAATATAAAGTTAACATAGAAAAGAAAACAAACAGAAATAAAGCAATGCAATAGTACTAAAATAGATACATAAATACACACATATTAAATGTACTAGCTGACCCGCGAAAGTTCATCTGCGTCATATTTTCGATATTTAAAAGTTATATAAAAATCAGATGCAGTACGCAAACACTCTAATGAGTGGGAATTGCTGAAACGCCAGCTCGACTTCACACGCTCTTTCCGCTTGGTCGGCTTCGAACGCTTGGCTTGTATCCAGCAGAAAGCATGCGTCTCTATCGATGATTCCCGTTCGTTCGTTCGCTTGGTCTGCAACCGGCATAACGTGCACCAAGAACGGTTTTATATCTTCTTAATTTAATAAAATAAGTAATTTGAGAGCTTTTATCATAATTAAGGTTCTTATTTCTGAACTGTTCTGTTTGAAAGATCATTTCGAGTTCTTGTTTCTTGAGAATGTTTTGTTTTGAGGTGGGTGGTAATCGTATTTCAGTTGGTATCTCAAATAAGTTTTATTATTAAAGCTAATAAATTATAAGGAAGAAATATTTATTTGTTCGTTTGTAGGAGGTTCCATCACTTCCCGAGGGTGTCGTACGAGGAGACTAAGGGATTCACCAGAGAATGGGCGGCATATTCTCTACAGCTACACTGCGATCACCAACCCGCCTGCAAAGCGTGGTGACCCTCCTATGAAATCAATTTAACTAGCCTTTCCTTAATTAGCTTGGAATAGGCTTCCAGTCTAGCCGGGTGCAGCTGAATACCAGTATTGTACATGGAGCGTCTGCCCATCTGACCCCCACTAATCGGTAACTACATAGTTAACACCCTTTTTAAGTCAGCTGTCAGATTTTCTGATATTGATGACTTCATTTGATTTTAATTGAAAATGTCGTCTAGTAGTTGTAGTACACAACCAAAAACCTGAGTCTGACAAGTGTGTGAGACTGACAAGCGAAGGTCGTTGCTTAAAAAATAGTAGAATTGGCACTCAGGTATTGACCAAAAGTCTGATCTTAAAGTCACCAAGAAATCAAGGCATGAACCAATGGGAATGGTCCAATTTACCTTCTGCAGATAAAAACAATGACGAACCAAAAATCGCAATAAGTATATTTTTATTTATTGATATTAAAAAACCCATTACAGCAAATCCTGATCTCGATAGACATAAATCCTTCCAAGCCATCAGACTTATCGTTTTAAATTATCTTCGATATTGATAAAATAACCACAAGATTCCTTGCCGAACGAACACCCCGGAGCATCCACCTGCATTTTATTCGTTATAAAACAGAGTATAAAAGTTTAATCAAAAGCAGACTTTGCTACCTCAATTTCGGTAATACAGATGTCGGAATAAAAACGTTATTTAATGAGAAAGCAAGTAGGTTATTATTATAAGACAGATTTTGGATGGCTGATTTTTGGTTTGCAGGAACTTGATGGTTCTGCCCATCAGACGTCATGATGAGATTTTAGAAATAAGTTATCGATGCGCCACAAATTGATGCAATTGGCAGTTTCCGAAAAAAAACCCTGTTTACAGCAGATTACGCGCGTTAATAGTGATTCTTTTTCTAAAAGAGAATTCATCTTGCAATACTTCCATTATTCTTCTAGGGCCTTATACATAGGTGGCACTGATTTACCCTATACACACATACATTTGCCCTATTTTCAAAAGCTCGCTCAAACACTCAAATGATATACCTAACCTAACGTTTACTGCATTTATCATATAACTTTACATTATTTTCATTTGATGTAACGTTCAGCATGTATACATTTGTTATAACAACACTTTCTCTAACGATCGTTTAATATATTTTCATTTAATATAACGTCATTTTGACCTAATAACCATCTTGTATTTGAATCAAGAGCGACCCCACCAGCTCGGGAACTTAGGGCACCCCGACACGGATAGGTTAGGTTCGAATGTTAGGTTCCTTTAAACTATAAGGCAGAAATAGGAGCTCCGTAAAATTAGTGATCAGTAGATCTGTGGCGTTCGTTCCACTACAAGGTAGGTACCTATAACTTCAGTCTCCCTTGTCTAGTCTGCCCTAGTTAATTTCTTTTTGATATTTCCACTTGTTTTGTCCCATATACAACGTGTTCCTTTTGATATCCCATATCTTTAAGGTTACATTCCATGAATAGATACAGTGCGTTGAAAATATGTAATAAGTGACAGTGATGTGACGCGTATTTTCAACGCACTGTACCGTCACGCCTCTGGTAAAAATTGTACCATCATAGTGATATGATGGTACAATTTTTACCAGCCGCGGCGTGACGGCACGCACGTTTTCAACGCACTGTATCGTCTTCATTTTTTGTTTACGTGAAAACAGTATGGTACGGAACCCTTCGTGTGAGACTCCGACTCGTACTTGGCCGGTTTTTTTGTGTTTGTGGCCTCTCGCCTCTTCAACTTATGAGGTTTTCGACTGCTTAACCGGACTTGCTTGTGGCGGCCTTAATATAAATATTAAAACCTCCAGCCAGGGCTTATTAAAACTCACAAACTAAGCGACTACACGTTAAGGGCAGCCCTTATGGGGTACAGTCGCGGGGAGGACAGCTAGGGACGGGCTAGATCAAACTTGTAGAAGTCGACCCCATCATAGCTGGTAATTATTCTCTTTCCACTCAAAAATTTGTCTCATCATACCAGCCGAAAGACGTCCACTGCTGGACATATTCCTCCCCCAAGGGGGAGTGTTAGCCATAATCACTATTCGCCACGCTTGGCAGGCGGGTTGGTGATCACAGTGTAGCTGTTGCAATGCACGGAAGCACAGAGAATGCTGCTGCCCATCCTCTGACGATTTTACGTCCGGCACAATACAGAACAATTTTTTTTTCTGATTTAATAACTACTACTAACTTCTACTAATTTCTAACAGGGTACAATGGAAACTACGCAATAATAATTTATAGCGCAATTATCAGAAGCAGCCTGCACAGTTTGGCTCGGTGCAAAACAAAAATGTATCAACTTTGCTTTGCGCATTCTGTCAAACAGAAGTTAGTGTTCCAATCGCAACAGTTGTGTTGGAAAAACTACTGTTTCGTGGTTAAAATTGTATCAGTTAAGCAAGTGTTCGTTTGAGCCTAGCTTTCTTTTTTTAATTTTTGCACTATTTTTTTCACTTAATAAACATTGTTTTCGATTGTATTCAAAGTTTCTGCTAAATACTAATTTACTAATCGTAAAGGTATACATACTTATTTTCGGTTTAAGACGACCTTATTGTAATATAAACTGAAGTAAAATAAAAAATCACATAATGGCATTCAATGTCAATATTTGTTTTATGACAAACTGTCAGCGGTATTAATACAGCTTTGAAACATTTACGAAATAACTTAAAAATCATGATATATTTACTACCGAAGCTAGTAAAAACGAACCTAACAAGAATTTTAGCTCGCAAAATACACACCAGCGTCTCTGTTTTCGACAACCAGACGAATGTACAGGTCGAGGATCCATGTTACATCGAACCTATCGAGCAACCTCATCATACGCTCAGGTGCCATGATAACGATAGACGCCAGCGTCTGTACGAGTTTGGTATGTACGTTGCAACATGTATGCCAAAATATGTCCAGAAGGTTCAAATGCAGCAGACAGACGAACTAGAGATACTCGTGGCTCCAGCCGGAATGTTCCAAGTCATGAACTTTATGTGCCTCCACCATCACGCCTGTTTCGCTCAATGCTCTTCAGCAACCGCTATAGACGTCCCAAGCAGACAATACAGGTTCGAAGTGTCCTATGACCTCCTCAGCTTTAGGTTTAGCGAACGAGTTCGTCTTAAGACGTACACAGACGAACTGACGCCTCTCCGCTCCGGGTTCGGCGTCTGGAAGGGTTGCAGTTGGTACGAAAGAGAAATATATGACATGTTCGGAGTAGTTTTCACTCATCATCCTGACTTGAGACGGATTCTCACAGACTATGGGTTTACTGGACATCCACTAAGAAAGGACTTTCCTTTAGTCGGGTATATTGAAGTTCGTTACGATGACGAGCTGAAGAAACTAGTTTATGAGCCTATGGAGCATCCTCAAGAAGCGCGTCAGTACACGCTACAGACTCCGTGGCACTATCTGAACAAGTTCCACGTTCCATATAATGAACCAAAGCAACCCCCACCTCCACCACCTAAACCTAAAACTGATTTGTAGTACCTTTACTTTTAATTTCAAAATAAAACTATTCTTTCATTTTACTTCATTAGTTTTAACAATATCACACGTGAACCATCATCAATAAAGGCCGCGGGAATCCACTGTATGCGCGACGCACAGGATCGGTCGATGTGGCGACACTTGGGGGAGGCCTATGTCCAGCACGTCCAGCAGAAGTCTTTCGGCTGAAATGATGATGGTGATTATGACGTAAGTCAGCACAAATTTTAATGTTCTACAAATCGAAGATGTATGGTGAACGAGTCCCGCTCTCTATCGGCGTTTTCTTGTTTGAATCAAGCTTATTCCCTAATGAGCTTTTGTCTCGACACAATGGGAGCCGTTTAGAGCGTCACACATAGCTCAAGATAGCTCTCCGGCCAGATGACGGCCCTTTCTAACGTCCCAATTAATAACTTGGAAATTAGCGGAAAGTGGCTAATTATTCTATCTCGGTTTCATTAAGTGGCTTCGTAAGTTGAACTGGCGTAACTCAAATTGGATTTCGATTCCTCATTATTATGCAGTCAAAGTGGGATTTTAAATTGGCGGAATAAATCTTCTTAGAAAGTATGTCTGACTTTTGTCTTCCAATCTTGGTACTTAGTCTTTTTGTTACAGTTAAAGTGTTTTTATCGCTACAGATACAAACAAGCGGTCGGCCCACCTGACAGGAGTAGGTTGAAGTTACCGCTGATGAATACCTAAACGTAGGTAATGGTTGGTTCACTTTGTTGTTCAAAAATGACCTATTCTATCATAACCCATTTGATGGAATAAACGACCAAATAAAAATCATTCCCTATGAGGATCCACAGCCATACCAAATTACAGCATTGTAGCAGTAATTGTCTTTGAGTTAAACCGCGAACGGGCAGACGGACCGACATTGCGAAACTTTTTTTAGGGTTTCCTAGTAAAACAATAAAGGTTCGTTACAAACCTTTATTGTTTTATAACGAAACCGTATAAAGTATGTGGCAAAAATCAAATTCATGCAAAAAAAACGTATCAAAACAAACAAACGCTCCTATTTCCATAGCTGCTCATTCTTGTTTAAAACAGACAATTAGAACTGAACGATTAACTGCGCAAACTTCCATAAAATTATCCAATCGAAAACCTAAAAACAGCAATAACAAATAATTATCACAGTAAAGATTTCAAAAATATTAATATATAATAGGTATATAAATATCTGCCCGGGCTAAACAGTAAACACGGCTGTTGATTCAAAAAATTGGGTAATCAAAATAGCTGGCCAAAAAGAAAGATTGTTCGAATTTTTCGAGGGAACCTATCGGCTCCATATCTCCACGATGATACGGACATCTGCGTAAGAATAACGACTGAGTGGAGGATTGAATGAACAATTGGTTCAGTGTGTGTCGTGGGCCTGCGTCGAGCGCACGCCTGCGCTCCCCGGGGACCGGGAAACTTCACACGCGTTCGAGAAAGTTTGCGCAAACGTCGGAAGGAACGCACAATATTATGAAGGGATAGGAAAAGTTTGCTGGATCTTTCTTAATACTTTTCATTGGCTGTTGACTGTTGATTGACTTGTTGAGGTAAGGCTGTTCCTGTTTTAAAGTTTTTATTTTGTTGTGGTTGCTTGTGTTTATTTTCTTTTACTGTTATGTAGGTCTTTGCAATCTTTTTATTTTTGAATAGTAAATTTTTTTGTATGTTTATTTTTAGCCTGACTTATTTAAACAATCTTACAGTAAGACTTGTTTAAACATTGATTAGCTTTCAAAGATAATAATCCGCTAATCATCTGTTTTAGGAAGTTTTTTTTGTAGAAAGCAGACCTTTCTTTGTTTATTGCATGATTCCCAATAGTTTGATTTAAAACTAAAAATAATTTATAACAAATCAAAGCCAATGTAACACTCAATAGGTTTTCAGTACCTACCTATTATAATCATTAATTCATCAGTGTACCTAATACCTTCACCATTCCCAGTAAAACACTAATTGATTTAACTTTCAACTAAGGGCAAATAATTAAATTGATTGTTATTCGGAGAAAATTAATCTAATTATTGGGATTGCTTTGACAACACGCAAGAATTTATTTAATCAACATTTCTAATACCTTACTTTATCTGAAGAACTTAATAGATAAAGTTCGTTGTAGATTTCCTAGAATTAACTAAATCCTTTAACAATATCTTTACCAATTTATACACGGATGTTATATAATTGGAGCTAGTTATACCAAGAATGTCAAACCCAAAAAAATAATTTGAGTTAATGAAGCAATACTGATCCAAAATTCTAATATAGGAGATACCCACTGATACAGTAAAAGTCGTATTTGGAAAAGACAAATAACACAAACGTTGCATTAGTCATTTTTCTTGGATCCATAACACTATTCTACAATCTATATTTGCTATTCAGCCAATTTATATCCTAATCAATTTGACATAATCATTCATTATTAATTTAATCCGTCAATAGGTCTATGAGCTGGTTAAATAATATAAGTAAACTGAAAGGTATTTCCTCTCCAAACACCGTACTAAATGCCAATTCAAATATTTATTTCCGGAGTATCGACTGAGCAGAAGTTTAACACTTTTGTTGTTAATTAAAGGGTATCTTAACGGTACTTCTGTGATGCTTTTGGTGCTCATTAAGTCCTAATTTGCACCTATTTGAGTGAACAGACTTTTTCTGGGTAAGCTCACGCCATCGTCGACTTTACCTCCATCATCTCTGACCTGAACTAAAAAATATTTTAAAGTTCGTCTTGCCTGATATTCGTAGGTTGAATAGTAGGTAAGAGCTTCTAGATTCGATCCTCGAGGTTAAGCAGCGCTTGCCGTGTTCGGTCAGACTATTTGTGACGATCCTTTACTTCTTGCCTCGGAAAGCACGTTAAGCCGTTCTGGGTCTTTTCTAGGTCTTCGACAGTCGTAACAGTCAGAATCCAGAAAAATTGTAAAGGGCAGTTACTGGGTTGTAAATGGCAGATACTGGGTTGTAAAGGGCAGTTACTGGGTTATGACTCAGCATCATTTGGTTAGAATGGAAGCCGAACTCAACATATTTGGAAAAAGCACGCTATGCTCAATATACTTACAAAATTCCTATTCTAACTTATGTAGGTATTTGTGTAACATTTAGGTCCGAATTCTGTTTAAGGTCTATGTAGAATATAGGTTTAGAACTGTAGACATAATATATGCCCAGGTATCAAACAATGGTTCACATCACTACACACGAGTACTCATGTTGAGTTTTTTACAGGTTAATGATTTTAAATAACTGAAATAAGACAGAGGTGAACCGGAAACATTATAATCCGCTATTTTTTTGTATTCTGAACATCCGTAAAAAAACGGAACACTTATAGGATCACTCGGTTGTCTGGCTGTCTGTCTGTCTGTCCGTCTGTCACAGCCAATTTTCTCCGAATCTACTGGACCGATTCTGTTGAATTTGATACACATACGAACATCTGTGGCCTAAACACGGGCGCGTTACGCAAATAAATAAATTTTGAGTTCTTTTGGAGGACTAGTAAACTTAAAAAAATAAAATATATATACCATGTGACATATCAAATGTAAAGGCTTATTTTAAGAGTTTTAATTGCATTTTTGCGTAATTTAAAATGTATTTTTAATTATGAAAAAATACAATTAAAACTTGATTTGTAGGTTTGAAGATCCTATGAGTGTTCCGTTGATATGTCACATGTTTTCAAGATATAAGATGAAAAATTACCAATCTCCCCCGTTTTCTCCGAAACTTAAAAAAACTAAAATTAAAAAAATAAAATGCAAATATTAGTTCTTTACTTTTAGATTACAGGAAAACCTATACTAATAAGGTGCTTAAGTAACAGGTGTTAAAGTAACATGTTACAAAAATGGGATTCGTTCAGAATCCTTTGTACGCGAGTCCGACTCGCACTTGGCCAGTTTTTTTAAATTTATTAATATCACTTTCGTCTTCGCTTATTTGAAAAATAATACTAATTTTGTTTGTGTGATTATTGAATTATTATTTTGTGTGTGTATAGATGATGGTGTGTGATACGTGTTGTGTTATATTTCATTGAATGTTTTATGGGAAGTTATGTTCAGAAAGAAATGTACATTCTGTAAAAAAAAAATGTTCTGGGTAAGCAAAAACTTTGTCAAGGACTTTTTTAGAGACGAGGTAAAAAAGAGTAAAATTGCAATTTCCTGTTTAGTTTATTATACAACTAGCGACCCGTCCCGGCTTTGCACGGGTGCAAATTTTTATACAGCCTAAACATTGTGGTTCGGGCCGAACTAAAAGTACAATCGACAACCGTCAACGATGTCTGGACAAATTTGATCCTTACGTCTTTTGGTGATTTCAGTGATGGGGGTATCTTTGTCTGCAATAGAATTGAGTTAAAAATATAGAGTTGTCTGACAGAGGGTAGCCTACAACACTAATATAGATCCTTTACTGGGAAGGGCATAGGACGAAAAGTACTCACCTTCAACACGGTTCTTTGAGCTCTTTCCAATTTTAACAATAAGAACACCACCCCAGGCCGATACACAATATTATGTTAAGAGTGATTGGCAAAGGGCGAGGTAGACACCTAAATAGCATTAAATGTTGCATTTTTAACAATGCGGTACTACTGATTATGCATACTGTTACTATAAGAGCTTTTATACTTTACTTTCTAGAATTTGAGCCTTATTAGCGACATTTTACTATGTGTGTGTTTTTTCAAAAATCATAAAACGGCTCCTGCTATGGAACATTTTGGGCAGAACGACTATTTTTCGGTATTGCTCATAGTTTCGAGTTTTTCCACTACGCCCACTTAAGATATTCACCGTATATTTAGATATGCTCAGAAATAACATTCCATATAATAGCTAGGATTTAACAAAGCCACTTCCTCCACCCACAGATACATATATATCTTACAATTTATAAAATATTCCCATTTATTGACACATTGCCATTTATTGAAACCTGCCAATTACGTACAATAAGTCGAAGATTAGTGAAAAATAAATTATTAATGCTGAATTCTGAATGTAATAATTTGATTGATATTGAACTTTGAAGTAGAGCGTGGGTAACGAAGATAATATTTTCTAATATTAACCTTGCATTGTTACACTAATGGGAAAAATCTTCCCACTTCTTACTAAACAAATCAACATCTTTTCTATCTTTCTTTATTATTTTTCAGCGAGCGTATGATTCAGTTCTTTAGGTCTCCGTAAAGCCCATTTCGCTGTTTTTTATCTTTGCTTAGATCCCAGATCTGCCAGGCCTACTGGTGGTCTGGGTGCTGATACTTATGTTTCACAGAATATTGTTCAATAATTAGTAATCAAATAATATTTTACCGACTGATTACGCATTGCAATAGTCTGAGGGCTGGTCGACACCTCGAGTGAGATCCTATTCACAAGGCTGAAATTTGGGCATAGTTTATTCACTAAGTGCAAATAATGACTACTCCTTGACTACTGAAATACATTTTACACATCGCAAAAATAAAATCGCCCATTGGCCCAATCTAGCAGGTATGCGTATTAAAAGTAGTTAAAAGTATATACTAACACTACTCTGTTTCACATATTTTTTACTGAGAAAATAGGTCTGGAGACTCAGCCTATTAGGTCATGTGTCATTACGCGCTGGTGGGATTTACCTACTCTCACTTTATTTTTAGATAATTATTTTCTTTTATAATTTTAGTAGTATAGAAGAGAGAAAAACTGATGTAGGCAATAATATAATGTGAAATAGCTTATAATAATTTCCTGAGCTTCCTATATAAGCCAGTAGGTATTAATTTGGCTGACGTATATTTATCAATATGCTGGTGAATTTGTTGATTACATGGGTTTTACAATTTTTTGGAACAGTTCAGGCTTGGCCCACATTTCATTTATATATACTTTTTTTTATCGTGTATGTAAGCTTTTGATTTATTGCACTATTTTGATAACAGCATCATCGAAAAATTATGTTCTTTGACCATGAACGTTTTTTACCATTATTTGCAATTCAAAGTAAAGAGGATTCCTCAAAATTATATTATTGTATCTAACCTCCCTTCTACGTAAAAGCTTTTGTTTGTTGCTCGAGGAAATGCGATGACAAGAAAACTTTTAACAGACAAGATTAGAACGGAAAGACGTAGGCTGCGACTTTGAACTGCATAAGAATTTCATCTCAGTTATGAAACGAAAAGCTCATAATCTTCCCTTTAAAATTTTATCTTGTGTTACATGGTTTGGCTCTCTCGAACTCTCATAACCTTCAAGCCATTGTAGACCAAGAGCTACACTGAGTTAGTTTAAACTTTGCACGCATTGCTGAGGTAATAGGACACATGCATAAAAATATCTAGCCAGTGCACTTAAAACTGTACAAATAAAAAACAAATTGATTGGAAAACCAACGAGATACGAGTATAACAATTTTCAACAAATATTCATATAAACTGCCTCCCTTGCAAAAATGTTTTCTATGCTAGACTTTGACTTCAGAGCCTATGTCGTACTCCTCTTTCTAATTATGATCTTAGAAGCTTTATAACTTTGTCGCTGATGAAGATATTAAAAAAAAAACTTTCAGGTTTTTTTTCTAGTAAACAATCTTTTTTTTTCCGTTCAGCCACTTAGGCTTGATTATTAACCAAACATCCAAATACAATGACTTTCACATTAATAACATTTGTAGAATTCAAAACCAGTCATTCAAAGTACCATCAAAACCAAAGCTCAAACCTAATCCAAGTTATAAAGGTACATCCAGCCACTTATCCATATGTTAAACTTCAGCATACCTGAACATTAGCCAAGCAACACTTGAAGTTCGCTCATAGTGAATCTACTTAGTATAAATGTTTAGGGCGTCGTGGAGTTGGTCGGCCGGCCGGTATGAAATTTCCGACGGAGCGTTTGCAAACTTCGTTCCAACTAGCAACTTGTAGGGAGTCCGACAGGTCGAAGAAGACAATGCACATCAAAGCAAGGCCTAGAAAATTATTGCGATTATAACAGCTGTTTGCTACTTTAGTTTGTTTTAGACGAAGAGAATGATCAGCTTTTGATATCTGTGGGGACGTTTTGTAATGAGTGGGAGTTCGTCTGACGTACAGTTTTCGTGAATGTTGATTTCTAATTGCATAATGTTTCTACATTTATGTATTATTTATACAAAAAACTAAATTTTACCTACAGTTTATTATGGGTACAGTAAAATTACAGGGTTTTTGTCACATAAGCGATTTCGATTCCCTGTTCAGACTAGCGATTATTTTAAGTTCTTAGAATGCAGTTCGTACTGTTTAAAAAAATTAAGTCTTCATTCGATATTTTTTTCTATCTACAGTATTTAAGGTACTTTCCCTCCATGTGGCAAAATCGTGAGACGCCCAGTACATAAATTGACACGACATAATAACGTTGTTTAAATTGTTTATTTAAATTGTTTAAAAATAAACGTAGGTACTCCTATTGAGCACTAAAAGGTAATAACTTTTCCCTCGTGACACTTTTAGTATTATAGGATCACCTATCTGTCCATCCAATGTTATTTATTTTTGTGAATACTTATTTAGATGTGCTACGAGACACCAGTGTCAAAAACTATTTATTTCTTTAGAATGTCATAATGAGGGTATTCTGAAATGACGTATACCAGGTGGCTGCCCTGAGGCAGCCCTGGGGAGATGTTAGCATAGGAGACGGGGCCGGCTAGGGCCAGGGTTGCGGAATATGTTCGAAAGAGTCACCGCAGCCCTGGAACGCTAAAGGCTTAAGAAGAAACACGGATGGGGTTTAGTCAGTAATCAGAGCGGAAGAAGTCATTTGATGATTACCAAATTTAAAAAAAAGAGCCCTGAGACGTCAGGTCAAGGCAATTGTGGAAAAACTAAGGTTTTCCGACATTAGATAAATAGACTATAGTAGGCGCCAGATAATCGTGGAATAACGGTCATTGACCCACCTACAATTATTGACATTTTTAATTTGAAAAACGGAATTAATGACACAAAGCTGTCCCGAATCATCATCTCTCGTGATCCTTAACATTGTCTAATAACGAAAAACGATTCATATTTAATTGTTCAGGTACCTATGAACAGTTATTAGGGAAAGGTCAATATACTTTATTCCACATTTATCTGGCGCCTACTATACAACGTCATGTTTCCGTCAAAGTTACGTTTTCAAAGAAAAGAACCGGTGACAAACTAGTGGCGTGAATTTCCCGGAAAGTCCTCACGCCTCAGCCTGGTGTTGATGTTATTACTGTTTGTATTCAAATTCACACTATGTTATATTACATTTGGAGTTTATTAAAATTTGTGCGGAGGCTACTTTCTGCCAGGCTTACATGGTCGTCCTAGGATAAAATGGTGAGCAACTGCCCCTTTAATCGACTTCAAAAAAAGGAGGAGGTTCTCAATTCAGTTGTTTTTTATGTTGGTTACCTCATAACTCCGTTAGTTTTGACCTGATTTGAAAAAAATATTATATTATAATTTTTATCTGAAAGGAATATACTTTCCGATTGGTCTCATAGAAATTTTATCAGAATCCGTTTCGTAGTTCGGTTTTAAATCGAAATAGCTGGAAAAAAATATGTGATCCGAGTAAAGGAAATTGCTATCCTGTGACTTTCCAGTGGTGTAAGTTGTGGGTACCACTAAAAGTGAAAAAAAAACAATACAAAGTATAAAATAACTTTAATTTCGGAAGTCGCTGTTTTTGGTTTTTTCTTCGATTTTTTTTTAAATGAAAAAACAACCAAATCCACCTACTGTTTTATTTTATTTGAAAGTCGGTTGTATTTTTTACGAGTGCTTTTGGACTGATTTTGATGCTAAAGAATGAATTCCAGGGTTGAACAAATTGATCTACCGCGGCCCTGGAAAGCAAAAACGAAAATTCTTTCTCTTATAAAGATACACTATAACTGTCATTGTATACGTTTTATCCCGGAAAAATGCAAAAAAAATACGCTTTATCCCGAAAGAAGTGTTAAATATTTTGATATTAAAGATAAAATATTAAAAAAGAAAATACGTTAATTTGGCACAAACCCAAAGTCACACCACAAGTTTTTAGGACAAAACTTTTTGGTTCGTAAAATAAAACGTAAAAAACTAGATTTTTTTAAATCACACGTCATACGCTCGTTTAGAAATGAAAACCAAAACTCGATTGGTTGGTAATCCGGCCCAACTGAAAGGGGCAGTCGATGGTCAGATTAAAATCACGCTTTTAGCCTCTCAGTTTATACACGTTATGTACTTGTTTTATGTATACATATATTTAACTGTAGTTTTTTTTTGTCTAATGTGTTTTCCACTCCTGGGCAAAAACCTACTCTTTCTTGTTATAAACCTCTCTCCTTTGTGGCCCTAGGAGCAGTTTGACCCACACTCGGGATCAGATCGCCACACCACCTTAGCCACGTTTTATTTAAATATTTAAGGCAAATTTCTTACCACGAGAAAAACAATAGATATGTATGGAATGCAGTGTGAAAAATAAAGTCAGCTAGCCGTTTATTTTCCACAGTAGCTAGTAGAGGTACTTTGAAGTACATCAGAAAAATAGTCTTGTTAATGTTCAATCCGTTGGTGCCATCTATAATTTGAAATTCTACCTATGCCCAAAAGTTTACCAACTAGTCTATTTGGGTATCGTGTTACCCAATAACTGGGTTGCGGAAGTCAGATAGGCATTCGCTCCATGTGAAATACTAGTATCTAAATGCACCCCGTTAGACGGAAAGCCAACATCATCATCATCATCTGCCTAGCCTTTTCCCAATTTTAAACCGATTTAAAAAAAAAGGTGGAGGTTCTCAATTCGGTTGTATTTTTTTGTTCATTTTGTTACCTCATAACTCCGTAATTTATGAAACGATTTGAAAAAAAAAAAAAATCAAGTGAAAGAATATACGTTCCGATTGGTCCTATAGAAATTTTATAAAAATCAGTTAAGTAGTTTGGTTTTTAAATTAAAATAGCTGGAAGAAATATAAAATATATCATACAAGTAAACGAAATTGCGTGTTTTGGTTTCCTGGGACTTTCCAGTGGTGTTGTTAGGTGTGGGGTAAAAAGTGAAAAATTTAAAACTTTTTCCAAAAAATACAACCGATTTCCAAATAAAGTCGATTGTATTTTTTTGTAAAAAAAGTTTTTATTGGGGTCGGCTTCCATTTAACCTAGTTGTAAAAAGACAGGCAGATTGAATCATTGTTCCTTTCACCAGTGGCAACTGACACTTAATTTTCCTCTAAAAATAAGTTAAAATTTAATTAATGAACACATAAAATGTCACGCATGAGCACAGAATTAGTCGTGTTCAAACAAAGCGTTATGTACAATACGTTGCGACGTAGCCATGTTGCCAATATCAATTGAGACCGGGATTATTCTTCGACAGGGATGTTCCAGTGACCCGGCTGTCACGCTTCCCAACATTTACCTTGTTTATTTAGATATTTCGTGTTTCATTACATTTTCTGATTAAAATCGATGCCGATTCTAATACAAGGCCGCGTTTGGCGCTTTGTTGAATTAATTGATTGTGACTTTCTATTATATTTCTTTGGTTAAAAGGAGTAATATAAGAATAGCGTTTCTATTTATTTAAATTAAAATAGGAAAATTTATAAATAAGTTTTTTATTATGGAAGTATGCAGATCATTTTTTTTTTTTCAAGTAAAGGGAACTATGGTGTCATCATTATCTGCCTGCCTTTACCCTAAGGAGTGTATTTCATAAAAAATCACGCCACCAGTTGGCGCAGGGCAAGAGGATCTCCACGTTACTAAACTTACGATGACTTACAACGTCAACATGACGTTGACGACAACTTAACTTATGTTGCAAAATGTTAGAGCTTTGACAGGTGCCTGGGCCAGAAAATTACCGTCCACATCGTTTCTTAAGTCTCCATTTTTACCGTTTTTAACCCCTGACCAAAAAGAGGGGTTTTATTAGTTTGACCGCTATGTGTGTCTCTTTGTGTGTCTATCTGTGGCTCTTAAACGGATGAACCGATTTGGACGCGGTTTTTGTTATTTCAAAGCAAGTTTTCTACCGGTGGTTCTTAGACGTGTTTTATTAAAATCTGTTAAGTTGTTGGAAGATCATCAGCTCTTCTCTAGTTGATGAAGGGATTGCAAGAATAAGAGTATAAGAGTAACCTTGATCTGATGCTACAGCATGTAAATAAAACCGAATACGGGAACACTAATACATAAAAGAAAAAATACGGTCTCCCTAAGCGACGACACTTGAACTAAATTATGCGTACCTATATTAAACTGAATTGATCAAGACATATGTATAATTTTTAATTATGTTTTCCCTAAAGAAAGTAAAAAAGGAAGGAAAAGAAACTAGCATAAAGTCTTGAAAACTCAAAAAAATACAGTCATATAGATCACACCATCAACTGGAAAAGCCTTCGAGTTATCATATTTTGCAGCAAATGTACCGATATAAAAAGTCCTATAGCTTTCAAAACGACATCTACCAACACTCGACCGAAAAAAAGCCATATATTTTTATCTAAACGCACAGAAATAACACCGTTCATATCAATACGAGGGTGTTGGCAAACTGTTTTTTTCTCAAACATTATATCTTCGCGGAAAAGTAGTTACCGGTGCTCGATCGCATCCGTGCTCATTTCACACGTTCTGCCGTTGTTGTGATGCTCAAACATGCTCATACGACTCATACGAACGACTCAGATAAACAGGAATAGTCGTAACAACGAATCATTATTGAATCGTGGGGTCGAAGGGATCGCAAACCTTGAGAGCGTCGCTGTTGATGTCACACGCATCATAATTGTCGCGAATAGAGCGACAATACGCCATCAAAATGTTTATATTACCTCTCCAGTTTTATGTTGATGTGATGTGATGTATCATAAACATCTCGGCTGTTATGGAGCAGAGACTTTTTAGCCATATCCCTGAAAATGGTATCGTTAAGATATTAATAGAAGCCATAAAAAGATTGGCTCGATGTTTATATTATAAATCAATGGAGAGATTGTGTTTGAAGAATGTTTTAGTGCTATAAGCGAGAGAATCGAATGGTATTTATGGATCGTTGTATTGGTTTTGAGCGTATGGTTAGATGATTTTGGTATCATTGATGGTATTAAATCCAATAGAAACGCTTTTGAATTATTTAATGATTAGGTTAATATTGATAATTAATCAATCGTTGTTATCATCATATTTTTTCAGTAAAGTTTTGGGTTTTCAGTAAAGTTTCATGTTAGGGATTATTTTCTGTTCTTACATAATTTGATAAGGTATATACTGAAAATTAGCCTATGTTATGGAGTGGATACGCTTAAATAAATTGTGTTTGAAGAAACATAGTTCTTATTTCAATATTTTCTATTTGGTTGCAGTGTCCCATGGCTAACAAAGGCTTTGCTTGAGAGCAGGGTCGGTCGGCGCACCTGGAAATATGCAGCAGCCTTGGTGGTCCATATACTTATTAGCCATTTTCATGTTAGGACTAGACTCGAAGCTCGTAGGTGAGTGGAGATTTAAGAATTTTCAAACCAAAGAAATTGGCTACGTTAGTAAATAAAATAAAAAATTGGATAACTTTTAATTTTTTTAATAACTTTTAATCTTATACTTCCGGAACAACTTGAAACAATAATGGTTTTTCAAATAGAAGAGCAATATAAATATATTAGGAAAAATTTTGTACGCAGTTTTATGCCCATTCTTTAAAAATATCCTTGACACGTCAACGCAACTCGATCTAGTAACAATTAGGGTCAATTTTCAGGTCAAGCGTTCCAGCCGGAATTCGCTGAACCATTAATGAATTTGACAGTACCAATTGGTCGCGATGCAACATTTAGATGTCTTGTGCAAAATCTAGGCGGATACAGAGTAAGTCAACTATACAGGGTGTTCCAGAAGTGCGTGGTCATAATTAAGGGTGATGTTGGGTAACTGATATATATTAAGAAAAATAGAAAAAACACAAAAATACGACTAAAAAATCCGACCAAAAAGTTCCGAACCAATGACTTTTCAAGCAGTCTGCTACAGTTAGTTATATTTACTTTAGTTCAATCACAGATTTGATGTCACCAGTTTCATGAAACTGCTTGAAAAGTAGTTTTTTTTGAGCTTTTTATTTGTTTCTTGAAACCGCTTTTTTTTAAAGTAATTACTTTTGTTTTCATATTTTGTTCCTTAATGTATATCAGCTACCCAACATCACCTACCACAAATATGAGATATACAAAGAAAAATACTAAGAACAAAATGTTTTAATTAAGAACTCAATTACATTTGCAGGTCGGATGGGTAAAAGCAGATACTAAAGCGATCCAAGCGATCCATGTTCACGTAATAACAAACAATCACCGAGTAGGAGTGTCGCATAACGGCCAGACCGTTTGGAATTTACACATTAGAAACGTCCAAGAGGAGGACCGGGGTCAATACATGTGCCAGATTAATACGGACCCAATGAAAAGCCAGGTACGGTAAACAATAACTAAGTAAACCTACGAATAAACTAATTTGACATCACAGCGCTCCAAGAATCCTCATTCAACGACTGCACGCTCGGTGTCTTCGTTACCTTTGTTTTATACAACCGCTCTTGTTTCTTGTAATAGCCACGTATGCGAACTTGTCGGTACAGAAACTCTCTTGTCATAATTTCAGGCACAAACATTTTTCTACTTCTAAACAATACTTTATCCCTGGGGCCCCAATTTTCCGCAGAACTAAAAAGCGCATGAAGCTCACCATGCCGATAGAATTTTATAATTTGTGCAAATAAACCGACAATAATGATAAAACTGTATATACCTAATATTATATACAGTATCAACATATCACACGTCATGTCAATTGATTCAACGAAATATGAGTCCTCAAAAACATATGTTTCCAAAACTGTCCATCGAGCGAAAATAATAACGCATATAAAGATCGGATTTAAAAGCCACACAAGCTTCAATATATGATGAGTTTTTATGCCTATCATGAATATGATGTCCACGTTATGGTTTTGAACACCATAAAACCAATACAATGAAACAGAGAAAAATAAACAGTTAAATGCTTGAATAATTTCTGTTGCATCTGTAAGGATACCAGTCAAGTCAGAACACAGAAATGGCAGAGTACAAATTATTAAAAATAGTAACATAAACATACAAGATAGTTTTGTGTACTGTTTTGCTAAATCCATATGAAGCAATAACTCTGTAAGAAACAAATACAAAATCCAAAAGTTTATGAATAAACTGCAGAATACGATGGAAAACCAAAAGAATCCCCAAACCGGCAACGCATCGAAGTAACTCATGATTTCGGACATTGAAGCAAAAATTGGAAAAAATAAACTGCTGCCGATTTCTATAACGCTTTCTTCTTCACCGTGGTAGTAAGACATCGTTTTAATTCCACTAAATGATATGAGTGCGAACATGAATGATACAAAAAGTGCGAATAATGGAGTACTCACCGCCGTCATCGTGGCAGGACTTCGAAATGATACGTCGCGAGTTAAGAAAACCAATATACCATACCCACTGCCTACCGACAGAAAGCCTCTAGTAATCGTGCTATAACAATTGAGAAATGTATAGTTAGTCCAGTTTATAGTAATCTTGCTAGCGTACCAAGTACCGTTGGTCGACTGTGCAACACAAAACAACGTCAGGATGACGCCACAAACATAAATTGCTGCTAGTTTTACTGCTGTTTGAAGAACTCTTTCTTTCTTAATGGATAAAATGTAAACAGATACGCATATTGAAATGACGGCTAAGATTGTTTTCCATGGAATCAGGCATTTTAGTCCGAGTTTTGCAGTACAGTTTCCGCCTATTTCACGTTCAAAGAAACAGAAGCTTGCAGTTTTCATGCCGCAATCTTCTTCAAATAATACTTGAGCTTCAAGACAATGTTGAAAAGTCGAAATGTTGATTTTTTTCACCATACACTTCGGATCATCATAGTCATCACAACTCAGCCATGGTGGGACATCCAAGGCCGAATAAAATGTGTACACCAAATACCATGAAGTAAGCACCAACAAATACATGGATTTCAAGAAAATCAAAAATAATGTGCCATATCCAACATTCCGAAACAGCGGGAAGAAATTCCACATGGTGAATATATTGCAATTTGTGTACTGAGCCAAACATATCTCTGAATACGCGAGTGGCATCCCAACCACGACTACTGCCAATGTTTGCAGAGCTGCATGCGCATAAAATCCATTATGTGATATCTCGGCAGGAGAGAACATCACTGTGATTTCGTTCATCATCCACGCCCATATGACAAGCCTGTAATTTCCATAGCTGTTCCATCGGCTATTCACTTTAGGACAGTAAGATCCATCAATTTCGATTTTTTCTTCACGTCCCATTTTTCAACTCAACATTAATTTTGAAGAGCCAACTCAACTGACTTCACGTCAGAATCGAGACCATATAGATTGAAACTAACATTGTTAATCTTATCGTGTCATTTATATAAAACTGAAATGGGGCCCTGCAAGGAATAAATTGGCGCAGCATATCAGAGAAAATTAAATTGCAGTTAAAATAAACATTGGGGAGATAAAGTGAATTAAGCCACGCAGACGGGAGCCGGGCGAGGGACGCAGCGGGTAATGATTCGTGCATGGTGCACCTAAATTATTGCGCTGCGCTGTAATTTATACCCGGAGCTGATAACGACATAAATCGCCGGCGGCGACAGCGCTCGAGGTTTCGACTGCGACGTTGACGCGGACGCGGCATGACGCCACTTGACGCACTGTACTTTCGATAATTGTTTGTAGGCTTGTTGATATTATACGAGTAATTAACAACAGTGGCCTTTATTGTCTGTGATGTAAAAATAGTGTAAAATTTGTGTTTCTACGAATTTCTGTCAATGTAAGTCGTTTGTCAAGGTAATAACCGATTTTATAATGAAGGGTGTAACTATATACGGACTTATCACGCTATTGAAGCAAATAGGTGATACGCTCTAAAATGTTGGTTTAATATCAATTGTGTGTATTCTTTTTACTAGATGGGTTACCTAGAAGTGGTGATACCACCAGACTTTATACCTGAAGAGACTTCAGGAGACATTATGGTCCCTGAAGGGGGGACTGCCAAAGTAGCATGCCGCGCAAGAGGGATGCCAGAACCTCGTGTACTTTGGAGGAGAGAAGATGGCGCTGATATTGTTATCAGGGATCCTAATGGTGGAAAAACCAAAGGTAAGTAAAGCAATTTACTTGTATTTTTCTTTAGTGTTTAGTGACTTCAGTTGGACAAGGAATTTTAAATTCGTTTTTTTCGGGCCAGATGAACATGATAACTTCTATTCGGCTGGACTTATAATTTTAAATTCAAATAAACTTTATGTTTAAGGCATATTATTCCGTTTTCAAAATTAGTTATTCATTTCTTTGGGTTTTTCTGTCTGTAATTTTTAAATATTAATAATAACGATCTCTTAAAAAAAATGTGTGATTTTTAATGAAACACCGAATAATCATTTTATATTTAAACCATGGTGACATGTTACGACCAGACCATGTTACGACAAGTAGAAAAGAATTAACCCCATAAAATCTTATTACGAAGAAAAAAATATATATCAGTACAAAAAATGTGTCATTCTTCAAAACCTTGTATACTCTCTTGACATTTACATTTCCGTGTTAAGGGCTTACATAACCGAGTCATATAATATGAATATTTCATTTATTCCTTTCACCAAATCTTCGGGAGCTCGGTTATTTATTTAGATTATATTTTCCATGTAGTTGCGATGTTCGAGAAGGAGGTGTTGACTCTTACAAAAATATCTCGTTCGGATATGGGTGCATATCTGTGCATCGCGAGCAACGGAGTGCCGCCCTCAGTGAGCAAGAGGATCACTATCAAAGTACATTGTAAGTAGGTTTTACATACTTGGAGGCAACTTACTAGCATTTGCCAGCGGCTCCTCCCGCGTGGCTGATAGAGTAAATTAATGTCGGGTACGTATTACTGGAATAAAGGGGTCATGGTCATTGATTCCATTCAGTAAAAGACATGTAAACAAACAAAAAACGTTAACAACATGGTGCCCTAAAGTATCACGTTGCCGATATACATGGAGGTAAAGTCGCCATGTGACAACAATGACTATCATCAAAAATGAATTAACTACTACTACGTGCTGATATGCATAAGATTAAGTTCAAATAATAGTTCCCAGCTTAATTTAACCATTTATTGGAAGAAAGTAAAATAAGAATACTTGAGAAAGACTATTAAGGACTTGCCTACTAACTAGCAATGGCAAACGATATTTTTGAAGTGAAAACTTCTATAGCGGCGTTGTGCTTTTTTTTGGGATCGGTAAAAATGTTAAACTCGCGTCAGGACACGTAACCTGATCGAAAATTCGTAAGACGGAGGGAAAGTTCTGAAGTGTAAAATTTTTAATGTAATTTAAATTGTCATGTTTGTGTACGATAGCGCAATAGAATAATATTGTATTTTACCACATAAATGATAGTAGTTGTATATTGATATCTAATTAAATCAATCCGTGCGAAATAATTCCCTAACCATTCCAAAATATCAAAAATGCACAACGTTAATGTTCAAGTTTTCACTTCTGCCGGCACTCCCGGAGAGCAATCCGTTGTTTTGTTTTATTTATATACCTAATATTAATGGTTCAATCAATCCGAGAACTATTAATTATATACAATCTACTGCATACGAGCACATGATAAGTTCGTTTTTAATGATTTTTATTGTTCTCACTTGACGACCTTACTTTCAAATATCTCGGCAACGTGACACTTTAGGGCACCATGTTACATACATGATTCATTTTGAAAAAAATATAAACAAAATGGCGGCTGGTGGCTACGCCAACTCTCATACAAAAATGTTCAAACCCCTTTGTGCAGCCTTCAATACGCAATGATAAAACATCCAGACTTTTGCGTGAATAATATTGGATTGATAATGTTTTCATAAACATGATAGGTGTTGTCGTGCAATGAAATACTTTAAATAACTGTTCCTTTTTCGTTAGCTATACTTTGTCAGAAACATGACAGTAAACACCTGTTTTTTTATATTTCAGTGGTAAACACTAATGAGATTATTTATTTGATAAATCGTTTATTTACGTCATACTAACAACAATATTAGCCTCCAGGAGTATATCGTAAATCCATGTTTCCTTGATAAGAAATAACAAGACTAAGGATACTAGGCGTCGAATATATTTCGACAAAAAAATGTTTTAGGACCAATCTTATTCTGAGGACGAAATAGAGGTCCTTCCCAAAATTGTAGTAAGTGTTGTTTATCTCGGCAAGTTTGAGAGGTTTCTTGTTATTAATGGTGTTATTTAATGTCAGCGAGTAGTAGCTTTTAATTATTTTCCGACTAGAAGGACTGTTTTTGTCCTCGCGTCAACTCGAGCGGCGGACATTTTGCTTTTATGCAAGATTTAACTTAATATTATTAGTCCACTTTTCGTAAAACAAAGTCTCCCAAATTTTGCTCTCTGCATTGTGCAACGTATTAAATTTTGTGGCTTGTGAAATATGCTAATTGATATTTAGGTATTTTTTACTATTATTAAATAGGCTCGCATCCACTATCTCAGCTGGTCTGATATGGTCGACGATGGCGCGATGTTTTTTTTTTATTGTGAGTGGTCTCTCGCAGTTCAACCTAGGAGGTTGTCGACTGCTTAACCGGACTTGAGGAACGTGCTTGATCAGTCGTAACCAATTAATTCAAAAACTTAACCCTGAATTCCAAATAATTCCCACGCGGCTCAATTTTATTACTATTTAAGTTTTGCAGCTTTTTACATAATGTATTGACAATAATCAAAGTTTTTTTCTTTGAAGTCGATTAGAATCAAGAAAGTTTCCGTTAAATGACTTAGAAGTTTGGGCTTTAAGGTTTTTATGTTAATAATGTTGTTTTTGTATAGTTCACCCGGTGATCCAAGTGCCCAACCAGCTGGTGGGAGCTCCTCTGGGCACTGACGTCACCATAGAGTGCTACGTCGAGTCTTCACCCAAGTCCATCAACTACTGGGTCAGAGATTCAAGTAAGTGTTTTTTCAAATAACCTCTTATATCTCAAAGTAATTCAATCAAGAAAATTATTTCATCTTTATGGTCCATTTAACCAATTTGCGTACCTGTTAATATTTTTTGCAAAGTTTGCAAGATTGAAGCTTCAAAACCACAGTAATGAAAACTTACTTTGACTTTCACTGTTTAACCAGTTTTATTTAATTTTCGAAAGGTTTTAACTGCCTTATCTAACTGAATTGTTACAGTATTATTCAAATAATTAGACAGGATTTTGTGAACTTTACTTTAGAAATGTTTCATTTGTCTGGTGAGAACGTTAACCTAAATTTTGAACTTTTATTTGACCTAAAATAAATATGGCAGTGATTGTTAAAAATATATATTTTTCTTTTAAAATGAAATTTACATTTTAATTTTAACACACAACTTCAGACACAAATCAGCTTCCATTTTAAATTGCTTCATCCTTTTCTAACATTTGTTTATTTCTTACCACATCTCAACTCTACAATTTTCCACTGTGCATTTGTAGCGTTGCAATAAATACACAAATGCAGCTAAATTTTGCAAATGCACACGTGCCTGTGTTGCTTTGTTTTCGAGCTCGTGGTCATGATTCATTTTGAGTCGTAATAACAATTTCACTAGGGACTACAAAATAGCCAACAAATTTATGGTAAACGGTACCTACAAAAGTCAAATTAAGAGTATAGTTGTTCCGTTTTAGCATGCCAATAGCGGTCATTGCCCTTTTAACTGTTCGTAGAAACCCGAAAAACAAAATATGTATCGTGTTATATTAATTTTAGGTAATTTCAAACAGCATGTACATTATTAAATTCCATTTTATATTAAAAATTTCAATAAAACATTTCATTTGTGACCAGACACAGCTACATACGTTACGTACGTTACGTTTTTGCATGGCTTTAGTGACAGCCGTGCAAAAACGTACCTTAACGCACTTCTGGAACACCCTGTATTGAGTTTTTCGTAGCGCCTATGATACTGCGTTTTTCACATTCAGTTTTTAAAAGATTATAGAACATATTGTTATAAAAGAATTGTTATACGAAATAACATCTTTCATTATAAAATGCCAAAGAATAAAAATGTCATAGGCAAGTATATACCAAAAAAAATTGTAACCTTTATAAATCCCATAAGCGTCGATATTATCCCTAAAATATGTATATCGTTTGACGTTTACACTCCTTACCCCACGGGGAAACAACGCCAAAAAAGTACAGAAAACATACCCAAAATATGTTATTTACAGTCTGTATCTGAAGTCGTTAAATAACACAGATTGTGTCGTGTTACTAAGACGCTGGTGCCGTGTCCAGCTCCGTTTAGTGATCCTTTGGGACCATCAGCCTCGGTTACTATGGCAACGGCACGCAAGTGACCTCTAAAACGCTGAGTTTAATCGCAATTGCACTAGTAATTTAGCACGACATCACTTAGGAAATGTTGCTAATTACGACCAAGATTTATTTTGATAGTAACTTCGCTGAGTGCTGTGCTTTTTTATTTGTGAAAAAGTGGGTAGTTAGAGGTAATAAAGGTGATTTAGAGTGCTTAATTGAGTTGTTACGCTATTTATATGACTTTATTATTTTTTTTATTTTTGTTCTGGAAAAAGTGATAGTCGGTTTTCTTCGAGTGACAATAAAAAATTTTAATCGTCTGAAACGATTAATTTTTTTTATTGTCTATGACTGTTATATTTCCACTTGAAATGGTTCTTCCGGAATTTCACATAAAAATATATTAACGAAGAAAAAAACAATAAAACGCGCCTAAAAATTTACGGTTAATTAAACAGACACGCAGGAAGTAAAATAATGAAGGAATAGAGAATGAGAGTGACCACCAACTGAAAAACTGCAATGACATTGATACGCAAAAAAAAAACCTGGAAATAAAAACCGAGTTGAAATAAAGAAAGTCTGCTTGTAATTGAAGTTTTTTGGCTCGAGCCAAACCGGGGCGGGGTAACGCTTGCAAGTAATGAGATATTAAGTTTTAATTTACGAGTGCGTCGGGTTTAAGTCTTAAGAAAAGTGACCTATTGTGGGGAAATAAGACAATGCTCATTAGTTCCGAACGACTGGACACGACCGTTTACGACTCTCCCCGAGGACGTCCAACAATGCCTTTATAATTTATCACTTAAGGATGTACGATATTACCGAGGCTGCCATTAACTTTTACTTAGTTCAGTATTTTAAAAATAACTATTAGAAATATTTCGTTAAAGGCTGACTGGCGGTTATGACAGGGTTTGGAGTTCATCGTTGTTAAGTTTATGAGATGGGGCTTGCTTAGTGGTTGGAAAACCCTGTGTTTACTTGTAGATTTACATAGTAATTGAACACTGTGGTGGATCATTTTAATTATACTGTTTAATAATGTGGTAAAAAGCGATTTGAATTAGTACAATAGTACCGTTCCAACACACGTAGAGCAGAACATTCAAGTTAATCTCAAAATTAAGTGATTGTTTTGCGAAAACCGAATGGACCAATTTTCACTTGATAACGCTTCGAAAAGCTTTTGCATATCACGTTTTATTATACCTCAATAAACTTAAATTAAATCATTTATTTGTGTCATTTTTATAGTAGGCACTATAGCATTAATAATATAATGGATATTAATGCACTAAAAAAAAGTCCCCATTAACAAATAACTTAACTAGCGACAACTATCTAAGAACCCATCCCTCGACCAACCCAAACATATCGATACAACATCTTAAATCAACACTACCACTATACACGATATACAGCAGTCTAGTTATCTTAGCATAAGTCTGAAGCCAACACACCAAGTGAACTGGCAGCGCAAACATTCCACCAACTCCAGTCAGGCTTTTGATTCGGTAAGTTTCTGCTTAAGCGGCCAAGCCGACTGACGACTAAGGCCTCGGTCTCGAAGTCAGCGATTGCGGGGCGGCGGCGGCGCGGTGAGCGGCGTGGCGATGCGTCAACGCAGTTGGCCACGCCAGTGGGCAGATCGCGCGGCGCTAGAGCGACGTAGTGTTGTTTTAATTAGCGCCGTGCTGTGGGTTCCCCTCTCCAGCTCTTTCGCCACAATCACGACATCATCCACTTTATTTTTATACCTACTCATACTTTTGTTTTTTTTTTCCTTATTTAGTTCTTAACGTATCTTTACTTATATAATTTAAGAACTACTAACACTATCGTTTAAAATTTACTTATGTGTAGGTATGTCGTTTTGTGGCAATTAAATAGGTAGGTACTTTTTCTAACTTTTTTTTTTCTTTTCTTCGTTTCTCATCCCACCGGCCCCCTTCTACCATCGGACATCTAGACGCACTGCAAGTTACCATCCCTACCTTGTTGCTATTCCACCAATTCGCACTAAACGTTTCCAAACGTCTTTTATAATGCGCACAGCAAAGGAGTGGAACTCTCTGCCTGCGTCTGTGTTTCCGAACGCATACGACCCTAATCTCTTCAAAATTAGAGTGAACAGGCTTCTTCTGGGTAAGCTCGCTCCATCGTCGACTTTGTCTCTGTCATCTATGACCTAGACTAGAGTCAAGAGCAAACCCATATTAAATAAAAAAATAAATAAATAAATTGTGTCTTTGTTCGCGAACGAAATGTGTAAACAGTGACGACAGTATCTTTTTGATACAATTTTTTTCGTAACGTCGTGGCCCGTTCCATATAAATCCATGCATTGAAACGCACCGCCCAAAGCGCAGCCGCCGCCGCCGCCCCGCGCCCGCTCACTTCGTGTCCGTAGCCTAGTGTAACTAGCGCAACTACATTGCTAGAAATACTGTTTGTATATTAGTAAATGTATTAGAATATTGGAAGGGAAATATTTAAATCCGTTATTAAGGATGAAGAGTTTTGTAGATGGAAATAAAACTGTTGTTGTTTTAAATCAGCTTTGTTGTAAATGTATGAGAATATGTGGTCATCTGTAATGTTTTTTTTTTTGACGATGACCACTCGCAGTTCAGCACACTAAGGCTGGTTACTGCTTAACCGGACTATATTTTTAGTACTTCTTCCTAATATAGAAAGGCGAGATCAGAGTGCCAATTCTGCTATTTTTAAGCAACGATAGCATTCGCATGTCTGTCAGTTGCAATCTGTCAAAAATAAATGGAAATTCAGGCTTTTTGACAGATGGCTTCTGAGTTGCGAATTGCGAACGTTGTTTAAAAATTGCAGAATTGGTACACTGAATTAAAAATTTGATGATGAGTATTTGTCGAATTATATTTCTTATGCCGCCGACTGAGCCGGTTTCAACTATTGTCTAACTGTATTTTAACCTAAAAACCCGACCCGTTCTTAACTTCAAATTCTCAATTCAGAAACCGGACCTTAAACTGGACTAAGAACATCTTTTTAAAATATGTATTGAATACGTGTTATATTTATTTGTTATGACGGCAGCATTTTATTTAACTTTTATTTTGTCATCCCACCATTATTAGTGTTCATACACCACTAAACACATGCCATTAACCTTTATACTACACCTGCTTAGAAAGTACCTTGATACTTTATCAAATTTACGGTAGAAAGTACGTCATTGCATATCGAACAAATATGCGGGGAGAAAACGCATCTGAGCGGGAGAGAAAAGTGTATGAAAATCCATTTCTTACGTGGTTTTTCTTTTTTAATTTTGGGTAAGACTATGCGCCGGTAACCTAAATATCAAAAGCCAAAAAGTTTTTACAGTGAGTTTTTATCTCCAAGTTCGCAAAATGACACTGGCCACTAGCTGTGTGTTGGATGGTGTCGGGCTGGCAGTGCGACCCTGCGGCGGCAGGATAAACAATTTGAAAAAAGAACATGTGAAAATTGCAGACGCCATTGGCGCCATTTCCAATTTGTGTGTTGTTTGAGGATTCAGTTTTAACTGCAACAATTTCAATATAAATTTCAATTAGTAAAGATTTCGTTTTTTATTTTCCTTCTAGGTGTAGTATAAAGCACTATGTATCACTCGAGAGAAACTGCGATTCCCGATCTTGGGTGTTTTAAAGCCCTCGCCTACGGCTCGGGCTTCAAACGACACCCTCGACGGTAATCGGTCACTTTCTCCTCTCGGTGAACAATGTACTATACCAACCCCCTTACGTGTGACGCTATACTCAAAACCTTATGAGAGACGCTATCAAAACATGAAAGAAGCAATCACTTTAAAAATCATACCCAGATTGACAATGATTTAAAGATGTGCCCTCAAACATGGGATATTTTGACGGAACTCAAGTGATCATTACACACTCCGTGCGAACAACGTTATCCGAGCACGAAATGTTCGTTTATTCAACTGATGAATCCATATTTTATTCATATTGCCATGTATGAGGTGAGAAAGGCTCGTCTGCAGGATTCTCCTGAATTTCATATAAAATTCTTTACAGACGCCGAGTTTTCGCATAAATCTTTTTATGTGCTACTGATATTAGGAGTTGTCATTCGAATGCTCTTTATCTGTTAGTGGTGATGGCTGTGGGGATTTATTAACATTTTATTTACATGAGAGAATATCTCGCTTTATTTTAAATACATTGGTTTTAGGCTTTTTTCAGTATACATTGCTTAGGACCGAGTTTTCAATAGCCACATAACTTGTAACCAAGAAACAAAAATGTGCGTTTTGCCAGCTTTTGTATCGAAAATAATATCAATCATTTATATTTATTTATACTAAACTTTTATTTGACCATTGAAATTCCGTCCCTTAATATTTTTGTAAAATCAGACTGGTCCTTTATATATAAACGTTACTTCAAATACTAGTAACTTTTTATTACAAAGTCATAAGCCTGTAACACGATTCCCAATAACGTATTACCTGTATGGAATGGGATAGCAAGTGAAAGCTTTTCTGAAATCAAGTAACGAACTTCCAGCTGACGTAACGTAAACAGCAACATGCCTACTCTAATACAAATCAGCATCAGTCGGCCTGCTAAAACCATCTGGCATTGATCCTTGTTGTGCAACCTTCCAGTCGACACGATAATACGCGAACACGCACAATGATGACATAAGAAATGTGGAGCTTACGTGACGTCATCTGGCAACCCCCAAACAGTAGATACTATGACATATCGCTTTATAAACGAGTCGATAGTATAATTTGAATCGCGTTTCTCATACTAAATCATCATAGATCCAGTGCCAATAATCGGCTCCGTCACGCAACCGAGAGCTCGTAACACAGTCGTATAAACCAAATGTGCTCCACATTGAAAAGTAGAAAACATTACCTCTGGTATCATAATAAAAGCCCACATGATATCCTGTGAAAAATCCATTAACACTTATCCGGGCGTAAAATAAACCAAAGTAACTTAGGTAGGTACGTAGTAAAACAATAAATTCTTCGCCGCAATTCCGTTTCATAATAAGGTATCGCACTGAAGCTGTAATGTGAGAGTCCAAAATCATAACATTATTATGATATTCAAGAAGAATGATAGCGCGTCAGGCAAATAAATGTAACGCCGTATATTTATCTAGCTTGGAAACAGAGTTTGGAAATGTTTTTGTAATTCTGTACCTTCTGAATCAGTGAGTTGTGAAGTAATCCTGACTTTACAAAAGATTGTGCAATCTGTTATTGGCACTTGTGAACACGGGAAACCAATTCATAGGAAAATTCCTCTTGAATCTCTCTCATATTTATCTGGCCTTCATGTCATATCTTGTATAATTTCCACGTGATTTTCACCGGACGGCACATTTGTAGTAATATCGAGATTGGTTGGGATACTAATTAAAAACTCCTACAAATAGGGATGTTACCCGGGTTAAAAAAGTATGATTCTATTTAGTCTGTCAGTTAGATTATCGAAAAATTTTGGTTTATTTTTTATTTTATCAAATCAAAAAAAAATTACGAAGATTGAACGCATCTTAAATAAGGAGTGGGGGCTGTTACGTCTCTTTCCACTAAAAAGTGTATTGGTAAGTGACGTCACACGAGTTTTCAACGCACTGTATCGTCTTCATTTTTTGTTTACGTAACAAAAGAAAAAATACGTGTCTAATATTTGTTGGAAATCTATCTAACGGACTAATTTTAATGAAACATTTTTTTAGTCAGATACTCTATTCCGATGAATGTTCTACTAAAGTAAACCAGAATATCGAAACTATCGAACAAGTTCTAACCCTCTAAACGCCACTAGCCCAACACTATACTTAACTACATAGGTACACACAAGCCACAAATATGACGTATCAAAATCAGTTTCCATTCACACAGTGGAGTAATGAGCTGGATGGAGCTCGTGGCTGTTACTTCGTTCGTTCATTCGTTCCCACCCCCGCTCAGAGCCGTCGGCGGTTTCGCAAAGTTCCCCATTCGGCACTTGTCGCGCGAAATTTACGGGTTAATTTTCAATGGGACTGGGTTTTGAGCTTCTGGAAATTTTAAGTTCCACATTATGCTTGGCTCTCATCCGCAGCGGGAATGTATGACGTAATAAAGGGAGAAGTTTCTTTTTTATGTTCGCGGATTTTTCTGTTTATGAAATTTTGATGAATCTTGGATATGATTTGTTGCTAGGCCTGAATAGACTGCTTTATTTTTTTTCACGAACACGCTTTTCATACTTGGGTAGTTTTAAACGCCGGGTGATTTATGACACAACATGACACACGTATATAATCATCTACCCTCTACCCATCACACATTGGTCATAGTGACTTTAGACTTTAGAAGACACTTTGAACTCTTTTCGGTGTTTCCTCTCAAGGTAGTTTCACAAATAAGTACACAATTATTTAAACAAACACGTTGAACCATGGGACTTCTTACACTTTCGCACATTCGTACTCAAGGTCAAATCATGAACAATAAAACATTTACATCGCAACCAACAATTTTCACTAGCAAAGCTGACTTGCAACTACCAACCCGATAACGCCAACTTTCAAACAGTCTAATTCAAAAGCTCCAAAATTAATATCAGTTGTTGTTTCATAAAGGCATATTCATTCCATCAAGCCGTTCCACTAACGTATGCAAAGACTTACGAAGTGCTAATTTAGAAGTACAACAAGTACATTAGCGAGTATCTAACTATATTAATTAAGTTACTAATATATAACAGACCTTCTATTTCAGTCACAGACAAATGTGAACATGATAAATCATCCGAGTGTTATGATAAGCTTTAATGGACGGTGTGTAGCATGAAAACAGATTAATTGACAAGTGTGTTAGTCCTTCTTGTTAAGAGCTTTGAAAAACATAAAAGACCAAATTCTTAGTAGGGTTCAACTTTTTACCTACTTATAGTTTTTACGTTTGCTAACCGAACTTTCTCGACACTAATTTGTCGGCCATGTTAGCTCATGAAATAGGTGAAATCACACGATTAACACCCAGGTTTTGTTTTTCGTTCTGCCGTACGGCGACCGTAAGTATGCCCTGTACAACTATGGTCTACTATAATTTGCATACAAACTTATGGCTTTAATACAAAAGCTTAATTTAGTTTGCCGATAGATCTGCGTTCACCCATTTACCCGCTAGCCGTATCTGAGTAATAAGTAGCCCCTATGTTACACATAATTTCATTACCAAGCACGGTTTGTGGTCGCCTTTAGCACACGAGTGCTTTGTTCGCTTAGTCCATTACGTGGCTTGGTACAGCTCTCTGAGAACCTCAGGGGAGACCAGTAACAGTCATAATAACTTCTGTCGAATGCTCGATACTGTTCTGTGCCATTCACACAACTCAATATTATCTAGCTGTGAAGTTGGAGAACGTAATGCATACTTTATAACTTGTGTAAAACATACACTGGAAATACATTTGTTTTATAATTTTCTGAGGTGGGTATAAGGTCGAGTTCTATGTACGAGAACGCTGAGTGACTGACACAAAGGAAACCAGTCAAGAGCATGATGCTAACTTTCAAGGCTTTAACGGGTTTCAAGGACTTGTTCAGTTAATTTGCGTCTTCTGAGGAGATCACAAGTAAGGAGCAGTTTGCGTTCCCTTTACAAAATACATTGGTTTCATCGGAATATTCACAAAATTGTGGTTTGCAGATAAATCTTCCTGTAGTAGCTGCAGTATTCGAAGTAATTTGAAAATACAACCCTGTTTGCCAAAATAAACTCGGTATATTTATTCTGTAGAGGCGTCTACAATTTATACAGCGTAGAGGGCTAATTATTAAAACGCATTAAGGTCACAAGTTGTTTTACGTCTGCGTTATGATCCAGGGGGGCATTGTGGGCCCGGTACTCAGCCTTTTGTTAGGCCGCCAACTTGCGCCCAATGACTGGCGCTTTCGCTCCGGCCCGCTTCCAAAACCAGCCCCAAAGGGTAACACTACAGGATCGTCATTTTCGTTTGTCATCAATCTATGTTAGGGTGGCTGACATGTAAGTGTTAATTAAGCAGGCCTCACTCGAGCGTAATTAAGAGTGTTACAGTGTTATTTTAGACATTAATTGAGATGAAATTTCTTGTTATAATGAAACGAGTAGACTTCGAGATTGTCGAGTAATTTCCTCCGAAGGCCATCTTCGCCGCACGTCGTAAAGTCGAAGCACATTGGAGAGTAAACAAACCGAAGTTTCGATCGGAATGAAGATTAAGAAAGGCGTTACTGGTGTTATCGTTTCCTTATAAAGTTCATGGCGAGCGACGAAGCTTAAATTAATGCTTTTCTAAATTGTGATTTTAAATATTGGGTAAAAATATTTTGGGCGGTGTAAATAGTGTAGGGGTATTTTATTGGTTCTAATAAAACGGAGCGGTTGAAAGGAGTGTTTAACAGGACGGCGGCGGTGCAGTGTTTTCGAAAGAAAGCTAGTCGCTTTATCATTTGCGGACAACAGGCGGTAGAGGCTTACCACAGCTCCGAGGCGGCGAACGACATACTTACGTACCGCAGTGTAGGGATTGTTTGGGCCACCTCTCTAAAGGGGTCTACCAGGAAATGTCGGCGATTTGGAGCTTCTTGAAAAATATCGTTTCCCCTGCAACGGAATTTTGTGAGGGACAACTGGGACATTGTTTACCTTATCGGGTAAACACTTTAGTTTGCCACAGCTGGATTCAATATAAATGTATGCGAGCTAAGGGGATTCCGCATTTTTCACGAGCAACACTCGTATTTTGTCTAACAATTCAAATATATTTCGGAATAATAACTAGGATCTCGCACTGTATCATATATCAACAAAGCTACGGTTGCGTGTAATTCGGTGTAATAGATTACTGTATGAAAACTGTGTAGCTTTCTTTCGCGAAAAATATTCATGAAATGGAGTGTCAAGTTAGAGAAAACTGAAGACGTAATAATTCTTTTTATGAGTTCTTCACGCTGAACTGAAAGAAAAAGTTTACAGTAAACTATTTTGCTTTGCTCTGAGATAGTGAAATTATATTATTTGAATCTGTTTTCTTTTTGCATTCAACAGTTTGTTGCCCTAAGTTTCTAAGACTTCGCTGTGAATTATAACGTTTGCTTTGCGGCTTACTGTTACGGCTCCTTTTTAAAGTTTTGAATTAGTTTCGATCCAGTGTTTTACTGCCGTCGTGTTTGGAGACAGGTAAAAGTAACCGCCATACCAGTAAACAGAGATCACATTGTTTTACACTGCCAAAACATATATTGCAGTTCTATTATTTTTTTATTTTTCTCACAAGAATATTTCTTGTAAAGTATTTGACAGGATTTTTTTATCACATTTCACATTAGCTTGTTTATGGTTATTCTCAAAAATTTTTACTGCATCTTTTCTCTAAAATAAGGATGCAGTAGTAATAAAAGTGGAATTTTGAGCTTTTTAAAATCTATGTTTCACTCGCAAGTCAGGCATTGTGATTTCGCCATCCAGTACAAACAACGTTTTGCGTGGCAAGGATATAAATAAGAATAACATGAAAATCATGTAAATCTTTCTACGATTTCTTTTACATATTATTTTAGTAACATCTTTTAAATAGGAATTCACTCACGTAGATTTTTGATGGTTGTCGAATACCCTTTTATGCATCAGCCCCTTGAATTATGCACTTTGAACATTTGTATTTATTTCAACTTCGATGCGGACTTATCATCTCTATCAGTTAATCTTTGGGTAAAAAGACCAATATTATATCGTTGACTTACATCCATCTTCCTCGACAGATGAGATGGTGATATCATCAAGTAAGTACGAGGTGGTGAACACCGTCGTCAGCTCCTTCGAGAGCCGAATGGCGCTGACGGTGCGAAGACTGACGCCCGCTGACGTCGGCGGGTACCGGTGCGTCGCCAAGAACTCGCTCGGGGAAGTCGATAGCGTCATCAGGCTGTATGGTAAGCACATAAGCTGACTCTAGTTCCGTACCTACTTGCTCTTACCTTTGTTTATAAATATAAAATGTTGCACGTTGGTTAGTGCATCGTTTGAGAACTGCTGAAATTTTAGAATTATGCCTGGTTTCTGAGGTTTTTATCGGGTGTTTATCTGTCCGTTAACGTTTTTTGTCCGCCACCGGTTGGTTAGTGGTTAACGGACAGATAAATTACCAATAAAGTACCTGAGAAACCGGGCATTATCCGATAAGAATCCGTTAACGAACTATTTCGTATACATTACAAAATAGTTCGTTAACGGATTCTTATGGAACGAAAATAGGACAAGAAAACCGTCAAAATGAGGAGGTACGGAAAGAAAACTGATTACAGGGTTTTTTTATGAACAACGCAACGTCTGTGTGATCCAGCAGATCCAGATCTGTCTTTTAGTTACTTTATTTTAAAACCATACTGGTGGAGCACTGACTATGAATAACTCACTCTGGTCGATGGATACAAGTATCTTCAATTTGTGATGATAGGAATAGGAAGGAATATTTCACTTTTGGCGAAAATGATCATCTTCGCTGTTTATTCTAATTAACTTTGAAGCGCTTTGAGCCCAAGACAGTTGAATCGTTTCTCCGAGACTCTTCGAGATTCATTGCTTCGGCGCTTTTATGGTAGTCACCACTTATGCTGTAGTGGTTGGGTAAACTGGTGTGCCTACAGTGGCGGAAAACCATATTTTGTTGCTATTTTAATGTTGGTGAAACTAATGTTTAGTAGTTTTGGAGTGCTGTTTTCCATATTTATGACAGCATAAAACCATCTGCCACACCACCACCTAAGTAAAGAACAGTTGTAACTCCAGTACAGAAAAGGGAAGATATTATTCAGTTTTTCCTTAAGACATCCACTGCAGAGGAAGTTACAATCAATTAGGGAGCGCAACGCGAGAGGTTAATTTCAATAAAAAATAACAATAGAGTTATAAAACTATTTTAAATTTGCACTGTTTCGCAAAATACACTAATGCGCCTAAATACCAATACTGAAGTAACGAGTGTAGTAGAGTAATTACAGTTGATCAATACAGCTGGCTTAAATTAAACGACAGCACTTGGATAAATTATTATCCAGACTAGAATGTGTTCAGTCCATTGACAGTACTGACAGCAACTTCATTCGTGATTTCATCCACAGAGATTCCGGGACCCACGGTAAAGAACACGAGTCCAGCATACAAAAGAGAGGAGTACAAGTACTCAACACCCATAGAGGGGCCTGACAATCAATTCGGTTCTGCTGACAGGTCCGATGACGAAGATGAACGAGACACCGCAACATACACCACCGACAGACATTCAAATGCGTACCAACACGAGAACGTTACCAGAAACAGAACAATCCATTACCCCCCGACACCGGAACAAAAGCTTAGCAATAAAGTTCGCAAAATTATTAACAAATTCGAAATAGAAGAGTTTGGTAGCAACAGATGTTGTGTGCATTCCCCTTTTGTAATAAACTGTATTCTTTTGTTAGGAATGATTGTAGCACTAGATTATACGTAGAAAAATATTTGTGTTAGCTGTTACTACTATGGATGTTTACAATGTTAACCAAACAATACTTCGGTATTCATTCCAGTATATTGTAAGTTATTCGATGCAAGATTTTAGCCTTCAAACATAATTAATTGAACGTTTTGAAGTGGATACGAAAATTGATATTGATGAGAGAGTTCCGTAGCTATGGAAATTAATATTCTATTGACGCGATATCGGTACATTACATGATTACCTGTTATAATCGAATATTTATAAAAGCTTTACCCGTTACCAGGATACGTATGAAATATGATATCACATTGTATTGAATAGTATGAAAAAGGCCTAAATTTAAAACGTGATGACTATTTAGCCAACCAAACTTTTCACTATTGGAAAATTAAAAAAAAATCAAACTTACGATTCTGTCCGCGTTTGTTTGTGAAAATAATAAAAAATACGTAATTGAAGGCCATGATTTTCCTTATCGCTATAAGTGTATTGCCCTTCAACCAAATTACCTACGAATTTGGTTTTTGTTCCCCATATACATAAGTTATGGTTTCCTATTAATTTAGCAACATTTCCCGTTTTTCTTTCCTTTATCCACACTCTTTTGCAGTTATTCCTAATATGTATGTTTGTGTAGCGTTATTGTGTAAGCTATATTAATTTACCAAATTTATATTCATTTACCAAACCATAATTTTATGTATATTTTTCACAAGATTTTTGTCCCAAAAAGTGAACACATGAAAGGCTTGTCGCATACCGACGGACACGATTTTTTATTAATGTAAATACGGCTTTAAATGCGAATCCGTGGCGGATACAACTCTGAATGGATGTCGGTGACAATACTTTTCTGAATATTTAAAATTATCATCCCACACCATGTGTTGTGAACTTTATTTCGTCTCTTACAGTTTGCTTTTGAATTTTTTGCCCCTTGTTTAATTTTTTCTTCCTTGTTTGACTTTGTGAATTAATTCAAACGGATTTTCTGGTTTTATTGTGCGAACCCACATTGGACTGTAGCTACATGACTATTTCAGTAAGATTTTGTTGGTCTGCGTATTCTTTTATCAATGTTTTCATATATTAAATATTATATTTATATTTTAAACAAATTATTTTTGCTAGTGTGCTAGCATTAACAGTGTCACCTGTAGCTATCTCTATTTATTTGGGGTTGGGTCGGAGCAATGTGTTTTCTGCTTCCATACTTCTATTTTAGTCGTCAAAAAACCGGCCAAGTGCGTGTCGGACCACGCACAGTATAAGGTTCCGTGGTTACCCATCTCCTAAACCATGTCAGAAAAATAGTAAAATGTACTTCACTATTATTAGATTACAAAGTTACAATTGCACTTGGTTTTAAGTCATTTTCTATGGAATTATTAGGAATTTTTTCTCACTCAGTTCATTTTTTTAGGTTGGTCGACTATTACTCGTTAACTTGTAAAGCCTACTTAACTGTGATAGTTTTCCTTTTTAATTTATTTTTACGTCTCCAAAAAACAACCGTTCAGCTGGCACATGGGGGACACTTGACTCTAACAAAAATTAGCACTTTTACAAAGCTTAATATTTCGCAAACGAGTCCTTGGATGGAAAAATGGTTTTAGCAAACCCAAAATATTTTTAAACGACCTATCCAATACCACCCCACATCATGCGGTAGACGATAAAATCATCGCCCACTTCATCTAGGGATTTTATGTAATCGTCCACTTATGTACATATGTATGTCGTTTTGTGGCAATTAAATACATTTTCTTTCTTTCTTTTTTCTTTTCGTCACTCGAAAAACTTATAAGTAAGAGTTCCGCTTGAATCTGAAACTAGTTGAGCATTCTTAAACTCAAAATCAAATCATTTACTTCAAATAACCATTTTGGTATAGGCACTTTTAAATTGTCTGGGTTTTTTCTTGGAGTGACTTCTCGCAGTCCAACCTATGAGGTTGTCGACCGCTTAACCGGGCTTGCCTATGGTGGCCTTAATATCAATATTAAATTTCAGCCAGGGCTTATACTAAACGACTACACGCTAAGGGTACCCCCTGTGGGGTACGGGCCTCGGCTTAGGGCGTCACTGGGGGAGGACAGCTAGGGACTGGCTCGAACTAGGATTATTATTTAGGGACGGATTTAAGGCTACAGCCTTAGCGACGCGGGCTGGCTCGAGCTAGGGTCGGGGCGGATATTGACAGGGACGTCGCGGCGGGCCTAGGTGGCAAATTATCTGGGTCGGTCAGTCAGTCATCTTCTATGGAGAAAAATGTGCAAGAAACTCCACGGATTTTCTCCCGAATCATAAAAAGCTCATATTGCATATGAGTAAAATAAACTAAATAGAATCGTAGACACTAACGTTGTAGGTATATTAAATTGTATCCACATCACATCCATATATGAAAATTCCGTCCTTTGAACGAACATTTCATTCATTTTAATGCATAACGTTGAAAGTAACAAACATTTAACTAAAAACAGTTCCGTAATCAACCGTGTATCAATTATTATATTGGAAACATGAAAATTGTATAAGTGGTCCAGTATATACAGTTTCAATAAAATCAATCAATATTGTGAAAGTAATTGTTTTCTTCCAATTTTGATCCTGATCATGGTTATTGGTCATAGTTTTTATTGTGTTTTTTTCCTTTCGACATTATTTAACTCAATATGAGTCTATCAAAGGAAGCTTTTACCTAGTTTCTAGTATGATTGTGGATAACTATAAGATATGTACCGGATAATTGCAAACTATGTAAGATTGCAAAATATCTTGAGAGATTGTTAACTCTTGATAAATTGTCAAATGAACATTTTGTTCTGCAATTTTAGGAATCAAAATTTTCTAGTCTATAATAATATCTCCGTGCGTTCCGTGAAATTGTGGACTGAACTAAACTGGCGACCAATCAGCTCTCTGGTCTATAGTCTATCTGTTTTGGTGTGATAGTTAAATTGGAAACTTGGCCCCTCGTTGGTCTTTGTTTTCTATGAATAGACCAATGAGAACCTTGTTTCCAGGTTTTCTATCACACGAAACCGGATAAATTGAAGACTTGTGCTCTGATTGGTCGCCATTTTATGTCAGTCCACAATTTCACGGAATGACTTCGAGAGATTATAGACTATCAAATTTTTAGGCTTAAAAATATTCCAAATGTTCAGTTGACAATTTATCGAGAGTTTATAATCTCTCAAGATATTTTATATTATGGAGTTTGCCATTTTCCGGTGACACATGGATAGATCTAGAAACAGTGACAAAGATGATTTGTCAAGAAAGGGGGTGAAATGATAACTTATCTATAGAGAAGTATGGAGAAAAATGACATATTATTATGCACCGACCCCAAATAAAAGAGGACGTGCACACTGAGGCAAAAGTTGCAGTAGGTACTACATCAATTCCATCAGTCTGCAGGAACCATTTGTCAAGCCTTTATAGTTCATTTTGACAGTTCGTAAGAAAACTTACTAAGCTAAGGATTTCTTATGAAAACCTCTTAGTTAATTGGTATTGCACACCCCTCTTGAAGAGGACCAAGATTCACTTATGTTAGGGGATATTAGTCCGATATATCACGGTGCAGCGGTAGTTAATAACTCCTGTGACAGATGGCGCCACGCGTCACCGTTCTCAGTAGTAAACATTTTTAGTTAATTAAATACGTGATGCATTCTGGTGGACATAATGAGGAAATAGCCCATTTTTTTTCCAAAATAAGTTGATTTGAAGGAAATAGAGAAAACCTTGTTCTGAGTGCCAATTCTAACTGATTTTTATACGCATCTCAGTCGCAATCTGACAAAAATGTATGGAAAATGAGGCTCTTTTGACAGATTGCGACTGACATGCGAATGCGAATGTTGACCCTCTTGTCTCATTTTGTACGAGAAATACGCGCAACATACTATTTAAATATTTTATCTTATGTGTAAAAAAAAAATGTTTGTGTTTTTAGGGTTCCGAATATCCGTAAAAACGGAACTATTATAGGATAACCCGGGTGTCTGTCTGTCTGTCCGTCTGTCTGTCACAGTCAATTTTCTCCGAATCTACAGGACCGTTTCTGTTGAAATTTACGCATTACGTAAACAAATAAATTTTGAGTATGGGGGTCACTTTTGGGGGGCAAACAAAAAAAAATCAAACAGGGTTTTAATTATGTTTTTTTCATAATTTTAATATTAATCTTTCGAAGTAATTCAAGAGATTAGATGCTTTATCCTAACTACCCTTATCTTTGAAACTGAGCCAAGGAATTGTAGATAATATTTATTTACCTATAGGTTACAGGAAAACCTATAACAAGTCTATAGCGTTAAAGTAGCATGTAACATAAATGAGATTCATTCGGAACCCTTGCACGCGAGTCCGACTCGCACTTGGCCAATTATTTTTTGTTCTGTTGCCATTTATCTAAGCAAGACATGAGAGAGTATTTCAGCCATTAATTAAATTTCAGTGAATTTTGTTTATACATATCTTATAGGAAACTCTTATTGTCATAATTACCTATATTTTAATCCTATTTTCCAGTAAACAAAATAGTAAAAAGTATAAAATATTATAAATGTCATCATACCTCCTCTAAGTGAAAACAAACGCCTTCGCAAAAGAATCTTTTATCCATTGAATTAGTAAAATGTCTATTGTTATCTACAGGGTGCACCAGGAGTGCGTGGTCAAATTTAAGGGTGGTGTTCTGTATTTGCTATACAAATAGGGAAATTTTATTTTTTTCAAAAAATCCACAAAAACGGCTAAAAATAAGAAAAAGTCACTTTTGAAGGTGTCTGATGCAAATAGTCGTGTTCATATTAGACCAATCACAGATTCTATACTACCTACTGTACCAGGCTGCTTGAATAGTGTTTTTTTTTTACTTTTTAGCCGTTTGCAAAGGTTGGGTTTTTAAAAAAGAGACTTTTTTCATATTGTTTCTTTACTCTAAAGCAGCTACAGAAGAGAGTGATCATATTTAAGGGTGGTGCCCTTAAATATGACCACTCTCTTCTGGAACATTCTGTACACAAAAGTATTAACCTACGGTTGACAAAGAGATAAGTGTAAAAAATAATTTGATATTTGACTAAAAAAAATAAAACATGAATATGTTACCAAAAACATACTTTGAGGGAAAAATGGAAAAAACCCACTATTTTGAGGTTATTTTGCAGCCATTCAAAATTAGAGTGAACAGGCTTCTTCTGGGTAAGCTCGCTCCATCGTCGACTTTGTCTCTGTCATCTATGACCTAGAGTCAAGAGCAAACACATATTAAATAAAAAAAAATCAGGTCTATACTCATAATAGCGTTTCTGTCTTGTTGGTGACGTCTGATGGAAGTATCTGTTCAGCAAAGACTTTAAAACGCTAACAATTTTCCATGTGTAGGTACCTTAAAAAGATAAGAACATTATAATATTGTTAAGTCCATTTATGTAACAAACATATTAGAATTAGTATTGACCAAACTGTTGTTAAAAGTCACAGATATTTTGTGGACTAAATTTCTCTATTGATAAACACGGAACAATATAAATCATAAATAACTTGTACATTTAACTTAGAATAAGTAGTGTTGTTTTTAAATAATCTTTTATTCCGCGTTTATCAGTGGAGGGAAAAGAAAATAATTTGGGTATTTATTAATAATAGATACCTTTCGAAAATATTGTTAAAACTATCTACATTATTTCAGTGCAAGCAATGTAATCAAACGTATCTTCGGAACTGAATCGCTAGATAGAACATGGCATTATAAATAAAAGAATAAACAAATACATTATTATTCTAAACATGTTGTTTGAATCGACACCCCGTGTTTTGCAATGTGGTTACCGAACTAATGTTGCATTCTGATTTAATGGCTGCCACCATTTTACCAGTTCAACGGATACATGGTACTTAAAATGTTTGTTACAAATGCAACGATTCGTGAATTATTTGAGGTACACTTGGCCTATGTAGTGGGTGAAGTCGAGCTGTGGTTGATGATGATGATAAGTAGATGAGAAATCGCTAAGACTCACGGTACGTTCATAAGATTAGTCTGCGCAAAACAAATACCTAAGTCTTAGGGTTGAAAATGTAATGTTTTAGTATTTAGTGAATTTTCAAAAGCTAAAATTCCTCAACACTCACTATACTTTACATTAGATAACGATACATATCACGTATCCACACGCCTGAAAAATAAGAGCCAAATCTCACAAGTCAAGTTGGAAGAACCCGCCTTGCGGTTTGTAGCAAGTTTCTCCCGATGTGGCGGATTACCCGTCTTCGCTCATCTTCATTATACAGAAGGAACTTTCCCATTTTCACACTCCCACTCGAGACGGCCGTGTTTTGTTGCTATGTATGCAAATCAGGCGCTAAGTTCACAAACAAATAAACTTTTTGGTTATACAGAGACGTTAGGTTAATACGCTGTGGCTGCCTTGTTTAATTTTGTTGAAAAAAGTGTTTCGATGGAGTTTTCTGAAGGGTAAAGTAATGGTACGGAAAATCAATATTGTTTTATGGAGTTAAGGTTCTATATTTCACAACCTATCTACAACGTGGAACAGAATAAACGCAATACCTCTTAAGATGTCATTGTACCCATCATTATGGAACCAATCCCGATACTTTTACTATGGAACCAATCCCGAAATCGAGAAAAATCTTGTTGTTCAGTACATTTTGTCGAGTTATGCGCACATAAATTTATGAGACAGTCGATTTCTTTTTTGTGATTTCAATGTTGGTCTCCTAGTAAAAATTGTTCATAATAATGAGTACAATGACCCATTAAGAGGAATTGCGTTTGTTTTGTAACACGTTGTATATAGACACATAACCTTGGTAGCAACTTCTATAATCAAATTAAAATGCTGTGTTCCTGACGAGCAGAGATTATAAACCTTCCTTAAGCCTGGATATTGGCACGTGTGTAAGTATTATAATACACCTTCGAACCCATATCAATATTTAAAGTGATGGAGGTACCAATCTTCTCTCATTACTTATCAACTTATTATACTACGTATGAATGAGAATACTCTTAATTATTTACACCATATTATATGTAACAGAATATATAGATGTTGAAAACATTACATAAGGTGACACAATGGGCGGCCTTATCGCTAAAAGCGATCTTTCTTCTTTTTTTTCTTATTTCTTTTATTTTCGATTCGCTAAGAATGTAGTGATCAGCTTCCTGCCCTTGATAGACGACGATATCCTCACCCATGGAGCATAAAATACCTTAATACAGGATGTTGTAACCCCGCTCACCAATTTTTTTTTTTGTTTTTTGTTTATTTATTTTTTGGTGATTAGATCTAGTGTCTTTATGGCATTATTTCTATAAAACCGTCTATCGCAGTGTTTTTTCAGGAAGGTCATGAAGTTTTAGGTAGTTTGATACTCAGAGGCCTGTGTACCTGTAGCGGAAATGTTACATAGTCGATATGTAACTTTGAGACTGCGAACTAATTACGCATAAGTAATAAAGTTACACAAAGTTTTAATTGCCCCATCGTCACAGTATTTCAAGCAGTCAATACCACCTAACTTTCTAGTCTAACTCAGTCTAACTAATATTTAGATGGTACACGTATGGCACAGTTTGTTCTCGCGCCGATCCATTGTACGGTTAATTAAAACTCCACTGAATTCCCGGTTGTAAATTTTACGTTTTTGAGTTTTTTTTACGGAACTTTTCGACAGAGCATCCAGTTTTGTTTATTTATGAGCTTTGGCCAGTGTGAGCGGACAAAATGCTTCGTCGACAATATATTCACATTAATTTTTGCCGCTTTTTGCAATACTGATTTAGGGACACAATAACATACGTTCTAAAGGAAAGCCTTTGTTTAGGACGTCTTTAAAAAAATATACTTTAACATTTTGGATATTCAAATGTTCTGAGAACGCGAGTTGTCGTGATGTTTCAGGCAAAGCTTGGAAGCGAGGGATAATTTAATTATTTTGGTTTGAGCTTTGAAAAACATGGACTTTTAAAATAAGGTTGGGTCTTTTTAATTATACTTATCTGATAATAGAAATAAAATTCTTGTATATTTTATTAGACATAATCATTTAGCACAATAATTCTAGTTATCAAATAAAGGCACAATATTACATGATTCGCGGCGTCTAAGTTTTTATAGAAGTTATCATCACCGATTTTCGAAACTACCGATCACAGTAAAACAACGTTCTAAGTCACTGTTGCTTCTTACACTCTATCTTCCAGACATTTCTGATTAAAGGTAAAATTAAAACCATATACGACAATGTATATAAAACAAGAGAGACACGGACGGAGTAACGAGAAAATAATCAATCTTCCGAGTCCACTTGGAAGCAATCAACGTTCTGTTATTGCGTCCGTCCAATCCGATAAAATTGCCGATATATCAAAGACGTCCGTGGTTCAATTACTAGCCAATGTGGTATCTCTTAGGGGCAGCAAATCGAAAATGAAAATACTCGGTCGCTGCAGGCCTACGACACTGCACTGAACGATGGGGTATGTCAACAACAGCGGCCTTGTCCGCTAAATCGATACCCGACATACTGAAGTGGACTTAGCAGAATGATGGGATTGTTTTAAGTTTATTCTTTGAAGAACTCTTTGTTTCTTCTTCGCCGGTGTTCCAACAGAGGGGATACTTACTAAGCTTTTACTGACTTCCATTTACAATACTTGCGATTTAAACTGCTAAGGAAGAGAGAAGACAATTTAGTTACATGAGTGCATTTAAAGTGCAATCGATATAGATGGTACCTAAATTGATAAACTATTTTTTTTTTAATGCTACCGAACAATAACTTACGAAACAATAATAAATTATGATAGTTAAAATATAAAACATAGGTATTGAAATCTACTGGGTATTGAATACCCAGTAGATTCCAATACCTATATTTTGTTCACTAATTTATTTAATTTATTAAAGTTCTTTATTATGTTTGAAACCATTTGACCAGCGTCAGACAGCATCTCTCTGGCAGTTTTGCTAAACTAGAAGAGTGGAACTACCTACCACAGGCATTATTTTTTAGCTTAAAAGGTAGTTCCTAATATTAATCCTATTAATATTATAAACGCGATAGTTTGTAAGTATGGATGGATGGATGGCTGGATGGATGTTTGTTACTCCTGAATGGATTTTGATGAAATTTGGAACAGTGGTAGATTATAGTCTGGGATGACACATAGGATGGATACGATTTTTATCCCGGTAATATGTTCCCTTGGGATAACTTTCGACAATCAAACGGGCGGAGCCGCGGGCGGCAACTAGTATAAAATATAGATTGATGAAATACATTTTTTAATAGCTGCAATGAACCTTATAGGCGCAGTCGTGAGGCACACACTGTTTTTTTTTTTTGTTTTTTACCCTCTCTTTTTATTTCATTTAAATTCAATATGTGTTTTTGCTCTCTTTCTTTCAGACGCAATCTATGAAGCCTTCCACCACTTGCCAGACTGAACATGATACACACTCAAAAAGAAACATATTCAAAGTACAGCACAGTTTCATCTAATTTCAGTAGGTGTCGTACGTCGGGACATATTAACGCAATTACGTGTTTAAAAGGCTCGCCGAGTGCCCCGGGCGTCGCTCTCAAAGACATACACCTATTGAACATCACTCACACCGCTCATAACGCTCACACCGCTCACACCGGTCCATGTAGGCTGAACACTATGAGTTTGCATATTGTGGTGTGGCGCACCGCTTTACAAGGTAACGGGTTCGCCTTTGGAGTTCTACGAGTATTCGAAGGATTGGAGGTTTGATTTTGGATGTAAATACATTTTAGGTTAGACTGAAAGCCGATTCCAAAAGAATTGGGAAAAAACTAAGCAGATGATAAATTCAAGTTACTGATCTCTGGGTAGTAATTTGTGCTACCAACCTGCTGACTGTTTTATCTTTATGCCATACGTCTTGAAATAAGGTTTTCTCCAAAAAATTAAATAGGTCACCCCAATTCCACATAAAAATATGAATTTTTTTTTTTTTTTAGCGTATCGATGACAAAAGTAGGCAAATTAGGTTCTGATCCTGACGTGAACTGTCAGGGCATGCGGCGGAAGATGAAATGTGGGCCATGGTCTGCGGAGTGACGCCGCACAAACAACGAAGATTGGAATCGTCCTAGAACCCTCACCTGTGGAGATTGCCTTTGCTGCGGGTGACCTGAGCTTGGACAAAAAAAAAAAACTTTTAACCAATTATTCACAATTCATTTTGTCCCTTAACTGAGCAACCATCACACCACTCCTACTCCCACTCCTAGGTACAAACCGAGCATATAGGTATTAATTTTAACATTAAAGACACTAATTTGTCTCGCGAACAAGATGGAAGTTACTTAAAGATTCATTCAAAAATTAAACGAAGTGTATTTCGCTTTCAGTCGCCTCCCAGATTAAACCTTCTAATAAGGTTCCCGCCTTCATACCAAATTGTTTTAGTGTGTTTAACGGCCAATTTGAGCAAGTTCGAGCTCATTTTGTATACATAAAGAGAAATTAGGTAATTTGTTTCTTGTTCCTTTTTATGAGAGTCTTTGTTATGGAATATTTACTGAGTGTTAGTGTGGGGATTTATTGATAATCTTCAAAAGATTGAGAGGACTTGTAAGGCTTGTTTTGCTTATCACATGGATATTGTTACAATAAAATTATTTGTTTATTTATTTAAAAAGGCTCTAAAGGTTTTGTTCCAATTAAGATACATTATCGCTGAAAATCATTGGCAAAATGTTAAGGTATGTCATAGGAAAAGAGGTATTTTTTCATAAAATATAATTTCAAAAAAGTCGAAGGATATCGGCCCTACACGTCAGTCTTGTCACGAATGGCTCGGCACAGACATTCTCAAGCAATCAGTAGCAGTAGCATCAGTAGCAGTCGCGTCACCAATCAGAGTCTGATTGGTAACTGCTGTGTATGGAACCAAAAAACATTATTCCTGTGGACGAAACCGACGGAAAAAGTTAATAATCCATATAGTTAGTACTCATCTATCTGCTAACAAATGTAGTTGTTCGTACAAGAAGATACTGCAGTAGTAATTTATTTCTGAGATTTATCAACTCTCGTTATCGTTTTATTTTGTTGTTAGGCAGAACCAGGCTCTTTGACAAATGGGGGCAAATTTTGCCTATCGATATTGGATAGCGAAGCAAACATTTCATTGAGGGCTTAAAGATATTGTCATGACTATGAAATCACTGGATTTAGGTAAGGATTACAATTAATCAATTATTTGGTATAAACATTTTAAAACAAGCTTTCACTGTGTTGGGAGATGATTGAAACATTTTCGAGTCTGTACTGCTGATTGTTGAGGAGTTCCTTCGCTTGGAGCCTATCCTAGATGGAGAATCAGGTCACAGTTATTTAAAAACTAAGTGCCATTGGAACCGATCCACATTACAAATTTCTACACTGTAAGATAAGAGGAAGTAGACGGGGCCAGCTAGGGCCAGAACCTACCAGGGTTGCGGAATTTGTTCGAAAGAGTCACCGCGGCCCTGGAACGCAAAGGGAGACTTTAGAAGGAACACGAATGGGTTTTAGTAAGTAAGAGTCTGACACGCCTTTCCGCTCCACCCAGAGCGGAAGAAGTCATTTGATGATTTCCCATACTTAAAAAAATAATAATTCTACTTGCGAGATTTAACATAAACAAACTAACAAATATTGCAAATTGAATAAAAGCTTCAAAAAACACATTACACGTAAACACACTTTTATTTTCAGTTAGCAACCACCAACTCTCCAAAAACGCATCGCCGTTTATCAAAAGTCTCGCAAATTCCCGGCGAAGGTTTACGACTCCTGTCCCGAGTTCTCAACACAGGAGTGCACAACTTTAGGTAGACGTTACACAATGCAGGCTCTAACGAAATTCAACTGTAGATTGTAGTGAAGCAAGTGCTCCAATTCATTGGGATTGAAATAACGTGAGGAACAGAGCGGATTTAGGTTTCGGAGCAAACGAGCGTCGCAATTGTTTGCCTAAATCTGACAGCTGTAGCTAATATTCAACTGGTAAGTAGTTCAACTATTCAGAGTTCGGACCCATGGAATTAGAGAATGAAATATACATACCTACCTACCCTACCTATTCATAAGCAAGCTTACTAGAACTATCTGAAGCATCTTGTGCAGGTAATTAATTGCTCTGTGGTATCGTAATGTATATCGAAACGGTTTGCAAAATAAAAAGATTCTTTATCTACATAAATGTGATCAGTACACTTATTTCCATAACAAAATCAATTCTGCTGCCTATAGAGCTGTGCATGTCATCTGTCTGGTGAAAGTACCCAAAGGCTAAGAAGATCAGGAACCGGCTACGCGGTAGGCCCGGAAGAAGATGTACTAAACGATTGGGCTCAGGTTGCCAAAGACAGAGCAAATGGGAAGAGGGGAGGGTGAGGCTTTCGGTGTTCTTTTGTTTCGATCACTCTCTCGCAACTGCGCAAGTGCACTATTATTAAAGACTTTGAATCGACTGACAAAGACAATTTGTATAGTTATACAAATTGATTGATCGACAGACAAAGACAATTTGTACAGTTATACAATTTGTCTTTGCCAGTCGATTCATTTCTCCTTTCCGCTTAAGCCCGAAAATGTTTTCGAGAAAAAACTTACGAAGGGAAAATGTCGCAAAAGCTTGGATAAAAATAACATTTTACTTAACGATGAATGTAATGGTGCGGCGTTCAATTACGACGTAAAGGATAATTAATTTTGAAAGAAAGTTAAGTGCTGTAAAAATTAATCGTGTTAAAGAATATTAACGGCACGCGTTGCATGGAATTGTATTAAAAATAATGGAAGAGGAACTCATTTCTTTTTTAAGTTTTTCTTTGGGTATATAAAATGCAGATTTTTTAAAATAACAATAGAAGGTTGATATTTATGTATTATTTAATTTCTAAGGGTCACAAAAAATAACTAACAAATTGTTATACAATGTTACCGCCATAATGGCAAACGCCGTAAGATTGTAAAATATCTCGTGAAATTATAAATCTAAATATGAACGGATACATTGGATTATAATCTGAATATGAACTGTTGAATTTGGAAGGGATTTATTGTATACAAAACGATTTTTTCATTATATGTATAACGAAAAGATTATAAATCTAATCAAGATCTTAAGGAGTCTGCAATTTTCCGGTGACATACAAATTCAGTATGGATCAATAATCATCTTGAATCATAGCTGGGCCAAACGATACGCCAGTGAATGAAAAATTTCAAGGAACCATGCTTTCTATTGTTCAGGAGATACGTTACCTTAGTTGGACACGCATGTATTTAGCAGATACCAATGTATGTATAGACTATTACTCAAACAGTATCCTATACAAATGCTGTCATAGCATTAAACTAGTACATATCTGTTGTTATGTACTCAGAAACTCATTTGTTTGTGTCACCGATGTACCTGCAGCCACTTTGAACGCAGCATCGTTGCAATGGTTATTTATAATTATGTCAAGTACCTTCTTAAAGTTTTCGAGGTATTCTAGAGTAAAATTGATCGAACAAGAAGTATTTTCTACTGAGATATAATCATAACTATAAATTAGCAATATAATGCGAATACCACTATAATAAGTAGTTTTTTTTTTAAACCCTTCGATATTATCATCATGCCTAGTAATCTTATCCACATAAAAGTTTACCTTTGTGTACCTTTTTTAACCCGACTGCGCCAGAAAAAGGGTTTTGTTTTACTGTTCGTTCTTGCCTGTTTGTTATATGCGTGTACATAAAGTGTTCCCCTTAAAATGTATAAACACTTAAAATCCTGACCAAATTTAACTATTGGAAATCTACATTATTAAACTATAAGTACCTACTACTTTCAACTAATAGAGGTACGGAGCTAACTAATGATTAAGCACAAACTTTAACTGCTGCTGTACCTACTAGCTGAATACATCCGAAGATACTGGGCGGACAAAAGCAGGCCATTGACACAAGAAGAAGAAGAAAGGCCAAACAAAGTTAGTTAGTTAGTTGAGTTAGTCACAAAATATCAAAACCAATAAATCGATTAACAACGGCGTATGATTCGATCGTCAGAATCGAGCCAAAAAGCCAAAGAGAGCGCATCCATCGTCCCGCACCCCTGTCCGCTATTGCGCCTGACAATATTTTATACAGCTGCGAAAATTGCAACCGCCCAACTTTAACAATTTACACGCTAGTGCAGTCGTCGCTTGCATATTGCTGCGATAAGGCTGCGGCATATTGTGTACGTGCGACTCAATCGGTAACTGCCGATACGGATACGAGTTTGAATAAACTTTAATATTTGGTTCACTGCTATTGGTGCTAAAGAAATAGCTACGTAATGTGACGTTAGAAGCTACTAGAACATTTTTTTTCCTCCGTGTGTCAGGTCATTATATTCCTAGTATTTCTGGGGCAAGGTCGCCATAGTAATTTCAACAACAGAAACTTCGGAAAACTAGAACTGGGAGCGACCATTGGAAAAACGCCGAGGCAATGAAACTTCTTGGATCTTGCGAAGAAATTCATCTGAAAAAATTCCAGAGAAGTAGAACTTCGCTCTCTTCTCTTCATCTATATGAAGACAAGTGAAATATTGTATTTTCGTGCCTGCTCTATAGCATGTGATAAAAAAGCATAAAAAACAGCTTATGTTTAAATAATTATCCAATTTATTTAAGATCAGAGATCATCTCTATCAGCCGTCACGAAGTAGGTACCTTACTATTAACGTTGTTTACAGCCATATTACCTATCTAAGGAATACAATAGTTACCGCATAGTAAAAACTTACAAGACCTCAGCTTAAGACGTAAGCTTAGTACAAAGAGCCGCTCGATCACCCATGAACAGCCCTTTGATCAAATGTCAACCAAAAGCCTACCCCGATCTGCACTCGAAAGCTCACTTTGGCTGTAGTGACCAGTTCTGCTTACGTAGGGAAACAGGTTCACGGCACAACACAATGTTATTGTCATTAGTAACTTTCAATCAACCGTAGTATCACAGAAGGCTCGTATGAACTAGTGACCCGAATCACTTGTCGTAACGTTGCGAATGCACAATGCAATTCTCACGTCGTACAGCCTCAAGTCTGCAGTCAAAATATACCCTTATAGCGCTCCTTTAGCACGTCCCTCTAATTCTAGGCTTAATTCCCCAGTGATAAGGACTATGGCTTTCCACAGCAATTATACAGTTGCAAACAACCTTTTCAGATTTATAACGTGTTACGCGAGAGAAATAGTGGAACAAAGGCATTTAGATGTGCCGCGTAAGTTTTTAAATCAAATTAATAAATAAACTTCTTTACTTTATGTATCGTTAATTAAACTACTTTTAAGATTTACATATTTCGATTTAAAGCCTCTTTTGTTATCGCGGGGAAACCTTAGGCGAAACTGGACTGGACTTTTGGGGACCAGAGAATGTGGGGTGTTTTTTTCCACACTTGGATCATCTCTATAATCAATTTTATATGGCCTCCCATGTACCACTATCAGCTCATATAACGGTGCTTGAGGTAGGTGGGCGGTGCAGAAGAGGTCGGGACAGCCCGTCAGCGGACGAGTTACTGCTAGTCTATTCTGTCACTCGTGACAGAATAGACTAGTGAACTCGAACATCACAACACCGCATCCTCTCGCATCGCGCCGCATCGTCTCAATTAAGCGATAAAGTGCTGGCTGTAATAGAGCATTTTTTCACTGTTCCAGGTGACTGGGCATGATGAATTTTACAACATCTTAGGACTCCCAATTGCAGAAACAATATAACATCACGCAAGTACTCACCTATTGCATAACACAACACCCAGATTTTGTAGCGACCCTATTGCTATCAACAGGACACAAATCCAGACTTTGGGCTACCTACAAAGAAAAATCTAGATTCCTATGTTCAACAGTTCAGTAACGCTTGCGACGACTAAACCAACGAGGTGGCTCAAGAAACAAATAGCAAAAAAGGGCAAAAGAATCCCTAAACAGGTACTTCCCCTGGGGTGAAGAATGAAATATTATTTATATAATTTGGTACCATGTTAACCATGTGGCTTTTTCGCGAAGGAAGGGTATCTTGCCCCTAAAGGAAGACTATTCCTTCGTCAGTCACGTATACCATACGTGATGGGATTAAAGATTCTCAGTGAGAAAATGATAACATATCACCTGTTTTGGTAACAAGTTCGAACAACTCGATTGTTTTGTCGCGCCTGAGGCATAAAACAACCAAAGTAGAATGTACGTTTTAGTGTTACTTTCAGGTAATAACAGAAAATAACTCACAAATACAAAGTTTTGATGTGAAACTAGTAGTCTAAGGAATAACTCACTACTGAAATCTCGTTTATTTCTTTTTTTAATAATTTATAAATAAGATTCACCTGATGGTAAGCAAAGATGTGTTCGACGATGGAGCACGCTTTCCTATACTCTATCCGTTTAGGTAGTTAACTAAAGGTAAACAATCTTGATGTAACTTTTTACTTAAAAACTCAGTTTAAAAATAAAATGCAAGTAAAAACCAAAGTAAATACAACAGTAACGAATACTAAATCAATTGAACCATAAGTTTGAAAAGTAGTTTATTTGTTTAATATGAATTTGTGTAAAAAGACACATCAAGATTGTTTACCTTTAGTTAACTACCTAAACGGATAGAGTATAGAAGTAACTAATTCACGAGAAGAAATGTTCACCTGACACTCTTCACCTTTATAAGATTTAAAAAGTTTCAATATCAATTTTTAAAACAAAACCTTAACTCGTGGGTAAATCTAAAGGGAGTTATTTAAAACTCATAATTTTCAACTTCCAATCGTACTTTAAGATCCAAACCAAAAATACGAAGAATCCAATTAAACTTGTCAAAGTTACAAATATATGTGGCCCCAAGTTAGCATACAAGCTTATCAAATCGGGTATCGAATCAGTGGCCCAGAAACGGTGGCAGATGAGATATTCACTAACGTGTATGAGAGAAAATATGTTTACCTATAAGTATATGTTTATTGGAATTGTAAATACGAGGTTTCGAGGGTGCGATAGTTCTGTGGTTTCACGGATCAAATGTACGCTGTCTTCACCTTGAACTAAGCGGTTATTGTGGTGAATGAGAGGTAATGATAATTTGATTGAATTATTTTGAACATTTGTGGGAGTAAAAGTTTACTGTTTTATTAGGTATTAACGAATCGATTGGTCCAGACTTGCCCAAAGCCGGGAGGAATGGAAGGAAGAAAGGGAGGCCTTTGCCCTGCAGTGGGACACAATTGGCTATAAATAAATAAAAACGAATCGATGGAGGACTTCACTTTTTTTTTTAAACTAAATTATTTTTTGTATTTACCCACGTGGTTTTTCAGGTCTTGTACCTACAAAATTGTTGGTAATAACAGATAATACGAGTTAGGTAGGTGAACTTTCCATATAAAGCACGAAATATTCTCTTAAATGTAGGTAGGTAGGTACTCATACTAAAATCGATTATTATGTAAGATGAGGCAGCAACTATTACTCATTAGTACCCCAAATGCGAAACAATTAAATTGTACAGGATTCTCGGCAATTGTATTTATTGCTCACACGTGGTTAGGTTGGAACAGCGAATTGAAATAAAGCCTTACTTACGTAACCACCAAAAATTTAACCAAAAAATATAGAATAGACGCTACTTTCCAAGTCCCGGGTTTTATCAGACTTAACACAGCACATTTATTAAAATATCAGTTATGTACATAAAACCCGGCGAGACGAGACAATTGTTTTCGAAACGAGAGGCAGACACAAACGTATTTATGTTCTTAAAATATACTAACGAAAGGACATTTTTTTTCTGTAGCGCTAATCTGGACGAGTCCACACGTTCGTATGATATTAGCATGCGGAGAAACAAATCCAATCTGCCAAACGCGTGGTGGTAACAAGACGCGAGAACTTTACGGAACTCGGCACGTATACGCGAAACGAGAGCGTGTGTAGATACATGCAAACTTTTCTTTATCACTCGACAAAACCTTATTCCAAAGGTATACAGTTTGGACTTCTATAAACAGGGTGCATGCCAAATAGAGTGCAAATAGGAGGTGTTTCTGTTCAGCTAGGAGTATTTCTATTCTCTACAGACATGAATCACTTGCGCGAAGTAATGCACGCTCGATGCTATTGTCGTATATTCGATATAATAATATTATTTTTTGGATGATATTCTTAAAAGTTGCATTTTTTATTAGATTTTGGCCTATCAAACACCTATTTGTAACTAATTTAAGGTGCATAGTACTCAGAACCGTAGTGTGAATATATGATGAGATGCATGAACGTAAACAGTCTGAGTAATATTCAGGTTCTTATCAGGTGGCGTTTTGTAGTTTCTACATAAACTCAAGAGAAACAGGCTGAAATCTAATCAATTTTAAATGATGGCCAAAACTCACAGAAATAATAACAATAATGAGGCTCTCGCTCGATCAAAGACTTGAATCAGAAAGCCTTACTTCTGAATACGGCAAGCTTGGACCCTGTTCCCGATACCGGTTGGCTACTATTTTTTTTACATTGAAGTGTTTTCGTTTTGTTTTTTTTTTATGATATATTTAAAAATGTTTGAAATAAAAAAAAAACAAATAAACGGAAAATAGCCGAAAGAACGCCTAGTTATCCCAATTACATTGACCCATGACTTTCTAAAAATATGTATCAAAGTAATAGCATAGATCTATGATTACATTAATTTTGATTTTGATGAGTGTCATAGACACGTGTGGTGCCATAATTCCCGGTAATCAGCTTTTCACACCCAGGGCATGGGTGGCCCACTGCCACTCTAGTTTGCTGACCATCTGGTGAATCCAGTTCTTTTCCAGATAATATAATTTCGTATTAATCCTTCATAGAAACCTCATACCTAAAATGATTTTATTTATGACAGGAACATAGATACTATGGTAAAAGATGTAGTTTACCATAGTACCCGCATTTTGTTGATTAAGTATATATAACGAGTTAATTTAATCACCCCTATCGTAAAAAAAATCTTGCATTTAAATGATTATTTCTATCAGTTTTTCTAATGAAAATGTGATGTCCGAAAAATGGACTTCATAAAACACTGTGCGATGGTCAAATTTATATGTGATACATTAGTATCACACATATAAATTAGACCACAGCATTGGAATTTTTATCAAAAAGAATAATATAACGCTATCTTTTAGAACAACCGAAAATCTTCCGCAATGAGATTGCTGAAAAAGAAAATTCAACCTGAAACATAAATAATTCCCTCTCTAGGAAATATCTTGAACTTTGACACGTACACCCACTTACTAACGCCATCTACAGAAAAACTCTCGAAGTAACTCCAATGGGAGCTTTGCTACGCCAGTGCTTCGCCGCAAACGCGTAGCCTCGTAGCGCGCTACGAAAGCGTAGCGCCATCTACTTTAAAGGATTTTTCAAACGTCAGAAAGATTTCACAAAAAAGTTCGAATGCAACAGATGGCGTTGTATATGTTCCTCGGCGACCATCATACGATGTAAGGCTCTCTTTATGCGTTTCGTCGTATAATGATTGCTGAGACTTGTTTTCCTCAACATCAGAGCTACAAAGGTCTGTGTAGGAATCGCAATTGATTCACATAGATGGTGCTTTTGAATCCCTAGATTGTAATATTAGATTCTAACGCCTGTAGAATGTAGCAGGTAATATTTTTTTAGTCTAAAGTAAGCTTTGTTTCGTCAGTGCTACGCCGCGACCACGTAGCTTCGTAGCGCGCAACGAAAGCGTAGCGCCATCTACGTTAAAATATATTGTAGTTATAAAAAGGTTTCACCAAAAAGTTCAAATGTCACAGATGGCGTTATTTAACTACTAAGCAAAAAGTTTCATAGCTGCTGGCATCTATTTTTCTAAATATCAGATAGTAGACTAGGAGTGGACTGTAAGAATCGCAGCTAATTTACAGTAGGTGGTGTTTGTAAGCATTTGACGCTTACAGTAATCAGTAGTTTTTTTTTATCTTATTTAATTTTACTTTGGTCTATCAAACTTTATTTGATTTTTAGAACTATGTTTGTTGTATACAACTTGCAAAATTGCTACTTCACTGAATGATGAGACGATAACTTTTTTGTAACCTCGGCAGGTACAACAGATACCTGCCGAGGTTACAAAAAAAGTGTGACACATTTTTTTGTAACCTATTTTTTTTATTAAATGGGCATTTAACCAACAGCTAGCTTAACAATGTTGGTCTGTTTTTCTTTTGACAATCACGAATGACTAAATTTAATTTTTACTGTAATTATTGTTGGCACCAAAAAAAATGCAATAAAGGAAATTGACCTTTCCCTTATGTTTGCCTTTGTAACATGACAAATCAGCTACTGTTGGTAGCTAATTTGACAGTTTTTAAAGGTAGTTAAAGTACCTAATCACTTTCATTTACCCACATAGCTTACCTTCTTCATTGAAACTGGAATATCATCTAGTCCTAGTATTTACTTCATAGGTACGCGAAAAATAAAATATGAATGGTTCATTACTTGAAAATGTAAAGGATCTCGAAAGATCGAATCTACATTCAAGACAGCTTTTCCGATTTTGGAATTAACACGTTGGCTGCCATGGGTGGTCAAAATGACCGGCACTTGGTAGAAGCGTTGGGGCCATGGGGGGCTTAAATGACCGGCACAACTAAGGTGAACTTGAACACCTTTTGCTCGCTGACGGCCATGCGTGTTACGCAAAATACCATTACAAGTGGCCGGCGCGGAACCAATAATCACTTTAGATAACTAGGCCTCAAAATATTTTTATAATTTTTTGGTTGTATGAATGATTTTGTAGCGAGTCAAACAAAATTATGATATAAATTAAAGACAGTATACTTTTTAAAATATTTTTATTATTACAAAGCAAAGACTAGTGTTATTTAGAGACACATTATTTTGTGTTGAGATCAAAGTAATTTAAAATTAAAAAACAAACAGAAAATCAATGATTTTTATCAAAACACGATCTGCACAAATATGGCTTGTCTAGGCCAACTGAACAAAATGTCGTAACCTTTTTGGTTTTATTTTTGGCAATTTTTCTTCCATGCGTTTGTGAATTATTTTTGTAACAACCTACACAAAATTTGTTGTCGTCGCAGCCTTTCCGTCTGCTTTTACAAGAGAATGTTAGCTCCATCACGTGGGTTTGAGTCAATCATTTGTTGTGACAGTTTTCGTCGAAATTCAATAATAGGTATCTTCTTTTTTGTGGTAGCTTCATATAAAACCCGAGCATTTACTACAGCTGTGTTTAGAAGCAGTTCTAAGGCCAACTTCTTGAACCACTTGATAGACTTTCGAAGCGGAGAAGAATACGCTGTCATTTGATCCGAGAGGTCTTCTGCTGCCTTAGCTTTATTATAATCCATAATAATCTTCGGCTAAATCACCTCTATCCCTCTCTTATTTTTAGTTTTTATAAATCCTATAGAGTGTTTAGTTGACAGTAGTAAGCGATTAACAAGGATGACCGGTGATTTGAACGGCGTAGCTCCAATAAAAAAAATATTACATTTGCGCCGCGCCGGGTGTAAATGATCGGCGGTTTAAAAACAGCACGTAATATACAAAAACATGTATAAAAACATATATTATATATAGAAATCTTTTAAATAAGTCGTTTCACGTCATTTAAAAGACTGATGAAAAACGAAAATATATTCGGATTTCCATATGGCAGGCAACGTGTTAAGAATGTCAAAATAAGGTTGGGCAATGGCTGCTATCGCAAGTTTATCTGACGCCAACCAAAACAAATATTGATTTATTTATTAAACTGTTTTGTTTTTGTCTCATGAATGCAAATATTAATTATGCAATGCCAAGACAAGAATTAAAATATTAAAAATTTAATTAAAAAAAAATATTTTTTTTTGTTTGCTATATAAAAATGAAGCCGTATTTCACGAAATCATTATACCTAACCTGACTTTATGTGCTAGAAGCACTCAAACAAACGAAACATACCTCTCTGAGCGAACACCATTTATAAAGTTTAATTATTTTCTGTTGTTTGCTTGTACATATTAAATTGTCTTCTTAGGATATTTCTGGTCAACACGATTACTAACCCAGCAGCATTAATAACCAGTAGATAACATCCAATAATATGATTACTAAAACAAGTCAAGAAAAAGCGTTATTACGAAAAATCAATATTATATTCAATCACAGCCCTGAAAATAATTATTGAAATGTGTAAGTAATGCAAGGAATTGAAATGGTAATAAAATAAAGGAACTTAGTAGGCACCCGATAAGGTCCTAACAAGAAGAGTTCAATATAAAGGAAAGTATTAAAATTCTCAATGCATTCGACCAAATGAACCAAGTTTTTACAGATGTTTGAATACAACATCCATGGAGCTGACATTTATAATTCTGGTATTAAATTTTTTGGTAAATATTCTTTCGTTACTTTTCAATATAGTTCCTACTTTTAGGCTTGTTTACTGCATTGCCTTTGTCTAGTTTTGCCATTCAGTCCAATGTTCTACTTCTTGTCCATCTTCTAAATCATATTTAATCTACATACATAACCTTTTCCGACTGAATTTTCAGTCTCGGTTTTTCGGTCTCGTAGTACATTACCACATTTAAACTGATAAAAAAAATTGAGATTTTGTGTTCGACGAGCTTTTTCTAGCACTTTTTATTAAAAAAAACTATGTTTTAGACTATGCCATTCCACGATTGGAAACCTTCGTATATAAAAATATAAATAATAATGACTACTCCATTGAACTGTTGCGATGGCTCACAATGGAAAACAAGAGCACCTATTGAACTTCCTAGTGATTAGGTTTGTGTTTTATTTTTATTTTCTTCTTTCAACGCGTACTACGAAGAACTAATTTAATTATAATGTAAATACTGTAAACTGTAAGTAGCTTTTTGCACTATTTTCACTGGGTTTTAGTTACTGTAGATGGATGTTATTTTAAAAGACCTCCCCTTCGTTGCAATAAAAAAAGCTCGGACAAAAAAACTTTGGCTTAAAAAGGTTAAGGCTATTTTATTGTGTCTTTGAACGCAGTGTGGTGCTTTACACGTTATTAATTAGGCTAAACATTTTTATTTTTGATTAGAATTATGATTCCCTTTACTGGGCAACGCATGTTTGAATATTCACGGGCAATACTCAAAGGAATGCTTTATATACCACCTTTTGGGTGACTATTTAATCTGAACTTAAAAAAATCCCCTTAAATAACCAATGTAACATAAATAAATATTGACATTTCCTACATACCGAACATTGTTTGCTAAGTCTAGACCATTTCTTGTATCTCCATGCCCAGAAGAAACAATTATATTTTATTTCTTTGAATGGAACCAAAGAAAAATAAAAGAGCTAACAAAATCCCGACCGTAATAAATCCGGGTCCGCCTCAAACGAAGTAGCTTAATAATTTCATCTCATAATACTTTTTCGTTTGTCCGGGTACCAGGGTTCCATAGAAAAGTAGGGTACTGCATCGGAGTGAGCTGCACAGCGTTGTAATGTTCAACTTAATAACATCTAGGTAGTGAACGTCGCAGCAATTATTGCTACATCCCAAACGTCTTTAGGGATGTACTGGATACCTACAGTGTTCTAAATATCGAGGTTTTTAGCGTGTTTCGTTCTTTTGGATTTAAATTTTATTATAATCTTCGAATTATCTCAATTTAATATTATTACCTTCAACCACGTTTTTGCTGCTTTTAAATTTCATATTATTGCTCTGCAAAGTTTGTTATATATGAGTATATATAATTGTGATATAGAAATAGTCTGGTAAAACTATCAGAAACTATAATCACAAATCTATCTGACCTAAATTCTAGCACCAAAACGTCCAAAATACTCGTAGCAACAGAATCTTGGTCACTATATTCATATACAAGTTTACTCATTAGTCGTGCGTTAATCCAATGAAACCGAACACAAACGCAGTTATAACTCTACAAATCACTTCGCTGCAGCCACTTTCGCAGCGAATTTGGCGGATAAAATTTACTATATCCGAGATATCGATAACCACTCGGGGGCAAGGCGCAGCACTGTCTCCTGGTGACTTATGTTCGCCTAGTGTTAATTTCACGACGTCGTCTGACAAATTCACTCGAGGCGTTGCGCGCACTCTCACACCTTTTTAATGGCCCTCCGGACCCACCCCTAGATCCGCCAAAGGCTTTCTTTCTGGAGAATTAGTTCATAATAGCTGCAGCACGGTTGTTAAGTTTACTTCGCTGAGTTGTTAAGGCTCTCTTATTGTCTCGTTATTGTAATCTGCTTATTTCTTCTTGCTTGTTGTTTAGTTCTCTTTTTTACCTTTTATAGAGTAGCATTTTGTTAAAAGCAAGTGTTGCGTGTTATTACGTTAGTTACAGTACATGCTTCACGCGTTTAAAAGTGAAAATACGAAACTACGAGAGCAAATTCAAGGTGAATTTTACAACTACTCAATTCAGAACTAAGACAGCAAATACTGCTATCGTATTCATACTGACGTACAAAAATAATGCTACCCACTTAATCTAAATCAAAGGCTACTAAAAAATATTTACTGTTACATGCAAAAGATGTTCTGAACGCGAGACAGTTTGCATGAAACTTTGCGTCTTAAATATTTCTCTTCAAAACGGCTTTAACACCTCAAAATGTTCGTGCATAAGGTTGAATTTCGCGTGGAATATTGTGAAAGTTAGAACAAGTATTTTTAAAATGTAGTTGCGTGTTCCCTGGGCGTACTAACCGTAGCACTGAATAAGTAAACGGCGGGAATAAATCAAGTTAATTGCGTCGGGGTACCTCCTTGTATGAGGCGCAAGGCCTCAAGTGCAGTTTCGATAGATAGTTATATTGCTTGCATCCGGCACCTCTCTATTTTAGAGAGCTTACCGCCAATTTATGGTTGGGTTGGATCGGTTGTGAAATATTTCGGTGCAAGTTGTCACCGTTAGCAGATGGTTCTTTATGGAATAGATCATGGTTAGAAATAAGTTTCGTAATCTATATATATCTACCTACCTCTGCAATGCAAGCAATCGAGCACAAAGCATGTAGAATCTGCGTATAAAATATTGCAAAACATAAGTTTTAAAAAAGCTTTAGAAATCTACAATTTTTCAGCATATAAATAAACACACTTCAAAACCGTTGGAATGTGAAAAATCTACATTATTTGAGAAACTTTGTGAATTCACAGCATTTAACTGATAAATTGCTAAAAGTAACGTATTTATTTAAGGAAATTCTTTAACACCAAAAAGAAAAATCGAATAAAAAAAAACATCAGACCAGACATAACAAGTTTAAATTAATTGAAAAAGTATTTAACATCGGAACCAATGAACAAGAAAGGATTGCTTACTTCAGGAGCGTGATTAAAACTTTAGATTAGCTCCAAACTGAAGTTCAAATAAAAAGCACCAATATTGAACTATACATTTAATTTGAGCGAGCTAAACTCACCCGAAAATGCTAAACTCGTGAAGTTGAAAACTAATAATGCAAGTTGCGTAACTGAAGAGTACGAGGATGTTCCTAACAAAAACTAAAGCTGCCTCTAACTACGCCAGGCATTCTTCTCAGCAAATATTAAATACATTGTTGAAAGATTACAGCTAACGGGATATTGGAAGTTGATTAAAAGTTTGTTTCTTGTTCGTCTTATAATATATAAGATTACCTACATTTACAAAATATGGGTTATGAAACTGTACTGAATGTGTTAACTATTAAATTCAATTGATGAATTAAAACTACTGATGAAAAAATTACTGATGGAGTTTTTGACTCCTTAAAATACGAGAATTGCTCCTGTTCCAAAACAAGTGCATTATGATTTTAATCAACTTGGCTATTATATCACTGGAATCTTAAGACTGTACTTTTGTGTGTGTATTACATACAACACAAAGAATACGTGACCAGAAACCAAATAAAAAACAGTAAAAATCCTTTCAGCACCAAATGTAAACAAAGGAAAATATCAAATAAGAATTCCGACCAAGCGCATTTTTGCTACCAGCAAATAAAATTATGAGACGAATGAGAGCAAAACGCAAGTTGATTTTAATACATGTACGTATTCGCAAGGATCGCAATCCTGCCGTTTAAAAATGCTGGCATGCTCCCCCAAGCCTGAAATTACATTCAAAAGGAAAGCAATACATTTTTCATTCTATTAAATGGGCTTTATTTGAACTATGGAACGGCCAATGGAAACTGTTCTTCGAGTGTGAATGTGGAGGGTTTTAACTTGAATATTGGACTTGTTATTATTGTAAACTAGTTAAAAACTATAAAGTTGCGGTGGTACTGGAAATGTGTATAAAGTATCTCAATCTCATACATTTTAATTAGCTTTTCATTTTTATGAAATAAGCTACTTAAATTGTCCAGAGCTATGATGAGTTTATTTGCAAAAATGGTGTGATGTAAAAAGACAATGTAATTCTGCAGCAAGGCTGTTCGTGAAAATTGTGAAAATTATTGTTGACGTGCAAATTTTACTTGCCTACCTAGTTTAAAGTGATTAACTTAACGATACTTATTTAAACAAAACAAAAAAAATATCAGATCGAGCGATTTATTTGTTTCAGATTACAATTTACATTTCAACTTTCTCATTTTTTCATTCTAATCATCATCATTTCACAGCCCACTTCTCCAAAGGTAAACATAGAAAATCATTTCAAATTCTAAAATCTTCCAGAACTTACTCGAACTTTAAATAGGTAGGCCTTATTATTTCCGTAGTCCGTACGTAGTAACCCGACTGTATTGAGCGTTGTATAAATTGCTTTGACGGTGGTTAAAGGAGTTTTGAAGCATTCGATTCAATGTGGTTGGCATTTCGGTTCCTCCCCAGTTCTTTGACCACTCATAGAATGACACTTTGTCTGGCTCCTCAGATCGACTTCAACTGTCTATTGACTTATATTTTCTCCACAAATCAAAAAGGATGTAGCAATTTTAACTCAGGATACCCATACCCTAATTAATAAAATAATCAGGGCTCTCTCAAAATAATTTTGTAAGAAAATAACCTAACATAAACCGGTAGTTATCACTACCATACGAAAATTAACAACGCAATGTTGTCACTTCATGTCCAGAAATTCCCTCAATTTTCCAAATGAACGCAGCCACCACGAATTACACATAACCAAATTAACTATCGTAAAACGCAAAACAACTGAATTAATAATTTAATGCGTGAAAGATAATTAGCGCAAATCAAACACAGCAACATCAATTATCGCAAAATGGCAAACAATCGTTTAATTACTCAGTGGCATGGAAACCGCTAAATTAAACGACAACCGACCCCATGTCGTAAATATGTTGCAGACGATAATTAACTTTACAGGCACGCTGCAATCACTATGTAAGTAATTATTATTGGCATGTAGGAGGATTTTATAATTTTAACTCTGTCTTTTTACAGCGAAAGCAGGAATACTGCTCCCGTTCCACTCGATATTGGCTGGTTATGGTCAAGACACATTGTCGCAAAGTCAAACCATTATTCTAAATCTTAAAAGAAGCGCATTTGACTAAAATCCTTTATTATCACGATAGGAATGTGTGCATTACATTATGGAGATAAGGGTCAAAATTTTACATCCATGTAGATTAATTCTTCGACTCTGCATACGACATCAACCCACAAGTTGGTGTTTATAAAAGTGAGATTTATGGATTAGTTAGAATGTTAGATCACAAAAGGGAAGAACGGAAGGCGATCGCATGCAACTGAGAATGCTAAGAGAGAAAAGTGGCGTAACTCGTTTGGATAGAATAAGCAATAAGACGCATGGAAAAGGATTGCTGAAAGTGGCACCGTTGGCCAAAAATTGAGTGAAAATCGGTTGGCATGGAATCTAGAAATGGGCATGTGATGCATAAGGATGAGGAACATGTAGTAAAGATAATTTAGAGTATAATTGTAGAAGGTGGAAGTACCGACAAATAGATTTTATAAACGATGATCTTACAAGAAAGGCGGTGACTACTGAAACGACGGCAAATACAGATGTACGGAAAAAGAAGACACGCTGCGCCGACCCGAAGTGAATTAGGATACGAGCAGAAGTATGATAATTGACTGAACAATAGATGTGGGCTTATTGTTAGACTGCTCTTAAAAAAACGTCTCCCAACCATGAATATTTCAAGTTCTTCTTGAAAGTGGAAAAAAGAATTATCTTCAAAAAAGAACAATGAAGTGGTTCATTGCGATCATGCTTTAACTAAAATAAAATTTTGAGTAAAATAACTTTCGACTAAACTTTTGGCCGGATAACAACCACACTTACCACTTTCAAAGACGTCATTATAGAAGTTAGGACGCCTAATCAACTGAGATAAAAAGGAACGGATGATAACACGAACATGTAACACGTATTATTATTTTAATTTCTTCCCAAAAGGAGGTCGGACGCACAGATAACAACAATTCGTTTCCTCGTTCGTCCATCGTTTTCCTCTAAACAATAAGATCTGTACGTTAAGGCGAGAAGACCCAACTCGCTATTGTTTAAGAAACTCGCTTAAACACGCTGGGCGACAATAGGAGGACATTTAAAATTTATACAGTTCGACATTTGGTTTTAAATATGGTTTTTGTTTAGTTAATGGATGTTGGGTGCTTAAAATTAATACAGCTTCTGCCTTAATTAACTTATAGATATTTTATAATGTTATTTCCCTTCCCACACAAATTCTTAGTGAAAAAGTTCAAGACCTTTCCAGGAATCAATAAGAAAAAAATGAGTTTGATTTTTCTAATCGACTGAGTAAAATAAAAAGGCACAGCGTGGGCGGAAAACTTTTCTTTCTAATTTGGAAAAAAAATATACCTGGATTCTAAGGACCTTGGCAAAATTAAACTGTAAAACAGATCTCCTTAAACAACTTTCTTATGAAGAACGATTTTCTGTTTGATCCATCCTATACACCCTTTATAAGACAGTCTTGTGACCGCAAAGTTCAAATACGAATAATTTTCACATTTCACACAAAACGAACTAATTCAACGTGTGCTCTCGAGCCAGCCAAACAGCGTTGACCACACAGACCTCAAACTCCCAACTTTAAGAGTCATCCATCCAACTTCTACACGAAAACTTGCATGAAATATTATGAATGAAAACTGAAAATTAATTCAGGCGTGCATTCAAACAAACTAGTGGAAATTACAACGACATGAATCCAATTAGCGGAATACCCTTGGGAGATTTTCGATGAACAAAAAATATTATCCGGTTAAAATTTCACTTTGAACATTTTTCAATTAATCATAATGACGACCAATGAATTAAGTGGATCGACTAATTGACGAGACTTGGAATTCAATTTATCGTGAGAGACTGTTGCTGATGCCATTACTGAAAAGAGTAGACGGAATAAGTTGAAACAATATAGCGAAACATTGGAAGTTGCAATATAATTTCAGATAGTTAGCATACAAAATGAGATACATGACATTAGTTCACAAGTTATACCGGCAAATCATCATCGTTACAGTCGAGAGAGGTCCATTGCTGGACACTGTTGGTTGGTGAAATTGAAGCTTCCTACAATCGCCGTCATATCATTCAGTGATTCTCGAATCAAACGGACTCCCGCGACCATCAACAGCTCGCCGATCCACCTTGTGTGAAAACAAAAAATCTGAAAATGCTCAAAATTACAAATATTTAAAGCAAAACCAAAGAGAAACAAGTTATTCAACAGTAAAGAGAGCCAGAACAAGTCATTCATAAACCATTGAATATACTGTCGTGCGAGTTCAGGTGAAGTTTTCTTTTTGCCCAAATGTAAATAAAGAAAATTTGCCTAATATAAAACAACTTTCCGTTCAAATGGAAGGCTCCTTCCCCTTTATCGTATTTTCCTGTTTCTCTCTATAATAAAGTTTATTTATGTTCATTTCATTATCTAGATATTCTGTAATAAAATCTCCAGTCTCTACTCTATTTGTAAAAATGAGGGTATTGAAAGAAGATAGCGTAATTTATTACAAAGTAAAAAGGGTAATTTGAAAGTTGTATAATGAAGTACTCAACTATGTTATCAAATGGTGCGGTAATTTAAAGCTTGTTGTGGAGATGTTTTTGAATTTGAAATTCAGTATAGATAGGCCATTTAGATCTTCAGAGCAAATGTCTAAGACAACTTTCACATTTAGGCGACTTTAGCAGCGCATCAGTCGCGCGGCTAAAGTTTCTAGTAGTTTCTTTAGATTTTTAACCGACTTCAAAAAAAAGAGGAGGCTTTCAATTCGACTGTATTTTTTTTAAATGTTTGTTACCTCATAACTCCGTCATTTATGAACCGATTTGAAAATTTATATGTGAAAGGATATACGTCCCGATTGATCCCATATAAATTCCATCAAAATCGGTTCACTGGTTTGGTTTTTAAATCAAAATACCTGGAGGCAATAAAACATAATTATATCATCCAAGTAAACGAAGTTGCGTGTTTTGCTTTTCTGTGACTTTCCAGTGGTGTTGTAAGGAGTGGAGTACCACTAAAAAGTGAAAAAAAAAAATCTTCACATTTTATGAAACAAAAAAAACTTTTTTTCCTAAAAAATACAACCGACTTCCAAAAAAAAAAACATAATTTCAGAAGTTGGTGTTTTTGGTTGGTTCTTAATATTTTAACACCGACTTCCGAAATATTTTTTTTTATTTGGAAGTCGGTTGTATTTTTTAGTAAAAAAGTTTTTTTGTTTCATAAAATGTGAAGGCTTCTGTCGCGCTACTGTCGCGCTGCTAACGTCCTAATGTGAAAGCAGCGTAATAGGTACTGTTTTAGTGTAATTAATGGCTCGTACACTGAGACTAATGAAGTAATTTTTATAGTTAATTCAATTCAATTCAATTTAACAAGTCTGAAATAAATAAATTGAATTGAATTGAATTATTATGTTACCGACTGCATGAATCAATTTCTATACTTGTCTTAAAGGTGTAAACCGCCTGATTGATATCCAATTACTATCAACTCCAACCAACAAAAAGCAGCATCAAAATCAATAAACTTGTTTGACGAAGTAATATTTCCGCCGGTTGAATCATCGAAACAGCGTCTAGTGAGGCTCGATTCTGAATCCCACCAGAGTTGACTTAATCATAAGACCGGCCGCGAATCGCTCCGGTTCAAACGAGCCCCGGGGGAGCTGCCGACTATCGGCCTCCCTCCTTTTGCTTCCTTTGCCCGAGACGATCCAGCAAACTTGCCAGGATTACATCGGACTTACCCCACCAACTGCCGTATGAAAAACTTGAGCCGTTAAAGTGTTGTTGCATTTTTTGTCGAGTTTTAAACGTTAGCTTGATTTTAAAACTAGCTCAGTTTAAAAACTACGCTTTTACGCTGGGTTTTGCTTTTATGATTCATTCGCTTCATAAATAGTTGGTTACCTGCTCGTCTTGTTGTTGCACGGTAAGTACATAATTGCAGCTGTTTATAGTAGAGAGGGATTTATAAGGCTGTCTGTTCCGTTTAGTAAGATGAAGTGGTAGTTCGTTTTCCATGAAAAACAGTTTTTGATACTTCATTTAATTTTTTTTTATTTTATTTCTGCACCGCGATTTAACACGAGATTTGTTTATATTTTCACCTTGCTTATAAACTACAAAAATACTTTTACGTCTATCTCCAACGACTTCTTTTGCTGTTACGTTTTTAGGGTTCCGTAGTTGAAGGGTGACGTAACGGAACGTGGGCTTAGCTATAAAGCTAAGCCCACGCTTTCCAACCGTATGTCTGTCGGTCAGCGGGCTGTATCTCATGAATAGTATAAAGGTTGTCCACACATATCGGGGCTGTGCCCGGGCCGTGTTCGTGATCTGCCCAAAGCTCAAATAAATAGCGGTTCGTAAATACATTTTATAATTATGAACTCTGACACACACGTCAGCGTCCGGGCCGTGCCCGGACCGTGTCAGACCACTTTGTTAAAGATCATGCCCGGACTCGTGTGGATGTGTGGATCAATCTTATAGTAGACTGTTGAAATTTTACAGCGTGTTAATGGTAAGGAACCATTCGTGCGCGACTCCGCCTCGCTCTTGACCAGTTTTGTTTTTTACATTATTGCAAAATTAGTGCAGATTTGGTCTATACATATATGTATATAGATGTTGATTTTTATTATAAACATTTTTCTTAATCTCCCTAAAGTCAAGCAGGGGAACACAAGTATGTTTCACAAAATAAAAACTAAATATTCCAAACAAAAATGTCAGACGAAGCTACAAAACTAAAATAAACATTACTTCTTCTGTGGATTTAAAATATTCAGACGTTCTTCCAACGTTTACTTTTCAAGTTTCAATATGAACTCCCAGCAATCTTATTTCAACTCCTGCCATTTCTCAAGTAAATTATTATGAAGCCAGGTGCTAATATCATATAGCGCAATTTAGTTTATAGATGTCAGTCGTCATTAGTATCTCGTTACATACGACACTAAACAAATAGGTGTACACTTAATAATGATTGAATGCACACATAAAAGCTTATGTACGTAAAGGGTTACAGCTGGATTTCAAACTCTATGCTAATGTTGATAAAGTTAAGGTTGGATAGGACGTCTTCTTAAAATTTGATACGGTAAATAGAATCCCCAGGACGCGCGGTATTAGAGCTGGCTTATGGCACTGTATTAATTTTGAACCGTAGTAAGTTAGGTGGTGACAGAACTAAGATACCAACGCATAATTCACTTGGTAACACAAATGAAACTACGCTTAATTTACTGTTATAATTTAGTGAATTCCTTTACAGTCCAAAGCGTTGAGTAACTTGCTCGCAGTGAGATGGGATACTGTTGTGTAGAGGAATTAACGCGATATTACTGTTGTGGTTTGGGTTATCATTCTTCCTTAAGTGTTTGATGCAATTAATAAAACCATCTAAGAAACGCATTTCAGTTTTTTTCTGTTTTTTCATACTTAGTAATTTTTGGTAAGATTTTTCTTTGTGATTAATTAATAGAACGATAGATTAAAAAGTTGCAAAAGTTAACGAATAGCAGAGCATATCACACCACTTGTTCTGTACCTAAAAAAGTTACCCAATTTTTATTATTATTCCTCTACATATGAACAAGCAACAGCACGTGAAATTGCCAACAAAAAAGAAAAGGGAAAATCACACGGAGCGTAGCATCACGGGCCGACTCGGTTCGCGAACTACATTACAGTTTACATAAAAACATCGCGTTCAACGACAACGGGGCATCAACTTTCCCAGCGAAGACATAAGCGAAATTGAATTACACATATTGAAAAAGAAATGTGTAGCTCCTTGGTAGGCGTGGTTTTGTTCGAAGACTCCTCCTACCCAGTGATCCGCGCATGAATCGCACCGGCGTCGCTCTCAAGTCGGCCGCACGCTCCGTGTGTCGCGAGAACTAAGTCAGTGCGAATCGGGCCGCGCGACGGGGCTGTGTCGCGCCACCGCACAACTTGCCACTCCACTCGACGAACTAACTTCCCGTTTGTGTCCCGCGAAAATACACAAAACTTTCGTGTTCAACTTGCGCAAAATTTAATATAAGTAACTTTGCCGGATCAACAGAAGTGAGACGGGGAGGGTAATGTCCGTAAACAAATAATTTGTTAATTAAACCGAGCAGGTTTGAGTGGATTTCATGTTCAGTGAGTGTGGCGAGGATGACGACCACACGTTTATTTATTACAGATCTGCTCCATGAGCTATGACCATTTAGAGACGTATTGTTTCGTATCATTGAATTGATATAGGTGAGTATTAGCTGATTAATGTTACTTTGAGTACACATTATGTAAAAAGTTTCCGTTACACTTAAATGCAAATTACCTCTCCAATAACACCGAAGTATTTACGAAAGCTCAATAGCATGCAAGTATAAGTAAATAATACATAATATGCAAACCATTATCTAAATATATATACATAAAATTACACTTTCCATATTACAAATGAGCAAGTTTCAGTTATGCCTGAATAAATAATTGGACAGTAAAAGGCTTGAACTATAGAAACTTGAACGTAAGAATAAGTTAATGAAGTGGTTTAAACTCATTCATTATGCCTGAACGTTTGTGCTGTAAGTTAACAGAGTGGAGGAACTTCAGACTTGCCTGCTCTTCTAATAAAGTGTATAATTATTTTACAAACCTATCCTATACCAAGCAGAATAATAGAGCTAGAAAAGAGAAACGAACAGGGAATAATAAAATTACCAAAAATACTGAAAGCAAAATTAGGGCTGTCGGATATAAAATTTAGCCCGTGGCAAACAAAATTGTTGTAGGATAGCCCTGCCAGTGACGTAGGTACCCACTTAGGGATTTTTCCAAATCGCCCCTTAAGCGAGGTAAAAAGGGATAAAGTACGTTTTCACGGGCAATGCCGCGGGCCGAGCGGAGCAATAAATAAAGTTGCCAATTGCTCTCCCCAATGAAACTCGAATTTTCAAACCAGAAATGGCTCGAATTAAAGATTTATAAAATCGTTAAATTGACCAGTTGGACATATAAAATATTTTTGAGTACTTCATATATTGAACATATTTATTTGCTTGTTACGGAATATCATTATCCTATGTTTTAATAAATATTTTATACTTCGACCATTACGTAAATACCGTTGCATGCCCAAGTATTAAATTTTAATCATATTGTACAAGAAATATTTTAAATTGATGGTATTTATAAATATTTTTGGCAGAATGAGCTCATGGGTAGTAGAGACTAATTTAAATTAAAAACGGCCAATGTGTTTCATATATTTTTTTTTTCAATTTAAAATTGCCGAACTTTTTTTATATTTGGAGGTTCAGTTAATAATTAAGAATTTATTTAGCCTGAATAGAAAAGCCTCAATTTGAAGCATTTTTATCATTCCAGTATCTGCTCTAAAATTAAATCATATGTTTTTATTTAAGGTCAAAGATAACATAAATAAAATCTCAATTTCATTATACTACTACAAATAATCATAAATTTTTACATTTTAAATTCGCTTAGAGCCATCATTATAACATCAACTGTTTCATTAATAGACCTTGATCAAATTCTTTCAAAACAGCCAGTATAAAAGTCAATAGATTTTTTTAATAAGTTGTTCATTAACTTAAAAGCTTCTTGAAAGCTTAACAAGAAGCTTCGTCAGTTTTACAAAATGCGGACCAACATAATTTAATATTCTATTCATTTTTTGTATGAATTCCTGTGTACGGAATTTTTAGGAGCTTTCTTATAAAAACCTTGTATATTTTTTCTATATTTAACATTCTGCTCTGGTATTATTTATATTTCTCATTAAAGGTTTTGTTAACATAATTTTCATGTACGTCCTTTGTAGAACAAGTGATTGCACCCTTTATTCGTTAACGAAGATATTTCTAAATCTGACAAGCATTATAATTCTGACATTTTGTAATTCCCTGGAATTATTATCATGAAATGGCTACAGTCTGCCGTCTTACGCTTAGGTACTTAAATGATTATTATTACCATACAAAGATGTTAAAATTTTATCGTGAACTGAATGAAAGAACATTTGTGTTATTAATATTACGTGGAACTATTAATATTTTTAAATATAATCATAATGTGATTGAATATGTCAAAAAAAAAACAAGACCTACATATTAAAAAAATTAAAATCTGTTGAGTGTGTGTCTATTGATAAAGCCTCGGATTTAACTACGGTTGATTTCAAACCTACAACTTCTCGATGGAAGTACTACGTTTGACTTTTATTCGTTCTAGGAAATTAAAATTATCTACATAACATATTATGTCTAATTTGACTGAAGCACTTTTCTGTGGCGTACGTGGAATCAAACCTCCATTTCGGACTTTCTTACCTTTCTTGCATTTTAAATATATACATTTTTATACTTCTCGGTTATAAATATTCTGCCTACTTTATAGTAAATAGTTAAACGAAATTAGACTTGAAAGAAGTAAAATTATTTTTTCCGTTCGTAAAATATTACCTACTAATTTTACCATAATAATTGTTAACACAGATTCTAATCAATAAAACTTCAACCCAATAACTCTTCGAGACACAATCTCCCTGTAACAGGATACAATTAAAATCAATTACAAGCAAGGGCGATTTTTATTAGAAGCGCTTATCTAAATAGTGTGAGAAGTACACTTAAGTGGATTTGTAGTCACGGCAGACCCAATGCTTCCGTATAGTGAGTAATTTAAAGACGGCCACTGGCTGATATCTGCGGGGGCATCCATTACCCCCAACAACGGGGTACCAGGCACCCATAAATTATAAGGAGGAATACTTATACGCTGATTTATATAGAGCTGTAAATTTTCTATTTTATACAGTATTTAGACGGTATGGTCTTTATAATGGGGGCCAGCATGTGCGCCTCAAATTACCGCAGCTGTTTGAGTAATACGCGGTACGTTATGGAGTGTAGAAGATACGTTACAGGGTGACCGACATTTGAGAGGGATTTTTTTTTATTGGGCGATGGGTTCCGTGTTTGCGAGCCTAGCTACTAATATTTTTAAATTTACATGACGAAAGGTACAATAGTTTTTTCCGTAATTTTCTTTTCTTAAACTTCATATACTTTTAAGAAGAGATTAGAAGAATAGATTCTTATTAGGTTAATAAATATGTAACCCAAACAATTAGCCCTTTCATTTGATATGTCACACGACACAGTCGGAAAAACATTTTGTTTTAATTTTCTAATTTGGCTCCCAAAAAATGACCCCATATTCAAAATATATTTATTTTCTTTACGCGTCCGTGTTTGGTCACACAAATACATATGTGTGGCAATTTTTTAATTTTTTTTTTTAATCCGTCATACATTCTCCGAGAAAATCAGCTGTGGTAGATGGACAGACAGACCCACTAGTGATACTATTAGAGATCCGTTTTTCCATATGGAGGTTCGGCACCCTGAATTTTTTTTTTTTTTTAAACAAATAAATTTAGCCACAAATGGTAATTAATGGGTAGACAACATTAATTTACCTGCCCTGGCTTGAATGTTACTCCTGAAGTCAAAACTAAGGTTAAAAGCTACAAAGCGAACCAATAAATAAATGTCATTCAAATGTAAGAAGGTATTTAAAAAATCTTAACTCTTTGCTAGACAATTAAACGGGGATAAATACTCGTAGTGAACAAAGGAAACAAGAAACAAAAACAAAGGATTGCGTCAAGTTGGTATTATGCCAACTTGAGTAAAGTATTTCTTTCTCTTAATATTTTCGTTTAATAAATATTCATGGGTTATGATTTAAACACAGTTCTACTGAGAAAAGCCTCTTTGATAAAGAAGGACACAAGCCAAGAGTTCCCCATAAGATATTTGTGAAGAAAACATTTTTCAATCCAATCAATAAAGTTCTACGCTACGTTCTACGAAACGCATGCTACGAAAGCGTAACCGCCTGCGACGCACAGTAGCACAGTGCAATCATTACTGCGTAGCGCATAACTCACATTTGAGTTGAGGAGGATGACATTTCCACGTCATCCTTATACATTTCATTTTAAATCTTTGTTAAAATAAAATAATCGGACCACGTATTTCCGTTCGAAAAACCAGGTGACGTCAACATTTTGTTGAATTTTAAAATATCTCAAACATTGTTGAATAATAAATTATTATTTGAACAAAGCGTCGAGATACAAAATAACGCGGTGTTTGGCTAATAAAAATTAAAGGTACCGCTGGGACATTTACAGGCACTAGTGTTTTTGCCCTTGGCTGTAAAAGGGCAATATTTGTTTTAGTGGTTCGGCTACCTGCCGTTATCCGAGTGTTGCGGTTTCTGAACAAGCAAACTTGGGTGAGTAATGTAAAACGGGTAACATGTCATTACTTTGAAATTACAGCAGGTAATTAAATCACCCGATAGCCCTATGTAAAGTTAATTATAACTCTTCATTTTATTTCTAATTCAAATTCCCAAGTATTTGATGATTTAAATTTGGAATGTTAAGAAATGTGTCCGATGTCTGCTTGGCTTTGTTTTCCATTTTTCAACACGTTCTCAAGCATTCCAAACTCGAAAACACAAGATGCTTCCTAGTCGACTACTCTGAGAATAAACACCGAAAAAGTTCAAAGTTCTAGGCTAGTTAAAAGTCCATACAAATACGAGTACTTTAATTTGTCAAATCATAATACAACCATGCAGTGTAGGTTAATGAAAGAGATGGTTAGATCATTCTTTCCATAAAATCCAAAGCGGTTGGCTGTGATAATGTCACTCGTGGCATGATCATTACCATTCTGGAGCACATTTTACCTGCAATCAGCCATATTCTAAATTTTTCCCTGTACTCTGGAGTATTCCCCTCTGTGTGGCGTAAAGCCTATGTTCGTCCACTACCAAAAGTTTCCAATCCCACTCTTCCTACCCACTTCCGTCCAATTTCTATACTCCCTTTTCTATCCAAAGTGCTCGAGGCCTGTGTCCACAAACAACTTTCCAGCTTTGTGCATTTTAATTCTATCATAAGCCCTCTACAATCTGGATTTAGGCCCGGGCACAGCACTGTTTCCGCTCTCCTTAAAGTGACTGGCGATATAAGAGCTGGACTAGAAGACGCCAAAGTCACTGTACTAGTGCTGGTCGATTTCTCTAATGCCTTCAATACCGTCAGTCACGACATCCTTTTAGCCATTCTTTCCTATGTCATGGTCTCTCCTGAAGCACTGGAGTGGTTCACCTCCTATCTTCAGGGACGTCAGCAGTCGGTTCGCGTTGCGGACTCCTCATCTAGCTGGCGTGATTTGGAAACTGGCGTTCCTCAAGGCGGTATTCTTTCTCCTCTTCTGTTTTCTATTTTTATTAATCTTATTATTTCCGAACTTCAATGTGCGTATCATCTGTATGCAGATGACCTGCAGTTGTACCATCACGAGAGGGTCGACGAATTACCTGACGCTATCAACAAAATAAACAGGGACTTATTAGCCATAAAAACTTGGTCGGACAGATTTGGTGTTGCCGTAAACCCCGATAAGTGTCAGGCGATTATCATTGGGAGTTCTCGAAGCATCGCTAAAGTGGATGAAACAGCTTTGCCACCAGTTTTGTTCGACAGTAAAATCATCCCATTCAACACTGATGTGAAAAGTCTAGGTTTGCACATCGACAGTACCCTAAACTGGCGTACTCAAGTCGCTAGTGTCAGTCAGAAGGTTACTGGAACGCTGCGGGCCCTGTACCGTTTGAAAAACTTTTTGCCATCAAGCACGAAGACGATGCTTGTACAGACCTTAATTTTTCCTATCATAGATTATGGTGACGTGTGCTACTATGACCTGAATGCAGATCTCCTCAACAAACTTGACCGCCTTCTAAATTACTGCATTCGATTTGTTTTCAACCTGCGCAAATATGATCATGTCTCCGCGTATCGGTCGCTTTTAAAGTGGATGCCCATACGTGAGCGTAGGGAGCAAAGAGCTCTTACTATCTTGTTTTCATTTCTCAACTCTCCTAACTCTCCCAGTTATCTAGCCCCTCACTTTCAATATATTTGCGCCAACCACAATCGGAATTTACGCTCATCACATAACCGTCTTCTTCAATTTCCCACTCACCGTACTGACTTTATTCACTCTTCCTTCTTTGTTCAGTCTATTTCTTTGTGGAATTCGCTACCCCAGGAAATTAGGATGGTCACCAACCGATTAGCCTTCAAAGTTAAAGTTCGCGAACATATTCGTAAGAAGTTGGCAGTAGTATCATCACATCGCTAATGTTTTCCAATTACCTATTTGTTGTAATTGTTTAAGTATTTCGTGTACCTATTTATCTTGTTAATTTGAGTATTTATTACATATTTATATTGTATGTATAGTTTATATATTCGTATTATTTATTTACATGTTTGTATGTATTAATTAAATATCAATCGCTTTTTATTCACCATATTGCACCTACCACCATTCTCTGCATCACCCAAAGGTTGACTGGTAGAGAATGCCTATGGCATTAAGTCCGCCTCTGTACATTTGTGTGCGTAAAGTGTAAATAAATAAATAAAAATAAATAAATGGTCTCTTGATAATAGTTTTTTATAAATAGATAATCGTGTCCAATATTATGTTTTTCAAAATTTCTTCTATAACGATTCACATAAAATACATTACGTCCTATTAGATAAAGAAACTTTAAAAGGACACAAGTAAATAACTTTAAAAACTTACAGCATTGAGGTCCCCAGAGATAGAGAATGAAATATTATCTCTCTTTGTTATTCATTCGTGTCTCGGCGGATTCATAATTTTGTCAACACTTAAAATCTGGGAGTGAATTCAACTGTGTTTTAGTTATTTTCATAAAAATAGAAGGTGGTTTTGTTTGTAATAATAAAGACAGTCCAATATTACCTACATTAATAAAAACATGTTTAGCATATCTGGTTTAATTATTTGCTAAACTAAATCCATTGAGAAGTTTTAACTGTAAAAAAAATCGGCCAAGGCCAAGAATCCTTGCGCGAGTTCGACTCGCGCAAGACGGATTCCGTACCATACAATTAAACAACCACAATTTTTATTTGTTGTTACTTGGCGGAATTACACTATGCAATTCCATCGCAGACTCTTAATACTTTTCCCGCTGTGACAAATAATCTTTTTTTTTATTTATTGTCATACACAGTGCATTATTGAGCTTACTAGAAGTAGTCAACACCTACAAGATAGAGTCAATAATGTAAACAATGTCTATGGCCGTGACCCAGGTTAGCCACCTGTGTAGGTTTTCCAACGGCGAACAGAATGCGATACGGGTCATGTCCCATGTGGCCGTCAGGATTCTTTGACCACCGCGCTATGACCATCTTAAGAAGCTAAATAGATAAATCTATTGAGTATTTTATTTTTTTCCTAGATTTATCTTCTGATTCATTTGTAGAAAACTTCTATAAACTACTAGGGGGAAAGTTTTAGATATGTTAAGTCAACCGTTTAAAATAAATTATTATTATCTGACACAAAGCAATCAATCAAAAATAAATAATTGAACACACAAATATTCGCTTTTTACACAATTCATGAAATGCAAATAAGCAACCTCATTATGAAATAAAAATAAATATTAATTGCTTATTTGCATCGAGACAACCAAGTTCCTCGTTTATAAATATTCTGTTTTTTACTGCATGCAGTTTACGTTTTCACATCAAGCAATTAATTTTGTCCTGAAAAAACCGGCCAAGTGCGAGTCAGACTCTCACACGAAGGGTTCCGTACCATAAACCGAAAAAAGCACGTTTCTTGTCCGAGTCTGATTGAAACCCTTTAATTTTTAATATTTGTAGTTATAGCGTCAATAGAAATACACACTGTGAAAATTTCAACTGTCTGCCTATTACGGTTCTTGAGATACAGCCCGCTGACAGACAGACGGACGGACGGACAGACGAACGGACCGACAGCGGAAGCTTAGTAATAGAATTCCGTTGGTAACTCTTTGGGTACGGAACCCTGAAAAGAGCCTTGATGATGCGTAATAAGTAATAACATACAATATTAAATTCAATCTCCTCTGCAACAAAATGAACTGAATAACTTTAATACTCAATTCAGTTTACCTTCGAATATTTTTCCGCTTGTTAAAAAAGGTATGTGAAAAAGTGCAGAATTTATATTAAAAGGGTGTTATTATGTTGTTTCTCCGTAGATAAATTTGCAGCGTTCGGTCAGTGCCGAGGTAAAATCAATAACCGTCCAATATGTGCCTATCATTTTGACATCTAGAATTTCGTACGCAGCTTATGGCAACGCTTCAGTTCAGTGTCGGGCCGAGTGTAAGCGGAAAGCGAAAATGATAGTTTCAAGGTTCGGGTTAGAATAATAACTGAGAAATATTTTTTGCCTCTGCTGTCCGTCAGTCTGTCAACGGACTGTGTCTCATGAACCGTAATAGGTAGACAGTTGATCACACAGTTTGTATTTCTATTGCCACTAGTTTAATAACAAATAATAAAAAATATATTAAAATTAAACGGATACTAAGTATTTGATTTATTTTGGCTTATGCTAGGGCTCGTCCTTGGACGGATTTTTGGAAACGCTTACCTAAGGCTGTTTAAAAATGCGATTCTAAGTTTATATAATTAATAAATGGCAGCTTAGTCAACGTTACTGTTTTGCTGATTGCCAAAACTATAAGTTCGTGCAAATTCGTCCGTAACGTTTGCATCAGCTCATATCAAACATTTTTCTTTTCAATTGAATTCCAATACCTACCTAATCAAACACAGCAAACGTCATAAATATAAAGAGCCCAATAAGAGTCAGACCTCATCGGCGCTCAGCAGCTAATACTTATCGACCGAGTGTCGTGTGACGGTCGTTTTTGTGCGACACGGTATACCTATCAAAAGTTAGAGCATATCAGCGCTTTAGCCGCCCACAGTCAGCTGCACCAACTCACTGAAAGCCAGTCACGTCTCACGGTTCATACCAAGTGCATGTTGTATGATGGTTCAGTTTTTGTGCAACACAGTACACCTTCTGGAAGTTAGAGTATATCAGCACCTCACCCACTAACAGTCAGTCACAATCTTCCCGCGCGCAGTCCACCACACTTCACCCTCTGCCTGTCAGACACAACTCACCGGCGGATACAGAGCGCGTGTTGTATGACGGTCCAGTTTTTGTGCAACACAGTACACCTACTGACAGTCTGAGTGCATCAGTACTTCACCCGCTGACAGTCAGCTGCACTCTCCCTGCTGACAGTCAGACGCACCTCACCGGCCGATACCGAGCGTGTGTTGTATGATAGTCCAGTTTTTGTATGACACCGATACATCCACTGACAGGCGGAGTACATCAGTACTTCACCTGCTGACAGTCAGCTGCACTCTCTCTACTAACAGTGAGACGCACCTCACCGGCCAATACGTGTTCGGTGAAAGTCAAAGCACATCAGTGCTTCACCAGCTGATTGTCCACCATACTCCGCCCGCTGACAGTCAGCCACACCTCATTTACCGATACCGAGCGCGTGTTGTATGACGGTCCAGTTTTTGTGCGACACGGTACACCCGCTATTCATTAGGCCGACGCTGTCCATGTCCGCATTAATTACAGGACGCCTCTGACGAATGACACGCAAATACGGTACGGATAAGGCAATAACAGCGGACGGGATGTTGGTAAGCTGATGAGCGCAGGAAATAGTCGGTGCTTAGTTTAATTGGAAATTATTTGTCTGAATTACCTAACTGAAGTAATAGGAACACCAGAAATATAAATAAGAGACAATATCATACACTCATCTTCATCCCAGGAGATGTGGCTATACATGTGTGGCTTTGATTAGTTTAACTGGTTCTCACACACCACTCGAACAGGGTATTCATAAAATACAACAATTTCAATAATTATGAGATTATCAGAATACCAACAGCAACATAGTAACAGTTGACGCAAAAACGTGAATGGCACATTTATTTTATGTATATTTTATTTATAAATCCACACTGAATGGTTTTCAAACAGTCCTCGAAATGTCGAACAATGAAAAAGCCAGAGATTAGCGCGTTAAAAAAACAAGCAAACAAACAAACTCTTCATCTTTATTATATTAGTATAGATAGATTTACGAATAAGTTGAACTATGAAAGTTGTTGTAGGTTGCAAAACTATAAGATTTTGTTTTTTGGGGTTCCGAACCTCAGTCGGAAAAACGGAACTATTAAAAGATCACTTTGTTTTCCGTCTGTCAATACCCTTTTTCTCAGGACCGCGGAGGAATCAAGCTGAAATTAATATCAAATACTCAGGTCTGCTACCCCTTGGAGGAGTGAAAAAATAAAACTTCTAAGTCAACGCAATCTAAAGATAAAGCCGTTTATGCTCCGTTTATGGCGCATGTTTTGACGCTCTCAAGGGAATCAAAACCTATAGGGAACTTCCCGTTGACCTACAGTCATGAAATTTGTCAAGAAGACAGATCTATGTAAGAGTACAAGTATAGGAAATAGTCTGAAATTTGTGAATTTATAGTTTAATCATAGAAGTAACCATTATTTAATTTTGCGATTACAAACTTGTATTTTCGGTTGAAGGAATGACTGTGACGTACATTGATCTATGAGAACATTTGTCAGCAAAAAAGTAAAATAAATCTCCACACAGAAACAAAAGCAATATTATAACATTCCAATGCGCAATTTTCTATTCTAAATAAATGTGATACAATTCCGAGCTTTCAGACGGCCTGGAGCTGCATAATATAATGATACACAGCTCTTAAACTACGCCGCATACGCATCAACTACGTAATATACCTATAGGGTAGGTTTTAAGATGGGGCAGTAAGGGACGTTGAAAACAATACAATAAAATGTTTGTGTAAATCTTATGAAGATTACCCACTTTCTTTCTAGTCGTAATTTATTTTTCAAAATGTATGAATGTAGTCACTAAGCAGTACCTACCAGGCCTTGCTGCCCCATCTTAAAAATACATCCTGTATATCCACCCTGTATACTGACACAGATCCCATTCTATAATGTATAGAAAATGCACCACTAAATACGGCTGATCAAAGGATTCTGTTCGGACAGAAAAAGGGATTGACATTGGATCCGAAGTATCGATATTTAACTCAGTACAATCGATTATCGAGAAATATCGACTCTAATCCATTTAAATGATGATCATATTAACCGTTGTTTCGTTTTCCCTACACTCAAATATGAACCAGAATGTTCAATAAAAATTTTGACACTTCACAATTCTGCCTCGAATTTCTGTCACCAACATTAAAAAGAGAGATTAACAAAAAAATATCGAAATTTAATCGTTTAAGAAGCATCGATTACACATTCTTAAAATCGATACGAATATAAGTATCGATACTTTTACCGAATCCCTACATGTTCGGAGTTCGATACGCCGACCATTCACTGATTACGCCGGTTTATAATTGCCGCTCTCCCAAATGAGCTCGAACTGCCAATCTGACGAAAGCAAAATGTGTATTCAGTCGCGTGATCATTAATTTGAGTATATTGTGTCAACTCACACATTGATGATTTAAATGAAATTGCAATCGTTTTGGTTTGCAGTTCGTATCAGTCGATATCACTAAGTATGAACTGATTAACGTTTGATAAATGTAATGATTGTGCATTGAACGGAAGCGGAACATAAGCACTATTTGGATTTTGATACCATTTGTGATTTGTGTAGTTTTTGCAATACACAATATGAGTGGAAATTCTCATGTATTTAAGGTGCGTTTAGCATTATCATCGCAGTCGTAAACTGACAGAAACACCTCTAATATCCCTACATTTTGACATTGGCTTTTGAAATACGAAAATTGGCATTATGATTACTTAGATTAACAGTTAGATAATATTTTACAGATGTATCAAAATATCCGTTTATGTCAATCAACCTAGCCAACTTTCAAATTGATAGAGACCACCAGACGACCAGCGACCAGCCCGACGAGATGCGGTTTTAATATCAATATTTTGTATTGATCGACTGACATTTGCCCTCACAGCCCAATTTCGGAGAATTCCCGAAGTTCTAAGGTTAGATCAACGACTGACTTCTGGGCTTCTGATTGCTTGTGTCGGCTAGTAGAATATTAGAATGTACCTGACACTCACGTTTTTTTTAAGGATGTGAAATCATCAAATGACTTCTTCCGCTCTGGGTGGAACGGAAGGGCGCGTCAAACTCTTACTGACTGAAACCCATCCGTGTTCCTTCTAAAGCCCTTTGCGTTCCAGGGCCACGGTGACTCTTTCAAAAAAAATCCGCAACCCTGGCAGACCTGACGAGTAACGATTAAATTATTATTATCTGCTCATTTGGCCCGTGGACGCAAGACTCGCAAGCGCTACTATTGAGCATATATAGGCTTGTATTCGAATATTGTGTCAGGCAAAGTGTTAGTGGCCTTTTTCGTGTGTAATTTCTCAGTATTTTGGATTTGTATTCGGTTGATGGATATGATGCTAGTCCACTATTACATGAGACTTATACATAATGGTGCAATGTGGGTGAACAAGGTACCTACACCACTGCCTTAACTTTTGGAAAAAAACAAGCGTGATGTTATATTGTAGTTGTCTGATCTGATAAACAAATAATTTGCACTTATTTCTGTAAACTCAACCAAGCGCTCACAAACTTCTACGTTCATACATCTAAGAATAATTTTCTTTAAAAGAATGTTATCTCCCTTTTATGTTAAGCATTTTTATTGCGTTCTTTGTTCGCAAAAACTAATCAAGTAAAACAATCTTAAAGTTAGTTAGTTAGAAACAATTTGAGCCAGTTGCGAATTGAAATAATTCAGTGTGCCGTGACGCGTGAGTTTACAGCCTTAACCCGCAAATGTAGTGGCAAGTAATGGGCGCACTAAACGCACTTATTTTCACGCAATCTGCGGGAAAATAAACATATACCTATAGGTAGCTACAGAAGTTTATGAATGTGGAGTGTTTCGGTTTAACTAAAGAAGTACATGTTACATCTGTGATTGTAAGATTGTATGTGTGTGATTCTACTTAACAAAATCTTTAATTCAATCGTTCATTAATTTACTGTCAGACAAAGCACAGCTATAACAATTGGGTCTAGTAACATGAAATTTTACACAAGAGGTCCTTTTGAAACGAACAACTTGTGTGTTAATACAACGTGTAACAGAATAAACGCAATATCTCTTAAGGGGTCATTGTCCTCATCATTATGAACAACTTTTATTATGGGACCAACACTGAAATCCCGAAAACAATTCGACTCCCTCATACATTTATGTGCGCATAACTCGATAAAGTGTACTGAACAGCTGTTGTTTTTGTTTCGCGATTATGAGATTCGTCCCACAATAAAAGTTGTTCATAATGATGAGTACAATGACCCCTTAAGAGGTATTGCGTTTATTCTGTTACACGTTGTATAATTACAAATGTTGACTTTTGTCACCATTATGAGGTTTCATTAGAACTATCACATCTGAAGGTGGTTTTATACCATAATTTAGTTGCCATTACAAAAATATAGAACCGTAACAGTAACACACAGTCAAATAAAAATACCGCCGTGAGTATCGTCATGAAATCATTCCAGAATATCCCGTTAACCTACTGAGCGATTTATTAGCTCGTACTAACTGGGAATGCTATCCATTGCCAGAGGAATACTGTGCAGTCTGTGGATCGCGTTTGATACTTGCGAAGTACACATACGAGTCCTCTACATACAAATCCTTCGACGCTTAAATCAAGCCTGTTTTCGATGCCCGTAATGCAGTAAAGTTAGCACTGGATGCAACTGAGTCCACAAACTAATAATTTTGAATGAAATTATTTTACAAATACAATAGCTGTTTTTCCAGGAATAATGAAATGTTTAACTTTTTGGAACTATAAAAGATAGGTACTACCTAACTCGTCGTAATCGTCTACCCGTCAAACCTGTTTTTTTTTTCTATAGCGCCTAAATAGCTCAGCCGGTCGATTCTGTAAACATGTCGAAGTGAAGGCTTTGGTGAAGTGATCATGCGGTGAGCTGTCAATCCATATAATCAAGATGTTACGTGATCACGAAGTGAGCTGTCATTCCATCTTGATTATATGGATTGACAACTCACGTCGTGATCACTTCACCCAAGCCTTCACTTCGACATGTTTACAGAATCGACCGGCAGCTCAGGATCACGCAACAGCCTATTTACTATTAAAACCAGTTCCATTCAAATAAATGCAAGCTGATTGAAGACCATGATATATAGATATATTTTAGGCCGTTAAGTTTCTATAGTTAACAGCATACACACATCAGAAGCTTATGGAACTCATCGATATTATAGTTTTTTCTCAATTAAAGATTTTTTCGATTCTCTGATCAAAAAAATCTTAAATTGATCTTTTACAAACATATCAAAACATTTTATTCTCTTTATGATATTAGTTTAGATTGCTCATCTATGTTAGTTAAGCTGTAACTAAGTATGCGAACGTATTTTTGTGTGTTTGTACAACTCACATACTCTGGTCCAACACACAGAAAGGGTAAAGGAAACGCATAACGCTCACTGGCATTAACTACAACTTCCGATGGCGATCGCAACGCTATCGCGATCCAGACGCGGCTAGGCTACGTTCCGGCGATATGTCATTGCCAAGCTGCTTGGTTGATACGATTATTGCTTGCTTACTGGATCTTATATTCCTTTATTTGTTTCACGTTAAAGGCTTTGTTTCTAAAACGAAAATTATCTTAAAATCAATATATTTACGAGTATTGACAAACGCTCATTTTCGTCGTCACAAATTTATGAAGTGTCGTTTATTATTAGTCTTTCCAGAAGCCAGGGGTAAAGCGTCAGTCACCGCGGCCCTGGAACGCATAGGGCTTTAGAAGGAACACGGATGGGTTTTAGTCAGTAAGAGTCTGACACGCCCTTCCGCTCCACCCAGAGCGGAAGAAGTCATTTGATGATTTCCCATCGTTAAAAAAAAAATAAAGGTGATGCTTAACCCTGAAGATCAACCCGAATACTGCTTTTGAAAATAAAAGTGTATTGATCAAGACTGTGCCAGTGACATTCAACATGGAAGATGTAACTGAAACTTGTCTATGGGTTCTAGATTGTATTCTTTATGCAGTATCAATATCTGCATTGATATACGGAGTGACGTCATGGTGTGTTTTGAAAGGTTTTCGCAATTACAGGAATTACGTGTATCTTAATTTGAGGTTGGCACAGTTTTTAGACTGNAAAAAAAAAAAAAAAAAAAAAAAAGGGGTAAAGCGTCGCAAAAAAATTGACACCGACTTGTTCACAAACTAAACTAAAATAACAGACATCTAAGAACGAAAATAGGATCTGTTGCTTAATAAATTAACCAGTTTTTTAAACAATATTATGTTCTGTATCTAGTGTTATTTTCATGAAAATTAATAAACTTGAATAACTTAGCTTGAGCAGATAAGATTGTATTGAAATAAATTACTTAAGAAATTATGGACGTCTACGGTTTATTCAAATAATAAATACTTTTAATATCATGCAACTAAACAGAAAGAACACCGCAAAGTCGAAAAGCGGCTTATAAAAACATTCCATTAGCTAACTATGTGATGTAATGCACATTCTGGTAACAGAATCAGAGGCCAAAAGACACCACCGTATCCATTTTTGTGATTATGTTATGTGGAGTACGGCCATAAAGATTCCCTGGAAGAGACATGGAAAAATAATATTTATATTTGGATAAAAATATATTATGAAATGAAATTTAGTATGCAAATTGAATCACTGTTTTTTTTCTAATATAGTAGACAGTATAGAAATCTCGAAAATTAAATTTTATGAATTTGTCTCAGAATAATTTAACGGGCAGCTGTTGGTCAGTATACAGGATGTTCCAGAAGTGCGTGGTCACATCTTTAAGGTGTGATGTTGGGAAAAATAGCCTTAACCAATGACTTTTCAAGCTGTCTGATGAAGTTGGTGACATCAAATCTGTGATTGGACTAAGTAAATGCCACCAATTGTAACAAACTGCTTGAAAGTCATTGGTTCGAAACTTCTTAGCCTTTTTAAATGATCGACTTTTTAAAAATAAGTCACATTTTTTTGTTTTGCTATTTTTGCTTAATGTATATCAGCTACCCAACATTACCCTTAAATATGATTACGTATTTCTGAAACACCCTGTACAAGGAACCAGCCACGGTTATTTTGATGATAGACTATTCCGAATGTCGTCTGTTTGCTAACTACTGAGACGATGATGTATTAGACGCCATCATTCTCTCATCCCAATTTGCATCACATTAGGTAATATGTGATCTTCGTGCAACATACATCTCAAACTGTTGTCTTCTCAATAAAGAATCGGTAAAGTGCATTGTTATGCTAATTCTCATGACTGTTGCCGCTGCTACAAAACATGATATGCAAGGCACCTAATATATAAAAAACAAATTAAATGTTATTCACAAATTTTAAAAGAGAAGAAGTGTAATATTTAAATTAGCAAAGAACCAAGTCGTTTAAAATAAAACATCAAACAATGACCCTTTGCAAGGTAACATAACATAATCGAAGGTTTAATATTATCGTCTCTGTTATCACTTTTGTTGACAATTTATGAGCCCATTGTTTTACAATAATTAAATGACAGTATAATCACGAAAACAAGTTTTACTTATGTATTTTATTGACTTTTTAAATCTTGTGCTCTTTTTATATTTACATCGGGCTTACAGTAAACTGCTCCAAAAATAATGGAAACGTATAAAACATAAATTGTAAACAATTTTTTTTTATTGTTTTAAGTCAATCCTGAAGAGAAAACTTTACTCGTAACAATACAGTTGTATAATCTTTCACGATCCTGTCTAATAAAAATCCTTACACTTTTGAAAATAAGATTATTCTGTGACACCCTAATAATGGCTCTTCCACGAGCCCTAATTCCTCAGGCCCGAGGTCCGTGTTTGTGCTGCCTCGAATCTTTGATATCAAATTCTTTTAGAACCGACCGCACGAACTCTCACATCCACTCATATTTTAGATAACGTTCGACTGTTTCTCTGGTGCTCCGGCGAATGTGAATAAAAATACGAATATTTTACTACCCCGAGTTCGTGCATAGATACCGGAATTTATTGTTAGGTTAGCTTATATTTTTATTTCCTTTTTGGATGAATAAAATACTGCGTTGATAGAATTTGTTCACAGATCGATGGAAGCCAATGAGCCAATATTTTGTTAGAGCGAATAAAGTCGTTAAAATTTAAAACTGTTATGAAGTTAGATTGCCTTTTTTTTGTACAAAATCAAATAATAGAGAGAAATGTTTCAATATAACTTGTAGATTATACCTACATATATTTACAACCAGTCAAATTATTTTATACTTGCGTACTTATTAATCTATTAAGTCTGTCTCGCTATAAGCTCCAAGTTACTGCTAATCTAATCTGGGATCCTTTTGTTATAAATCCTTAGCCCTCGGCTTAGCAAAACTGCGGCTACAATAAATAATTAGAGTTATCATCTACAACAATATTATACGCTAATAAATAACAAGCACAAATTAATAGGTTCTACGAAATGATGAAAGGGTTCAGTTACTATACAGTTCAATGGCAATATGTTTAATCTCAGAAGGTCAATTCTCGTATTTATAATGCTTTCAAATTCAAGTCTCAATATCATCTCAGTACAATCTATGTCAAAATGTGGGAATATAAAAGGTATTCTTGCAAATTTTTGACGTTAAAGTCGCACTTCAAAAAAAAAAAATCGAGGATTGGGCGGGGGGCCCCTCTGGCCAAATCGAGGTAAATCTCGAGCATGACGCAAAAGGATTGTTTTAACGGTCTAGACTAGACTATTCACTCAAGTTTAACACCTCTGTATCAAGATAGTTGAAAGTTGACACAATCCTCGCGAGTAAATTTTGTAATTTGCTTCAGTTCGACCTGAGGGTACTTATACAATCTGCCAAAAACTCCTTTAATTTTAACAAGTTCTCTATATTGCAACTTGAATTTGACTGTTTTTTTTAATACGAGAAATGGCCTTCAGAGCTTTACAATGTTTATTATGATAGTAATGGTATTCTATTCGACTGTACTTACTCAGACATTCAAACTGATAGCATGACCTGCATACATACAAACACATTGCAACAGATATTTTATTCCATTATCATATATACTCTTTTTCCAGATACCGCCAACCAATTAAATGTGGAACTGCGTAAACTAGTGTACAAAATGAGAAGACTCAAGTGGGTGTCGCGTTTGGATAGTGGTGGTAGATGGCAGCACCGGCCAGTCGCTCGCTGAAGAAGGATGGCGACGCACGCGCAGGGCGGCCCGCTCGCGCGCCTTCTAGTACTGGCTGTTTTACATGTCAATTTTATTGGTAAGTTTGGTCTTCTATTTTTAAACCTAAAAATGTTAAGTAGTTTTTTTTTATTATGCCTGGACGACGTTTCAAGTCAGGTAGACTTTTACCTGAAGAAAATATGGCAATTCGATTCGATGCAAAAAGCTATCAAACTACCATATTTATTCCTCAAATAAAAGATATCTGACGATAGCAAACCTAAAAGGTAACAAAGAAATACGGTTTCTGTGGGATGGGCTGCGGAAGCGTGGCGAAGGTGATCGCGATGATTGTGTAAGTTTTGTGTAAATTTTCGGTAACTTATTCATTTTCCAGTGTCATGATATTTTATAGTGTTTAACACAAGTTTTTCTAAAACATTTGATGGCGAGAAATAAATAAAAAAAAGAGTTTTTTTGCGACAAGCATGACGCATACCAAAAAAAAAAAATAACTAAATTACAAAAGTTATGCAAGTTGGGAAGATATGCGTCACATTTGCGCAAAACGGCCATCGCTCAGCATAATGCTGGGACTCGTGTGCGAGACAGAGCCACAGCGCAGGCGGCCTTTATCCTGAAACCATTCCAGGGCAAAGACCTCCCTTTTTTCCCTCCTCTCAGGACAGGCACTACTACAGGCAAAAATGTGATAAATACCTACTACCTAATGCTATAAAATCATATTCAAATTCCGAAATGTATTCAGTATTTTGGTCTCTTAAAACTTCTGTAATACCCGCGTTAAGAACAATCTAAAGTACCAATTTGCCACCGGGCAACACTGCCACCGGGCAATACTCAATTTTATTAGAGAAAAGTATCACCAAAGCGCTTGATTAAAAAATTGCAACTTACTTTGTAGTAACAGATTGTTCGCTCATGGCCCGGGGCCACTACACCTGTTTATTTTCCTGAGTTGACTCCTAAAATTACCGTGGGACGGTAAACGACTGACAAACTGCGCTTTATTCTATTTTTAGAGCGGTTCAAGCCAGATTCCTGTAGTATACTGACCGTTTATAAACAGAAAATGCTGCTGCTAGCTCAATATAAGAATGAAATCTAGGAATCTGGTTAAGACAGTGAATTGCGTTTTCAGTAAGTCTTCAATTCATCATCCAAAATTGAAGGCAATCAAATTGTTTAGGTACAGCCGTACGCTGTACCTAAAGTATATAATAATAATAATTTATTTCAGACTTAGTCCATATGTTTGTTAGTAACAATATTCTTACCCTAGTGTTAGTAAAGTACAAGTAGTTAGGCGCTTGCTCTCGCGTGTAGGCCTATCCAGTGCGCCATCAGTACCGAGTCCCATCGGCCGGCGCACGTGGTGCTGTATATGAATTCCCAACTATGTTGAGGTCGGCTACCAGTCTTACTAGAGGCAGCTGAACACCAGTATTTTACATGGACTCCTCTTCCTATCTGATCTTCACACACTAGTTACTGGGTTACACGATACCCCTTGGGAAGACAGGTTGCCAGACTTGCGGTCTTATGATAACCGTACATATCAACTGTGAAAGATTTATGAATCACAGAGAAGACCAGCGGCTAAAAGTGCTTGTCGAGGCTCGGAGGAAACTCCCATCTTCGGACCAACCTCGGCAAGCGTTACTTAACCTTGAAGACTGACCTGTATTGCCCCAATTATTTACCCACTAGCTCCTAATCACAATCATAATTGAAGCAGAGCAAAATAAATAATTACAAATTTTAATATTAGTAGTAGCTTTACAATGTTAAACACATGCATGTTATGAATACCAGAACATTCCCTACAGCCTGGTAATAAAGCCGCACATGTCAAAACTTTCTATTAGTCCTCACTTTGTTATATTTTTTACTTTTACTCGAATAATAAATACTTGTTGCTTTTTGGACGGCAGCTTTCATTTTAGTTTGAAAAGTTATTTTTCATTTTATTTTCTTTGCTATTAGTGTATTACAACGAGTAGGTAGTAACGTTAAATCAAATAAAGTGAAATAGATGGAATAGAATTTTATGACAAGTCAAGAAAATAACATTCTGTTATGATTTTATCAGTTTACTTTGGTTTAAAATGGCTTTATTTATTTTTACTGACTAATAACTTAAAAGCAGTCAATCCTGATAGTATTTTTTGTTGCAATCGTGTTTAGAACCCCTGCGACTCTATCAAAAACCTACACACCTCATCTCTATTTAAACACTTATAATTGCGTGCGTTCTTTGAAACGGGTTATGGAGCTTATTCATTTGCAGCGATTGTGACCCCGATAACATGCAACCAAACTCCTTGTTGTGAGACATCAACTCTACTCTAGGTGATAAACTTATACTTTTCTGACAGCTCATGTCCGAATAAGTCCTTCGAATAACGATTTATCAAAAAAAAAACTTTAAAAGTACAATAACTCGAATATAACACAATTTGAACACGAAATGCAAATCATTTCTTGTGTAACCCATTTCAAGGAATGCGCCCAATAGAGATGTTGCCTGAGTTAAAAAAAATATGATTCGATTTAGTCCGTCAGTTGGATTATCGAAAAATATTGGATATTTTTTTTACTTTATCAAAACAAAAAATAATAACGAAAACGCATCAAAGATAAGGAGTGGGGGCTTGAAACATCACTTTCCAGTAAAAAGTATACTGCTAAGTGACGTCACACGAGTTTTCAATGCACTATATCGTCATAATTTTTTGTTTACGTGACAAAAGAAAAAATACGTGTCCAGTATTTTTTGTAAATCTATCTGACGGACTAATAAAATATATTTTTCAACACATTGGCTCAAAAAATGCATTTACGAAGCCTGTATACATTGTTCGAAAGTTACAAACCATATAATGGAACGTGCGGTAAAACAGGTACTCTCGTCTAAGTACCTATTTTACCGCACTCCTCACCGTGCGTATCTTTTACAGATTTCTTTTAATTTCCATAAAAAATAAGTTACTCAATAAGTTTGTCTCACTTTAATACTAAAAAGAAAATGAGACGAAAGATATAGTTCTAATTTTCACGACGAGCACGTGGCGCTATTGGAAATTCGCGCTATTTTCATATTAGTAAAGTTAAAGATTGTTTCGACTTTCCGACTTGTATTGTATCTAAAAACAAAAAGTTTGTTTCATTACCTGTTGCACTGTTTTCTCGCAAATGTTTTGAAAAACGTTGCATGACACACGTTCGGAAATTGGTTTTTACAAACTCGTGACTATGATAAGCCTAGCTTACATTCCTCTACTCGTTCGTAAAAACGAACTAACCGCACTAGTATCATAAATAACTATTTTTGGTCAAATACCCTATCACCAGTCACCCGATATACGTCACCAATACAGCTAACTTAAAAGCCTCTAATATTATTCTGACCCTTCTATAGACCCTGTTATACAAACCAGCAGACTACAATATCCCTTCTCATTTTTACGCCCATGTCAGTCGTATCTCGTAATATTCAGTAAATCTTGGTAACTGGTACGGGAACCTGTTTGTCTAGGACATCGTGTGGGTTATCAAAGCTTTAACTCAGCAACGATGCTTAAAGGTGGGCGCAGACTTGGCTGTAAAATGTAAGGTGCCAATACATAGGGTACGAAAATGTAACCTAGTAAAATTCGTTTGTACGTAGATATACGTACGGACACATTTTACAAGGTTATTTTTGTATACGCCACGTTAAATAATTTGATATTTATTAGTAACGATCTGCCTCAGTAGTCTAGTGGTCGTAAGCGCCAAGTACTGTCGAAAATGGGAATTTTGCCTCTTCTACATGCAACTTAAACATAATGGCCAAATGAGGGTTTACTACAGATATGCCTGTGCCTAACCCTTCGGGAAATACATTTAGGTATGATTTACGTCTGAACTGACATTTAACATCTCAGGGTAAAACTGCTTATTCAAAAATGCTATCCAATAATCTAGACCTCATGACTGCACTAATTTAGGCCTTTTGCCATGCAAGCAGCATATGGCATGCATGCATTTAGCATATGTAATTCAAGTCAATTCTTAGATTACGTACAAACGGGCTATTCAAGATGTCTGGTAGTCTGTGATACTATGGGATGACGAGAACGTTGAACAATAGATGCTAACGGATTGATATACACTGCGCGGTTTCAATCAACTAATCGGGACCTACTGGATGTAGAATTCGGCTAAGCACCACAATACTCTTTGAACTATAGAGATCAATCCGTGCGTGGTTCGCGGTTCTGTGTGTGTGTACCTTTACGCAGCGTTTCGGGCCACGTACACGAGAGCGCTTTGTTTCGGACTCGGTTTCATTTCACAAAGTGCAAGTCTTCGCTGCGTAAACGTGGAACGCTTCATAATACTAAACTATTGTACTTCACACTGTTACGGTTACGGAATCGTGAGCTAAAATGGATCTAGGAATGAGTGAAATGAGGATTTTTTTGTTGTTTTAGTTCAAGTGCGAATGCTTTGTCAGTGTGGTTGTTGATTTTCTTTTGTACTAGGTAAATCGTTATCACACGCACAAGCAGACGTCATGATGAAAAAGATATAATTCTTGATATTTAAAGTGATATTAAATTTAAGCATAAAATTAATATTAAATTAAAGTTACATCTACTTAAAGTCTCTCCGTAATTATATTCAAGACAAACGAATTTAATCAAGTCAAAGTTCTCGTGAGAATCAAAAAGTTTACTTACCTTTATGAACAACATCTGATTGTAAATTAATATTTCAAAGTAACTGCTAGTGGACAGTGGCAGTGTAAACGGACATAATAATAAAGCCGACCTTTATGACGTCTAGACAGACGAACTGGACTGTTCCTGTACTTTTACACTTATATATTTTAGATTTGTACCTGCACTAAACTTTTATGAGAACAGTACATAACATTGTTCAAATTATCATAAATGTTAATGTTAAGTACGGTTAGTTTTTGAATAACGAACATCTATTTGAATACGTGAATCTATTTGATCACGAGAATCTATCTTCTTAATATATATTTCTTGTGTACGTGTGTATGTCACTGAACTCCTCCTAAACGGCTGGACCAATGTTGATGAATTTTTTTGTGTGTGTTCAAGGGGATTCGAGATTGGTTTAGATTCACAATTGGATCCGGTAGGTGGCGCTACTTATAATCGATTTTTATAATTTTTCGTCATACACAGAGTAAACGTTCGGACAGGACAACGTCTGTCGGGACCGCTAGTTTGAATATAAGACTTAACCTGGTAATATCAAAGATTTTCCAGACGTAACGCTCACTCCAAATTAGTAATAAGAAAATATCTTTGGAATCGAAACATAACACCCAACTATAGACTAACCTATTTCTGTTTGTTGTAAGAACAAAAATATTTCTTTCATCTGCCTTATACTAAGTAAACAGCCGGAACGATATTTAAAATACTTTCTAACATCCCTAAATATCGCGGCTTCCTCTTAAACCTCTATGAATTACTAGAGAAATATTCAAAGAATTTCCTTTTAGGCCAAAAGGCAATATTAATTAACTATATCATCAAGCGGTCCCTTTATACCCTCAAAGTGCCTACATAAAAAGAGTATTTAATGTTTGCGTAGAATAAATCCGGCGAGACATTTTGCAAATGGATTTTTTGTAGTCACATTGGAGCAATTCATTTGACGTTGATAAAAATATAAAAGCATCGTTGAGTACCGAGGGTAACCCTTTCAGGGCTCAAAGCGATGTTCGGTATATCCTCATTGAAAAACCGTTGAGAGGTCAGAATAGAGAAAAGGACACGCATCCCCGCGTCGACCGTTAATTGCTGTTATTTGCCACTTCATGTCGGTATCAGCAAGTTTACAAGCAACTATTCTGCAAAGCTAAATCACTTCACTTCATCACTAAATATTATAAAATAGAGTCCCTAGCCGCGTTTGTGTGTCTGTTCGCGATATCCTCAAAAACTTCTGAACAGATTTTTATGCGGTTTTCTCCAATGGATGGGGTTATTTATGAGGAAGGTTTAGGTGTATAATTCATCCCGAAACTCCTACGGGGACCGGGAAAATGGGATTTACGCGAGCAAAGTCGCTGGTAAAAGCTAGTTTATATAATAAAGAGGTTAAATATTCAAACGTCAAAATTTTCTGTTAGAGGTAAACTCTGGAAGTTGTGAATCGATTAAGAAAACTCTTTCAGTAGTAGAAAACTAACTCATCGTGTAATTTTTTATCCCATTTAATAATAACATGTAAACAGACACGGTTCATGCGACTGCTTGCGAAACCGCGGGAAACAACAAGTATGTTATAAATCCCGACGAAATCTTATTACTTACCTACTTATATTTTTTGTGGTCCCATTTCTTTCTAATCACAGAACCGAAAAGAAAGAAACATTTAATTAACACAAACAAATTATCAGATTCAATTAGACCGTTCATTTTAACTTGAATGATATCATTCATAACATGTAATTCTAGTAAAACAGCTATTTAATAAAACTGAAGTGGCCATAATCCGTTGGATCCAGTACCGATTTTGTAGAGATTAAATGGTTGAGTTTGTATATTTATTGGATTGGATTGTTCAGTAAATCTGCTAGTAATAATATCAAAATGTTATATCTTAACTTATTTTCTGAAGGGGTAAAATTATTATTTCATATACATATTATTATAAATTATTAATAATTTTATGTAAATTATACTGTAATGTTTTGCTGTCAGAAAGCTACACTATCGTTGCCTGTGACAAAACCTTCAAAAACGTGTTAGTAACTTCGCTGGTATCGACATTATTTTTGAAGGTTTTCTCCTATTATTGTCAAGCAAAACGTCGTTTGTACTACCACGCTAATCCACAATGGCGTGACTTGTGTGTGACGTCACACGCAAAGAGAAATGCAGTCTTTGTTTATCATAAATTTTAACACGCTCACAACTCCGTATTTTTTTTTTGAGATTTTCTGAACGTCGGCTTTTGTTTAGCTTCGAGAATTGTGATAAAAATCAGTCAAATGCCCTAGTCCATCGTAGGTTTCGGGAGCAGAGCCGCTGGAAAAACCTGTAGGTACTGGAAATGTGGGATGTGCACTAACCAGTTATTTTGTGTTAGACATTACGGATGGGCAACTATTTAATGGCCAGTGCATAGATTAACAACCTAAGAGATTCTTAATAGACTGCTGAATCGCTGCAAAAAGGAAACTTTACAAGGTGCCTGACTACTTATACATTCAGCCTACGCTAATTGTAATCGGCTTTGAATAGGCGAATTATCTATACCTCTTCATCTTGCAATTTATACTTATAATAAAATTATAAAGCTGAAGAATTGTTTGTTTGTCTGAACGCGCTAGTCTCTGGAACTACCAGTCGAATTTAGAAAATTATTTTTGTATGTGATAGCCACATTCATGAGGCAGGCAGGAGGAAAAATGGTTTGTGTGCGTACGAAGTCGCGGGCAAAAGCTAGTATTCAATATGTAGTAAATCTGTAAAACGCACAATTTTAAAATCAAAAGAATTAGTAACTCCCCAAACAAAACTCACATAGATGGAGATTGTCTCAGCAAGTATCCAGACGCCACCCGCGTCGGAATTGAATTAATCTCGTCCTAAAATTTTCACTTGCCACCTTATCTCCTGTCGTATTGTCGTTTTATTGTGCCTACCCTGGAACCATTAGCGAAAATGTCACAGCGGCGGCATTGTAATCGCGCCCCGCGGCCTGCCCGCACAATGATGCGGCCGTTCGACCCCCGGCTACACGCGCCTTCTACCTTTACTATGATACAAATTTGAGTTTCTATAATAAATGAGAATACCAACAGCACTCGCATTATTCACCGAATAGAACGCCGCTCTGCCTTTCCACCATCCCCGTCCGAATTCCAGAGATAGTCGCCGATCGACAGAAAGCTTTGCTTCGAAACGTATGAATGAATAAACACTTTTACGAATTGTGTCGTCTACATTTCACCTCTCGGATTCTTCGCATAGAGTTAGCGAATCTCGTGTGGTGATTCACGTCACGTTGCGAGCGAGTGGCCGACAAAGGAAAGAGGGCTTGCATACCTTATTACCACCTTTTTGCCAAATCCCCACTTATGTGAAACACGACGCACTCGCGTCGGCAACCCAGAATGACAACTACGTGTTAACACAAAATGATGTTGTCGGTAGGTGTAATATTTTTATTCTCTGTAGAGAGCTCTTTTAATAATATTCAAAATTCATTTCTCATCTTTATGGAAGTACTCGTATATCTGCTTTAACGTGGATCGTGTTTGTTTTGACTAAACACTTGTCGTAGACAATAACTAAATACAAACATGTAAGGCAACATGTATGTATGTAGTTCCTTTATGAGAGAACACTTATTATATAGAAAACTGATTCATCTTTATAATCTGACACACAATATTGAGTAAGACCCTTTCCAAAGAGTACTATAGGATCTTGTAAATTTAAAAAAGAACACCAGCGAGCTACCAGGAGAACAGCAAAGCAGAAGAGCCAAACCTTCAAAGCTTCCAAGTCATTAGACAATTAGGGCGTATTTATTTCTTTGCATATTTTGCCACATCGGAATGTCACCGCGGGTCTCCTTGCAATTAATCAGCAAGTCAATGAGCCGTTTTGTTTGGACATCGTCGATGAGTAATCCTTCCCCAGTGATTTACTGACGGACCCAAAATATCCCTGAAATAATGTTTATGTCAACTCGGAATTTTATCATTTTTAATGGTTTGGGTGCTACTTTGGAATTGGAAAGGTTTTTACTTAGATAAGGTAGACATTAATGTTGTCACAGTTGACATTGTCTTAATGTGAATTGAGTTTGTGAACGTACTTAATGCAAGGTTGACTATTAAAACAATGTAAACGGTACAATAAATTATTATACAGTTATATAAAGGCAGTTCCTTTTAAAATTTTAAAGTAGGAAATATTATCGTAGTAGTATAAATGAATATTATAAACAAACCCGCAAACATCACGGAAGACGTCACGACAAAACCCAATACAGACAATTCAAATTCAGACTAATAGCAATTTCAAGAAAATGTATCGAATGCAAATTAGAAAAACGCAACATTAGACAAAACAAAACACAACTACAAAGAGCTGGGCTCGAATTTATTACCCTTATCTTATTTGCATGCAATTCTGTATATTGCTGTCTCCGACATACGCCATAAGCCGTGGCTTCCGACTTGTTTATAGAATATTCGCTCATAAACATGCAGATTGCGGATGAGACGGTTTTTATGTAAAATTGGAGGAAGGGGAGCCATTTTATTTATTAGACTCTTGACTCCACGTCGCGTCACAACTGACAGAACAGTTGCTTGAGAAATTGCCCGCAGTTCATATCGAGATTGAGAGAACATACTCTGAACAATACTGAACATAGGGAGACATGGGGGAATTTAAATCATATTTTGTCGCGGAAGTTCCGACAAACTTGTGGAATAACCGATCTGTAGAAGTACTATGAATTGTTAAGGGCATAACAAAAAAAGGGTTGACGCCTTGTATAGGCATTCCGTCGCTCTTAAACTGCATTGCTGTGAGATTATAACAAAATCTCAGATAAAACCTGTGTATGTGTATTTGTGTATGGATTTTAACTTGTATTAAATATGACGGTGGCTTATAATGTATGAAATAATAATAATTAATCTTTATTTCAGACAAACGTCCATATTTTTGCAAAGATAGCGTTAGTAGGGTTGTTAGTAGTACATACAAAAATAAAAATAACAAGGTATTAGTAATTTGTTTGTAAAGAAAACGAGTTAAACACTAAATCTATTTCCTATTTATGTGCAGGTGTAATAACCAATCCAAAAAGTAAATGAAAATCACTAACAAATCCTTGCATTCAAAGTTGTTGAATATATGAATGTCCTTTTCTCGAAAACTCGACTCTATAGTTTTCTCAAAGATTGCTTTCCAGCTATCCCATATGCGACAATAATTTCTAAGTTCCATTGTCTATACTCCATAATAATGTTCCCTGGGCACAGTTTCAAGTCTAGAACTCATTTGGCCGAACGATTATCGGTCCTGCAACAGATGAGCCCGATCGTTGCCACCACATTATAGCATTATGTTTTCCTATTGCCAGCCGAAGGCTAGCTAAGCTTCACTGGATTTTATACTAAGTTATTAAGTAAACAAACATTTTCTTCGATAATATTGCTTTAGTTTCTTCGTGAGGGAATATTTTGCTAACGGGTATATTTTTATGTTAACTTTTCATAATTTTACCTCGACCTTTTTCATGCAGTTCAAAAATAACTTGTACGGAGCTATTTTTAGCAATGGTGTTCAATTAGATGTCATGAAGTGTCTACGCACTGTCATTCAAACAACAACTCGTAGAATAATTATGTGCGAGTCATAAATACAATGTTGAGACGATGATAAGACAATAAATCAAAATTTAATAGTTGTATTCTCTGTCCGAAAACTGTTTTCTATTAATATCACCTTCTCATCCCTATTACTCAATCGTATTATTTCCAATCTACAAGTGTGCTACGATTTTGCTACGAACGCGCTACGCGCTGCTACGCTGCTACGAGTCGTAAAAGTTAAACTAGTTATCAAAATAAATTCAGAATTGTTTACTTTATACCTCACAAACCTTCATATGATCGTTCACAAATAAACAAAACCCAATAAAACCAAAATAATATTAGGAGTTTGTTCAATAAATACTGAACAAATAGTCATAGTTTCTATTTTCCAGTTCGTGATTTCTGTTCGGAGCGAAGGATATAAGTAAACGACAAATACTGTGTCCACAAAATGCCCTACACACAATAAAAAATAAATACAAAAAAATATCTGTCCTATGTCGGCTAAAAATAGCGCAGCGTTGAGGGTGTTGACAAAGGTGACCAGGGATAAAGGACGCGGGAACTAAAATATTTTCTGTAAACCTATGCTAGTTTGGGGAAATTAAATGAGGTTAAGGTTAATCTATTGGATTGAGGGGTTTATAAAAACACGGAGCCTGAAAAGCCAATTTAATTTTTATTTGAAAGTATATTAATGATACCAAGGGACTTAATAAAATTTAGATTACCGCATTCTAGAGAATTTAAGTCTAGTTTTGTAATAAAGAAAAAATATTAAATATTAAATCTATATCTAAACATGTAATGAAAATCTAACGGATCGCTGTCTATAAATATTATTGGGATCTTTATCAACGCAAATAGCACCTAAAACAATGATTGTTAGATTTTTTCGAGTAAGTATCTAGCTAAATAGAATATCTGTATATTAAAGTTTTAAAAGGCTACGTGCAGTCATAAAGCAACCTGACAAACTTTGTTGGAACGAGAAAGTCATTCTATAGGTCGATGCATTCACAACTATTTAGCCTTTTTTGAATATCTTCAGTAACCATTCGTGAAATGTTTTACTACCTACTAGCAAATTCAAGCCAAATTAGAATGATACTTAAGGTTTTGTTCTATCTTTTTTACATGAACTAAAAATTACGCAATGATTGATCGCCGGTTTATGACAAATCACAATCAATTTACAAATATTGTTACCCCAAGCAAACTCACAAATTTTACTTATTTTCGTCATGACTAAAACAGAGTTCGGACTATAAACAAATATCCCTCTACCTACCGCCAATTTTGAATAATGGTATTCCAAAAAAGACAGTTTATACAAGTAATAAATTGAACAGTGAAACTCCTTCGATTAATACCTACTTATTCAACGAGAATAAACAAAAAAAAAACTAAAATCATAAAAAAACACAATAAACAAACATACAACACACAAGCATTTTATTATAAAGCACTATTACTATCAGCTGCCATTGACAACGCAGTCTTGGACGCCTGGAAAAAAGAATCTTAATTTTAATCTGAAAATTACTTAGTTTTTTTTTTGTCAAGCACACTGTTTATATAACGTGTAACAGAATAAAAGCAATACCTCTTAAAGGGTCATTGTACTCATTATTATGAACGAAACTGAAATCGCGAAAAAAAATCGACTACTCCATACATTTATATGTGCATAACTCGACAAAATGTACTAAACAGCTGTTTTTTTGGTTTCGTTTCTTAGTAAAAGTTGTTCATAATGATGAGTACAATGACCCCTTAACAGGTATTTCGTTTATTCTATTACAAGTTGTAGATACACGCTGGTTATCCGTTTGATAAGTTTTCCTAGTGCAGGTGCCAGTCTCCCACTTTGTGCATATAGTGTATGCACCTCTGTGCCCAAAAATTAAATGTTTACGTTATTTTATATTGTCTTTAGATATAGCAACACCCATAACATCTATGGATTCGCTTGGTTATTTTGACCGAGTAGTTAAACAACTGCTTAGATTTTTTCTACGAACGTATTTAATAGAATCGTAAGAAAATATCCATTAAGGCAGCCCACGTCTCAAATAATTAGGTAAGCCAAAACCCTCAATGAACAAGCCGACTCGAAGTACAAGTACACGCCAACTCTCCAACGCGTCACGGACGAGGCGGGGGTGATTAAAAACGTGACCGTCATCACTTGTCGCCGACGCCCATAAGGGTTTTATCTACTGCGAGCCACCCCCGAAGCTTTGTTTATTTATTGTAACGAAACTTTCTTGTTTGATCGCTTTTATAATCAGCTGTGATTATGGGGAAAATTTTGCGGTAATTACGGAAAGATTTTTTTGTGTAGGTAGCTTTTATTTTTGGAGCTGCACGTGAAAAATATACACACATGTTAGAATAACCATGTTTATTCAGCAGACAGAGATGACTTGCGGAAGAGCTTGTGTCTAAATAATAACAGTCACATGAGTCGATCTTCCAAGGTTAGCAACGCTTCCGAAGTCGGTCTGTGGACGAGTGACCGTCTCAACATACCTAGATTCCTCCATGCCTCAGAACGCCATTCCTGTCATGGCTGTTATTTGCAGATCTTTGACACTCGTTACGACCAAGGAGGTCTGAAAACGGTTGCGGACTTTGTTTGAAGGAGTCACCGCGGCCCATTTACGCAAAAGGCTTTAGGAGGAACACGGATGGGTTTTAGTCAGTATGAGTCTGACACGCCTTACCACTCCACCCAGAGCGGAAGAAGTCATTTGACGATATCCCATCCTTGAAAAAAAAAGAGGTCTGATAATAGTCTTGCCAAGGAATATTGTGTTATGGGTAACACTATAGTCCTTGGCAAGACTATTGTCAGACCTCCTGGTTCGTAATGAGTAATTGGGTTTACTGGAATGAGAGGTCAGCGGAGCTCCATGTAAGATACTGGTACTCAGCTGCATCCTGGAAGCCTTAGGAAGAAAAGGATACGCAGATTGATAATATACGGATGAGTAATTGCAACTTGTAAAGCATGTTCAAAAATATCTTTAGTGATTTTTTCTGACGTATTGGACCAGGCAGATGTATTAACAATTTGTAAAGAGACCAGATACTCAAAAATACTCATGACGATAAGACAAAGAAGCTTGCGAACAGGGACAAAACTATAAATAATTTTTGAGAACCGTTGGAACAGTCCTTTGATGCATGTGACAAATGAAGACAAATTGAGCTATAAAACGAAATCGTAACCCAACGAAAAGTAGAATCGCCCATTTTACGTAAAATAGTGCAGATAGATAAATAATAGACTTCAAAAAATAATTTCGTTTAAAAGCACTTTTTGAATGAAATGCAGACGTCTTGTAAACGTTAATCATGAATATTCAAGATGCATCTTAATTTTCACTCCCATTTAAATAAAAAAAAGAGAAAAATATATAAAATGTAATAAATAAAATGAAGAGTGAGTACATAAAATAATGCTGTATTACACAGTCCATGCAAAAAACCGCACGAAACTGCGCAATTCAAACAGGTTTCATTGCAAACTACATTGTAAATTCGCCATGAAAAATCTCTATTGACACTTATACTGGGAGCGAGGCAGGGGGGTTAATCCTAGTAATATTTTACTACATGTTATTTTTATAATGTAACTAAACTGGGAAATATGAGTACGGAATTTATGTGTTGTAAAAATGTTATGTGAAAGGCGATTGGGTCACGCACGGGGGTGCCATGAGACCGGCTACGATTTTTATTAACTGTTTGGATATGTTGTGTCGCCGTAAAACTAAAACGACCCTTACGCCGATTGGGCATATTGATAGAAGACATCTTCCTTGCTCGTTTTAAATTTCCATCGCATATTTTTTTCTCTTATGACTGACTTATCAATGATGAATAGAAAATTCAATTTTTTTAAGAACACAATCATTTCTTCGGATATCATAATCGGACAAACTGAACAAAAAGTAGAAGAGAAGAAAAATATACATAAAATATTTTCAGTTTAAAAAACTGAAGAGCAGGTGCCTCGCAGTTACACCAAATAAATAGGTCCAGTTTATGTATTTCGAATTCTGCATTTATACCTGTTTGGGATGAGACTCAGATACAGCTGGTTTTTAGCAAGCTGTATATGCTTAACCCTTTATAGAATACAAGCGTGATGTTATATGTGAATCCCAATTATTGACATGTTAGTTGCAATAATTGTTTCACAGTTTCTATCACGCCAAGTCGTGACCAATTTTAGTAAAACACCATGAAATGAAACAAATGAAATCCACGATATTGTGTCACCCATATTATAAAACCACACGATGCGCAAAATTAAAGAAAAACATAGGGCACGTCAGCCGCATATCATGCCCGTGGGAATTGTGTCAACCACGGGATTCAGTTGCTATGATTTTTGTGGCTATACGGGATTATTTTCCAATCACTAGCGGAATTTTGTATGGACACTAAGTTTTTTTTGTTATAATGTAAAGTTATACATAAGTTTAATCAGTAGTCCCAGTTTCTGAGATACTTTACCGGCCGTTCCACTAACCAACCAATTGCGTCATGACAAATAGCGTTAACGGACAGATAAACGTCCAATAAAAACATCAAAAACCGGGGATAGGTTGGTCATTTAGAAAAAAATAACTAGACGTCGTGTTTTCAAAATCAACGTTAATATAAATGTACGCTCCTTTGTGAACAAAGTTTAGTTAAATAAATACGTGAATGATAAATATTTGAATCTTCAACATTTTAATTATGTTTTATTTTTACCAAATAACTGTCACGTTAATTTTTTTATTGTTCGTTTTGGCTGTGCGAAATAAGCTAATTAATATTGCTTTCCTTTCTATTTTAGAAAACCTGTTCAGTCAACCTAAGTATGAAAATAACTTCAAGTCCTGGCATTTAAAGGTTTTGATCAAAAGCCACTGACAAAAGGCTCGTCACACGATGAAAAATACAAATCTCGCCATCACTCCCGCAGCCAAAACTGGGGCGAAAAAAAACTCATAAAAACGATAGATGACTTTTGAATATTTCTGCAGGATGCTATATATTCTCTGGTTGCATTGTGTTGTTGGTGCAAACTGCCCATACATCTCAATTATTGAGCAGTTGCGCTACAAACTCAAATGTCAAAGATGTGCGTTTATATTCATATTTGACCTTTTTTAAATCGGACTGAGTTGTAGACAAATAATGTTAGGTATGTTAGTTAATACTTAAAAATGTAAATATCGTTTGGATAACTAACAACATGAACCTGTTTTTGCGACTAGGTCAATAATTGAGATGTATCTACTTAATGTTAACATAAACAACTCACACACGGTCATCCGATCCCAAACTAGGCAGAGCCTGTGCTATGGCAACCAGACAACTGATAAACATACTTATCTTTTGCGTAATGTAAGAAGATCAAAGTGGTCCTACAGACAGACACTTAAAGTCTCTTTATTTCCAACTTATTTACCTACATACATCACACCAACAAGAACATCTACCAATCGTGGCTATTATGTTCATGTGCATTATAGTGGTACATACCTAATTGGCAGATTCATGGTCGACGGACCTAAAACATAAATGTCAAAAGGTAGTGTGTCAGTAGGAAGTGCAAGCAGTCATGAAATAACAGTTAACCACCTAGGTACACATTGTAGAGTGCAAATAAAGTATTGAGTATTAAAAATTAACAAATTTAACATACGTAATATGAGTTCAACTAACGCAGCGACATGAACGTACCGATTTATCTGTAAACGTTGTCTTTTTTATGAGTAGCATTTTTAACTTCTGAAATCCATATTTATCACACTATATATATATATAATCACACTAATATTATAAAGGCGCAAGTTTGTGAGTGTGTGTGTGTGTGTATGTTTGTTACTTCTTCACGCGCAAACGGCTGGGCCGATTTAGATGAAATGTGGTAAAGAGATTGCTTGAGTCCCGGGAAAGGACATAAGATAGTTTTTGTTGCGAGAAAAGGGCTTGAAGGGGTTGAAATAGGGGATGAAAGTTTGTATGAGAGTCCGTTATTATTGAAGATAAAACCATGCACCATTGTATTAAGGTACTTGATAAAAAATAAATAAACATTGTGTTCCAGTGTTTTTGAAATATTAGGATCTTAAAATTAAAAATGGCTGCCCAAAGTAACTACTCCACGCGAACTAAATCGCGGGCAAAAGCTAGTGTTACTAATAAATTAAAAGTCACCCTGTAATATACCGTAAACACTTGTGCCCTCCCATACGAGAAATACAACCGTGATCTCATGTCGTATCGAACACGTTAAAATCTCGGTTTTTGAAGCATTGTCTAAGTTACCGCAGCTATTTTACGCAGATCAAACTTTTTGTTGACAAAATTTATTCATGGCGTGATCCCTCGTAAATACATTTGGGACTTTATTGTCGTAATGAATTTGATATGGCTTATGAAAACAGACTTATCTTTTACTCTATTATGTTAGTTCATTTTTAAATGTTTGTTTTAGTACTTTTTGGTTTGTTGTGATTTACTTTTTGGGAGTGACGTCTTTTGTTTTAATTAGGTTTCTTTTGAATAAATCTGAACTGATTCACGTAATGACACTACCAAAAAATGGCTTATTAACCAACGCAGCAGATCGCTGACGTATCTTTTCTCAAAGCGATTCCGTGTATTTTTATCCCTATCAAAAAGCAAGTACCTAAACACCGTAATATTAATTTGGGTATATAGATACCATTAAGGGACATAGCCCTAACAGAAATAGTTTTGTTGGACAAGGTATTTCAAATATTAGTTCTACCTTGTCTCTAGATTTAGAATAGTTTTAAAAATTCTCTGTAGAGTCAATTCTTCCTAATTTCTCAGAGAAGCAAGAACTCTTCAGAAAATCCTCGTAAACTCAGTTTCCTTTTAAATTCTTTCGTATTGTCTACTGCAGTGCTGCGGAGGTGAAAAGCGCGAGCTAGCACATATTTCTCCTCGCTTATTTCACCTACTGGCTTTATTCAAAATTGATACAATAAATCGGAAACTAACCCAGTAGGAGGTGGGAGACAGGCGCGGCGCGACGTGCGTTCTCCACAGTACATGCAGATTTCTACGTTTTGTTCTTTACTTGCGGTCGCATTCCACGATCAAATTGAAAATTCCGACCGGATATCTATGGTACTTTAAGATTGTTGTACGTAAATAACGACGATGCGAATAGTTGTCTTTTTAAGTAGATTCATAGATGGGTAGTGAGTAAAGTTTACTTTACAAGCTTCTAACCAATTTCTGAAAAATTAAATGTAGTTGAAATTTCTGAACAAACAACTTGTCATTGAATTAAATCAAATGGCACTTGAATCAAAAAAGAATCTCAGAAATAATAATTAAAAAACGAGACAAATGACTCTGAAACATTTTTATATCTCATTGCAGAATTCATGTACAGAAGCTGCATATTAAAAAATGTATAACATTCTGCTTGTGAAAAATCAATTTCGCCTCCAACTATTACATGGTCGGCCACAAATTGATAATAAATAAAACCGCTTAAAAACTTTTAATATGAGGAAAGAAATTTATTCACGGAGAACATGTCCTATCAAAATATCTCGGGCCACACGTTATGTCGGCACATTCTTCTCCTAAATTGAAATTCTCGAACGCTCTCCCTTCGCAAGTGGGACGGGTTCGGAGCCAAAAGACAAATACTTTGAATGTTCGATTAATGTGATCAAATATCATCTTTTCTTTAACGGTTTATTTTATTAAGTTTTTCTGAGTATTTTTTGTGGTTGTCCTTTTGAGGATAATCTCATATTAGAATATTCAAAAGAAAAATTTGGTAAATTGGCTTAAGAAAATTCTTAATAATAGACGATCTCATAATGCGAACGTTTATATAAAAGTAGGTATTTAGATTAGGCCTGCGGGCCCTTTAAGTCATGTATGAACAGATCACTTCTAGACAAGCGTGCTACATCGTCGACCACTTCATCGCTTACCATTAGGTGAGATAGTGGTGAAACGCAAGAATGCCAATTATAATAAAAGAAACGAATCGTATTTTGTGTGAATTTGGAATAGTTACAGCCAATAACATAGATTTTCCCAGAGTGGTGATAAAAAATACTATCGATGCGTAGAGATTTTTCGTTTTATTTCCACACTGGTATGTTCAAGAAATCTTTTAGTTTTACTTCTGTTTACGTAGCATGCATTCTATACTAAAACAACGTATTTCAAGCTTTCTTCTCTACTAGCAGAGTCTTGTTTTATTTACCTTGCCTCGATCAAGTTAATTTGCTGTTATTAAAAAAATACATTCGAAGGGTTTGTTCCACTGATTTTATTTCAAAACAATTGTTTGCTTCCCTCCAATTCAAAGCAAAATGTTTTTGTTTGACACGTCCATCAATGTTTGTTTTTAACACAACGGTTTTCCTCGTAAAACAGATAAAATCAAATCGCTACAACATTCATATAAAACAATGATATTTTGTTTTTATTATACGTCAAAATGATAATTTTTTGATCGAATAAAATGTTTTTCTTGATTAGTATGGCATTTTTATGTCGACCAGTAAAAGTCTTTTGAATTTGGTAGGTATAAGATGACTGATAAATACTATATTTTTGAAATGAAAACTTCTTTAGCGGCGTTGTGCACTTTTTGGGATGGGTAAAAAATGTTAAACTCGCGTCAGGACACGTGACCTGATCGAAAATTAGTAAGACGGAGGGAAAGTTCTGAAGTGTTAAATTTTTAATGGAATATAAATTGTCATGTGTACGATAGCGCAATAAATGAATATTGTATTTTACCACATACATGATAATACTTTTATGCTGATAATTAAAGCAATTCATGCGAAATGATTCCCTAACCATTCCAAAATATTAAAAATGCACAACGTTAATGTTCAAGTTTTCACTTCTGCCGGCACTCGCGGAGTGCAACCCGTTTTTTTTAAAATTAACAAATAAATATTTGTACTTATTTTGTAAAATGATAAAACTAACACTTTACTTAATACATACTAATTAAAGCTGATCGGTGTTAATGAGTTTGACAAACGAAATATTTAATATGATGCCTTTGATACTAACATACAGGATAATTGGTAATTAAGTGCGTTCCTTGAAATGGGAATTACTAGAGCTAATAAGCAATAATTTTGACCCCGAAAACAACGGGTCCATATTGTGTGATTTTCGAGTTTAGAAATAAAACTCATTTGATCCCGACAAGGTACTTGGAAGAACACATTTTCGATGTACGTATGCTATAATCACCACACTGGGCAGGCGGGTTGGTGATCGCAGTGTAGCTGTTGCAATGAACAGAGAATGCTGCTGCCCATTCTCTGGTAAGTCCTTTAGTCGCCTCTTACGACACCCACGGGAAGTGATGGGATGGTGCTATTCTATTACGTCCGACACCATACATTACGAGAGAAGCTTAAAATTTACAACGTTTCGTTTCCAAAGATATGACATATTTAATAATTATTAGAGAGATTGATTCGTTAGAGCTAGCCGAAAATTTCCAAAAAAACCTTGAAAAATTCGATAACTCGAAAACCACCCAACTTAAAATCAAATTTTCCTCAGACATTCATGCCAATTTTTGTAAAACTGTTTGAACCTACCTGTTTGATCAAAATACTTGAACGTCTATGGCCCACATTAGACCCACAAACAAAAAACTGATGACGTCACTTCCAAATTCGAAAGAAAAACAAAAAGCAAGCCGCTCAAAAAAAAAAACTCGGTAAACGTCCTCACAGAGGGATAAGAAAGGATGTGTTTTGTGCCAAGTGCTCATGATTGTAGGTAAGAGGAGCTTCCATAGCCCTGTACATTGATCTGAGTGGGAACGTACGGCTTGTTTCACAGAACATCCTTTGAGGCGGTCGGGCGGACGGCCTTTGAAACGGTGCTCGGGTGCATTTTGATAGCGGTATCGATTTGAACAGTGAATAGATTTTTACTTTAGTTCTTTTAGTTTTCTTTACTGTAAGGCTTTTGTTCGGGGCTGCGTATGCTTATTTTGAACTGATAGCTACGTGGATTTATAGTATGATAACAGATTTTGCTGATTTGGTAGATTTTGTTGACTCATTCAGCTTAACCCACCTTCCGTTACGCCTTGAAAATGGTTACCATATTTTTTTTGCAATTCAGTTTGTGTAATATTTTCCCCGCAAAAGATATTTTCAGGTCTTTAGTTACAGGTTTTTGTTGCCAGTAAAGCTCTACTTCACTTACCTACGTTAAATAAATCTAGAACGTATTGCTTCGCAAATCTTCAAGTAGTCCCTATGCACCACTTGTTTTATATATCTAAAATAAAAAGAAAAACAGGCGTAAAATAAGATAAAGAAACCCTTGCAATATGTCTAAAAGCCTACAGCTAATCAAATCGCATAAAGTCACCCTCAATCAACTTCCTTCCGACGCAGTGGGGTGACTATGAACCCCTTCCATTTTTCATTTTCTCTCTATTTTGAATAAAATAACTGCAGTCAAGCTAACGGAAAGTAATAAATAAATAACATAGCTTCCGCATACATTCTAGACTCGAACTTTTAAAAATAAAAATGAGACGCGCGGATGTTACTTCGAATAAATTTACATTATTTTTTAGATATAGTCAGACGGTTCTGGATAAGTTATTTGTCGTCGTCGTGAGGAAGAAAATTCGCGAATATGAAGATGAAGCAATTATTCAGCTTAGTCATGCATTGTATTTCCGCTCATTAGGTGTATATTTATTTAATTTACAACGGCTGGGGGCCGACGATAAGCCGCGGAGCGTGCGCCCTGCGGCTCCGTCTACTGAATAACAATGCAAACGGACGTCTAAAATGTTGCTCCAATGTTATGCAAAAGAAACGGGAAAATTGTATTATCTGGCGGTATCGTTACATTTTAGAGGCGCTGATCTGGATGTCGATGATAAATTGAAAGGAATTCGCTTAATACAGTTTATGGGTAGAATTAATTTTATGTTCTGGGGTGTCGATGAATGGGACTTTCTGAATGTTTAACATCGTAACAAAATAGTAAAGGTAGGGATGGTTATTTCTAACCCAATGTACGAATATATTCTCGCTTTGTTTTCTTACTTTCTTCGCTTTACTTTGCTTCTCTCTTTCTTCTCTCTTATTTTCTCCAAACTTTTCAATACAACATACGAGTACCTACCAATTCAAGTGGAAAATTTCAGCTAGCATAAAACCCCCTTAATTTATACTTGGCGTGAAAAACAAACCCGGCTAATCATGTGCCGTGGCAAATACAATTAACTCAAATTAAAAGCGCTTTGTTAATAAACAGAAGTGTAACAACGTTAATCTGAGAAACAATGAGATTATGAGAATATTTTTCAAACAATCCTGCCCTTATAACTTTTTCGGTGGCGCGCCTTTCGCGCGTACTAAAACAGCGCGAATTGTACCTGCGATGAAAACGTGGAATTTTCATTTGTTAAATGTTTATTAGTATTTTCTTTATTACAAAAAATGTCACGGTGACTTAGCTTTTGCATTATGATTTATTTGGAAACGTGGAAGTTTAAGAAATGTTTAGTGTAGTTGGAAGAACATTTTTCACAGTTTTCGGCCTTTGCCTTTCTAACCGACTGCATAACAGCAAAGACAATGACCTCATGGCAAAGTGACATATTATCATAGCTGTAACAATTAGTTACCAAAAGGACAAAAATGCATTGGACTGACAGCTACCGAAATATAACGTGGTCAATCCCTAATATTTTGGGATTTAGATGATCGTTATCGCTGATTAAGTGTAATTTTGACTACAGGTCTTTGTAAAGCTTTATCCTTAACTTTTACAATAGTAGGATCTTGTACTTTTCTGTTACCCAGCCATACTTCTCTAGAAAAATAAATAATAAACCAACTGAGGCCACTAAATTCATTTCGAATTGTGTGAACCCATGTACAGCATGTCGAGTGGCCCTACGGACCCACGGACCCACGGACCCACGTCATAGGGAAGAGCAAAGTGGCTCGATAACCGCGCGAAACCGCGGCCTATCGCTTTTTGATAGCATCACTTTGGCCAACTTGCCATCTGACGGCCATTAGGTACGGGATATTGAAAAAGTGAGCCTCGCCGATCGGTATGTCCGTATTCGTGACGTCACATGTTAGCACTTTTATCGAGATAAGATGGTCGATAGTATTTGTTGCGAAGATCTGTTTTAGATCGCATTTTGTAAGTTTTCATTGTAGTTCTTGTTGGAGGTATTTCTTCTTTGTTCTTTAAACGGAATTCCCTGACTTTGTGCTATTTCAACTAAATTAACTTTGAACTCTCTGCTTTCCGATCGAAAATACATCGGCAGATCCCCACTTCACTAAAGCTGGGAAATTCCAAATTTATTCACCTCAATTACCTGCCGAACTTGATAGCTGCAATTTGGCATGTGTTAAATTGGCTTCCAGCAATGCATATGATTTAATTATATAAAGCTTCATTGATAATAAATAAATGAAGACGTGTACCTAGACTGTAGGTGCCGATTTTAAATAACCTGATATATTTTTAAAGAAAATCATGTTGGATAATCCTCGTTATGTGCATATTTATAGTGTAAGTACGTATAGTCGGTAACATTTTTTTCGTTCGTGTAGTAAAAACTTGTAATTGGCTTTCATTTTGTTAGAACAAGTTAGCTGTACGTTATCCAAATATAGTAAAATAAAATAAGTAAAGAAGCTTATTAAAGCTTTAATAATTATTTCTTAAATAATTCATAAATTGGAGTCTTAATAGTACCTAACTAAGCTGTAATAGTTACCAAATGTTATTCGATTGAGTTAATAGGTAAATTATCCATTCAGCCATGCATTTTTTTTTAAATCAAGATATTAAATTAACCCATAACAAGCAACCCCCCATATAACTACTAATATTTCCGCCATAACGACGATGTGTATGTTCACATAAAAAATCCAATAAACCAGAGAAAAATCTTCCACGGAGTTGCAAGCCCAAAAAAATCTTTCATATAAAAATTCCCCGAACTTTGGCAGCCTTGCGTAGTCGCTAACACAATAATAGCGGGCAAATTGGTTTGTTATCGATAAATATGTGGCTAACACGAATCACGTAGGTACTCGTATAGTTCGGACAACACATCATTTTCTTTGTAGGTCAATTTTGTTAATAATCTGAAGGAGAGCATTTATTCTGCGATTATGTATTGTTTTGTGTGGGGAGTTCTTCTGGCAAAACTTAAACTCAGAGGACAAAATATTTGGGATCAAGAACCCAAACGTACAATGGGTTCTTGTCCCCAAGAAATAGATCATTAATATGGTAATAAACATTTCAGGAAATCTTTACGACATTTATTTCTAATTCTATTTATATTTTACACCACATTTATTATCGTCTTACCAAAAAGTTATTTTAGGGTTCTGTACCTGTATTTTTTTTTTTTAAATTTGGGAAATCATCAAATGACTTCTTCCGCTCTGGGTGGAGCGGAAGGGTGTGTCAGACTCTTACTGACTAAAACCCATCCGTGTTCCTTCTAAAGCCCTTTGCGTTCCAGGGCCACGGTGACTCTTTCGAACAGATTCCGCAACCCTGGCAGGCTTTGGCCCTAGCGGGCCCCGTCTTCTATGCTGACATCTCTTTGAGACGCGCGTGAAACACAACGCGCCATCGACCCGGGCCTGGTGGTGATCGGACAGCGAGCCACCCAATGCTCGCCGTCCGCAGGCCCGCTCCTACGGTGGCCGGGGATCACCCTGCGACTCCCGACGCCCGGGGCGTCTTCTCCTGTTGCGGCGGTTGGGGCGAAGGCCTTGCCTTTCCCTCGCGCGGCCCGCCTCCTCCTTTGCTAGCATTACTGCTTCGCAGAAGGAGGTGACCGCTTCCCAAGCCTCCTCGCTCCGGACCATGGATTCAACCAGGGCCGGACGCGAGAGGTCGCCGCCGCCGATCGCCTCGACGAGGACACGGCGGTGCTCAGCCCAAGCAGGGCAGACCTCCACCGTATGCTCCACCGTGTCCTCCGGGCGATCCTCGCAGTGCTGACACCCGGGCGTGTCCTCCCGCTTAATCCGAAACAGGTACCTCCCGAAACAGCCGTGTCCGGTGAGTACCTGCGTCAGGCGGAAGGTGAGGACGCCGTAGCGCCTCTCCAGCCACTCCTCAAAGAGGGGTCTTATCGCCGCAATTGTGGCGTGCCCAGCGCTGGGTTGCGAAAGTCGCCGTTTCCATATCGCCATGGTATCCTGCCGGAGTTCCGTCCGCCGCGATGCAATTTGCCGCGGCAGCGGAGTTTCGCCCCGACGAATCGCCTCCACGCGTCACGCGTAAACGTGCGCGAGGGCTCTCGCCTCCAGATCCCATGGCGTTCCGGCATCCGGCAAGGAGACTTGCCGCCTCGCCGGAGACCGTGCTGTATCCCCGGGCCAGCCGGATGGCCATGACCCTTTGGGACGCGTTGAGCTGGTGGGCAGGTCGCCCCTTCAACGTAAGTGCCCACACTGGGGTGGGTACAGAACCCTAAAATAACTTTTTACAAAAAAAATACAACCGACTTCCAAATAAAAAACACTACAAAGTATAAAACAAAAAAGTTTTTTTTTTCACTTTTTAGTGGTTCACATGTACTTACCCCTGAAGAGGTAACAACATAAAACATAAAATAAAACCACGCCGGTACTGGCGTGATTTTATGTTATGAACTGGTAACAATAGACAGACATGAGATTTCAGCAATCCCAGTCCATTTGCTATCATTTATTGAGGAGTTCCGTTGCCTATCTCCGAATTTCTTCATCAGATCTTCACCAAATTGAAATGGGACAAACCCGAAAAGTACTCTTCGAAAAACTACCCAAATCGCTTCAAGTGTGCCTATAAAATTTGAAGAGTTCTCTCTATTTCTCCAGGATCCCATCATCAGATCCTGACTTGATGATCATGGGACCACCTGAAAAGTATACCCTTTCAAACAAAAAGAAATCCTAAACGAGTTGTTCGAGTAATCTGGGAACATACATAAAAAAAGGTTCCGACGAATTGAGAACCTCCTCCTTTTTATGAAGTCGGTTAAAAAGAGATCGCAGTGCAACCCGCACTTCGATCTATTAGAAAGTCGTTGAGGTGGGTAAGAGTACGCACTTGAGTATGTTGTTGTAAGAGTACGCACGCACCCTCAAAGAAAATTCGACCTCTAAACAAGTACCAAAGAAATAACCAAAACTTTTGCGAAACCAACTTCTAGCGGGCTAGAAAACCACCATGTGGTGAAATAAGGGTAAGATTGAGAGGTAGAGCCCTCCAAAGAAAGACTGGATAGGATGTTCTAAATGCGAGGAGTGGTGGCATGAAGCGTAAAAGTAACTTGAAACATAGCAAAGATATGTCATATCTTTGAAAATTTAAAAGAATATCAAAAGTGGTATGGCGTACTCTTACATTAGCTATTGGATATGAGTACGCATTTGAATTGACAATAGTACGCCGGTAAAATTATCTCATACAAATCATCTCCCCGCTACTTGCAGTGGACACAAATAAAGATACCTATATTCAACTTCATATCTGACTTATGTTTTTATACCGTATCTATCCTCTTTTTATTAGTTACCACAGACTACAATAGACGTTTTTCTTGTTTCTTTTTTATTCTTGGTTACATTGACCTCTCAGAAGGTAGGTAGCTACAGATAGCGTAATTGATAACAAAGTCTCTTGTAATTGGATCAAAGTCGCATTAAAATTCGCTTTGCGGCTTTTGAATTATTATCGTCTTACCCATTGTACAAGAAGTTGCTAAATAAGTTTTTTTTGTGTTGAAATGGTCGTCGCTTTGGCAGAGCTTTTTGCAAATCCTTCAAATAATCCTACAAAAATTTAAGGAAGGGTATAATATTTTCTTTTGAAAATGGAAAAAATAACTTCCCTCAGATATCGAAATAAGCTAAACAAAACTACAAATGCCTATCTACGAGTATACCGTAACTACCAACTTTCAATATTTAAAAACATAAATAAACCTTCACCATTATCTATTGAAAGAAATATATTTGACTATTTCCTCTGTTAGCGTTCCCTAAGTAAAGATTTTTCGAAATTCGACCCGCAAGGATAGAAAGGTCTGTAATGCGTCCACGGACAGTATCGCCGCCTTGTTTATATTTATATAACTTTGCTCTGGGTTCAGTTCCTTTTGCCCCATAATATCACATTTGTTCATGTTCACCCTCAATTTCTTTCCCACATACTCTGCTGAATCATTGAATCCTTTTTAGACGGTTGCTTTTGTGTTTGTTTATTTTTATATGGATCATCTTTATTATATTAGGTGCGTCAGACATTGGTTTAAAAATACCTATAATCTAGGACCTTTGAGAGAGGTTACTTCCTCCACTCCACTCGACTCGGTCGTCTTGGCAACGAACAACATTAGATTAAGGTCAATAAATAAAAATTAAAATAATAATTATTATTATTATGTTAATAAATAGTTAACAAGTTATAATTCTTTTAGGCATGGTGGTCTGCTGTCACTTACCAACTATTTACATATATTTTATGCCATATAGCGGATATTCGTGGAACTATCGCGTAAATAGGCATCTTGCTTGACTGCAATTTAGTTTTTCATAACTACAACTACGTTGGTCGTCGTTACTACGTTACTAACCACCATTTCCTTGGACAGACTTCCACAAAAATAAATTCAAAATGTATATTTTACAATCTGCTAAATAACGATTACCACTAGGTATGAATACAATTTGATGATTTTTTTTATGTATGTAAAAGTGTGATTGAAAGTCTGTCAATTTAAAAAAAATATGTCAATTTGATTGAGTACAATTAGATACATGGGATAATGTAGGGTACACATTGTAAAATCGCGAACGCATGGCGCGTGTAAGCGGGTGGCTCGCGGGCCTTGAATGAAGTACATCACGAATTTAATTAAAATGCGCTGTGTCAGTACGTGCGTAGCTTTAGCTATGTTCCGCATAACTTGCACCGTAATCCCAGATTTACCAGTGTACACGCACCCTTAAAACGATCAAAAACAAAATGGCAATCGTCAAAAATAATCCCTCACTATCGAAAACACAAAACACAAAAGGAAATAGCAAAATGGTTGACTCTGTAAATAATAAATGAGGACTAAAGTAAATAAGGTACAGTCAGGGCCATTAACATTACAGTTTTTTATTCTTACTTTAATTGTTATACGGTTTATTCTCCGGGCTGTTTCTTTTATTTATATAGAGCAGGTAATTCGTTTACCCGTGAGAATAGTTTCAACACGTGCCGAGTCTAGACGAATTGACTGTAATGGACTTTGTGCCCGCAGTAGCCGTCGTAGCCGTGTGTTTACACAAAGAGGGAAATATTTATTGAGAGAGGTTAACGCTGAAAAAAATATAAGGTTCAAGTTTTTTTTTTTCGTTTTTGTTTTTGTTTGTGGTTTTGGACACCGCTTAAAGTAATGTGGGAGGTTTTCTTCATGGGATTATTTAAGTCAAATCAAAGTACAATATGCTTATATTGCTATGCTATAATTGTTATCATATCAATGAGTAAGATGCATAAATTAATGACTGAATGTCAAGAGTGTCATTAATTTAAGCAAGAGCACTTTTGCAATCATAAGAAAAAAAAATTGTGTGCTCTTTTATTTTATTGTATGCAAGTGCAACATCTCATTACAAAGTGATAAAAACTAGATACATGACTACATCTATCATAATTCCCGCTCATCCTCTTACAGTCGTCACCATAATATGTAGTTTAGGAGTTAACTGTGACTTAAATGAACTGTCAAAGATCATAAATAACAACAATATTTCAAGCTCATAGAGAGAAATGGCGCAAAAGTAGCAGACAAATTGTTTCGCGTCCACTTCGGAAACCATTAATTAACCCATTTTCTACCGTCACTTTACAAACTCTAGAAAATAAACAAGGAAAATGTGAAAAAGCTTCCGTATGTAGCTTTTATATCTTTATATATTTGTTGCGTATTCAGCTAACTATACGAATTTCTCATCGTCATTTTTCGTTTCATTTTCATGCATGCTTTAGGAATACCAGTACATTTTCAGATGTTCTTCAGATTAATAAAATATTGTGAAGTCTTAAGAGAATCCTGAAAAAAAGAGTACAACAAATTTAAACTTTTAATTTCAAGAAGAAGTGTTAAGTTCGATATTGAAAGTCATCAGGTAGTAAGTATATGAAGTTTCACTAGCGTATTTAATTTATCATCACCATGGGGCCATTGTGATTTTCTGTGCGCGTAAAAGTCGTAGATAACCCCAAGGGAATATAGTCTCGGAACAAAATCCTGCGTCCAATAACAGGACAAGGTCTGCCCGTGAGCCAAGTATTATTCAAATCCATTAAGTCGTTACACGTTAGGAGGTAACAGAAAGACAGACAGACATGGAGAGGTAACAGTAGAACATTAGTATGGAGCTGACCACTAAGGTAATGGTCCTCACTTAAAAAAGTATCCAATGTAATAATACTCTTCAAAAGTTAACATAAAAAATAGAATGCAGCATAAATCTCCGAACACATTTTCAAATGCGCAAAGAATAGTAGAAATCTGTTCACATCAAAACTTGGTAGACGACCGACCTCAGCAATTAAGTCACTCGAAATATTTAATGAACAGTGCTAGTTCCGCGCCGGAAATGACACTTAATCGGCTTAACTTCGCCTCAAAACTTACCCCGGGCAAACACCCCACCCCCCACTGAACCCCCCTCCCCCTCTCGAACCGTACCTACACTGCATCAAAGAAGTTGGAGAATGTGCAATTATGAGATTGTTTTAATTTAGAAACAATGTTGTGAAAGAATTTCCTTACTTCGAATGAGCTCTCTGAAACCCCAAACCAGAATTCTTGGTTTCCTCCCACATTGTTTAGTTCCGTTATTGCTTACTGTCGATCTTTAATTTATTTTTCTCTAGTTAACAATTTTCCTTCGGAGATGTTTGCGTTCAGTTTGTTTGTTCCGTTGAGATCGTACGCTTTGTTCGCACAGATTATCCGTTTTAGAGTGGAAACTTAGGATTTCAGTTTTAATATTGCCTAAAGTTTGTGTTCAATTAGGTTAAGGATTTTAATTAAAAACGTTCAATAGACCACATAGTTCCGTTTCTATTTATTTGTTTGTTAAGATGTTATTATTACAAGCGTTTATTTAACTTGCACTGTTCGTAGTAAGTAAGTTGTCCTTCAAAATTATAAAAGCCATACAAAAACAATGATTTTTATCATATTTCGTGTTGCCACTTTGCTGATTATTCCAAGTTTGTGCTTTTAAGTAGGTACCTATATAGTAAAAAATACTAAAATAAAAAACAAATTTGAATTAAACGATCCCCAAATGGGAACTATAGAGTTTTTTATGAATAATTAATAAACCAGACGAGTGTTTGTTTCTAACGGTACGTCTGAACCTCTCCAAATACACTTGAACAACAATAACAAGGGTACAACATCTCGGAGACTTCGACGTCCGAAATAAAGTTTGGGCCAACATTTAACTAGTTGGAGCAAACAAATCCGTAGTGCGAGTCTAGTGGCGCGAATTGCACTCGGGCCGTGGACCGGCCGTCTAACTTGTTCGTAACGACTTCAAAAACGTCTAGGAAAATATTTGTTTTGCAAACCAAGATACGAGTGTACAAGATCTGATGCCACGTCTGTTTAGATGTATTGTTTGTTTGCTGGCCCCGCGGGACTTTTATTGTGGATGATGTTGTGTGTTTGAATAATGCTGCCTGAAATGGGTTAGTGTAAAACTAGAACAGTGTATACTACAAATATGTTAAATTCCTTGTTGACATTGGTCCCCATATTTGCTCATTATCATCATCATCAGCCGAAAGACGTCCACTGCTGAACATAGGCCTCCCTCAAGAGGAGGGGGTTTGCCATAATCGCCAAGCTTAGCAGGCGCGTCGGCGATCGCAGTGTAGCTGTTTCAATGAATAGAGAATGCTGCTGCACATTCTCTGGTGAGTCCCTTAATCGCCTCTTACGACACCCACGGGAAGTGGTGGCATGGTGCTATTCTGTTACATCCGACACCATACAGAACATGTTTATTGTCGAGCATTAAAATTAATCAATTCAATCACAAAAAAAAACATGGTAAGTAAAAGTTGTTTTTCAAAAAGCATTATTCCATGACTTTTTCAATTCAAACAAAACTACACCCCGTCCCATTCCGGAGTCCTCTAATAAAAGGGCACGTAAAACTCATAAAAGGAAGTCAAGTTAGAAATCTAATCTGCCGTCAGTACTTATCAAGTTGTAAGAGATAACCTCTGATTGAGATCCGTCGACAGCCGTAAGTGGCGGGAATCGGATTCCCCTCAGCGACAATAGGCGATTTACCCACTGATCCACTGACTGATATCATAAGTCGATTCGTCTACGGCAGGGAAGGCGAACCTTTGGTATGTGTGGCACATAAATACAATGGGATAGCTGGTATTTCATACTAACTTTCTAGCCCTTATTCCTGGAAATGTATGAACTGATTTTAGTTAAACGTAATGCCTACACTAGATAACCAGGTCTAAAGAGTTAGTCGAGAACATTTTCGAAAAATAGTTCAGGGATTTTTTACTATCTATAGAAAACTTATAATCGCTCTCTCTCTCCCTCTAAACACTTTTTCGAAAATGTCCATTCATTAAAAAAAGAATATTGTAGTTTATTTTGTCTTTTCCACTTATATAAAGATTTAGAAATTTTTAATTTTTATTGGTTAGCACAATGTCGAACAAAATATATTGGATAAATCGAATAAAACCAGAATTATTAGTAAGTTTTTATTTGTATTTTTATATCGGATTTATGTAACAATAAACTGTATTTAGGTAAAAATCTATATTAAAAAGTAAAATCTGTTTTGTAAATGCTTTGTTGGTTGTCCTTAAATAAATTAATTAATTAATTTCCAAGAATAAGTACTTGACAGTTTGTACGAATCACCGTGAGGAGTAAACGCTCTTATATACAAAGGCACAGGAAACGTGCATCTTCTCGGGATAAAAAGTAGCTTACACCTAGCAATAATGTAGCTTTCTATCAGAGAAAGAACTTTCGGGAACAGATACGTACACACACAGCTTTAATAAAATAAGGTAAATACAAGCAATGTTACATATTTGTAAAATTAACTCAGATTAATATTTATGACAGATTTAGTTTTCTAAACTCAACTCAATAGCAGAACATCATAAGCTAAATAAAGTTTTCCCTGTTGGCACGCAGATGCAAAAAGGTTCGTCATCCCTGGTCTGCCTCGCTCTCGGTCCCCTGGACGAATGTATCGAACGTAACTGATTGTTCGAGTAATTTATTGAGGATATTAATGTGATCCCCACTTGACATATTGCTTACGTATTATTTTGTAAGTAGCACTTCAACGGTTTTATTTTTGCAATAAAGAAAAGGTTTTTCTGTAAAGTTAAGTCATGGAAATATTTCGATTGTGCCTAAAAAAAATATACTGTGTGGAATTATTCAGCATTCGGTAGATAGGTAACGGATAAAAACACGAATTGTGAAAATATTTCAAAACCTTTGGCCTCCAATAAGTAATTCAAAGAATCAATACAATTAATATTGGTTGAGAAATTAAAAACAACTTCATTAGTAAATCTTTTCTTTTAGAAACTAGTCGAAAATGATAGCATCATGGAATTAGAACACTTTCAGCCATGGAGCTGTAGTAGCAGTAGGAGTAACCTCGACATTTTCATAAACCTTAACAGTACAAACGATTATGCACTGCAGCTTTCTAAATATGAAATGATATAATCACTAATACAAATAGATATTTGAAGTTCTTCTTCGGAGTATAAGTAATGTTTCTTTGTCCTGTGTGGAATAGCACAGTAGCATCCATCCTGCCAGGAAATTTGTTCGACAGAGTCACCGCGGTCCTGGAACGCAAAGGGCATTAGGGGAACACGGATGAGTTTTAGTCAATAAGATTCTGTCACTCCCTTCCGCTCCGCCCAGAGCGGAAGAAGTCATTCCATGATTTCCTATCTACAAAAAAAGCACCCATGACTCCTATCTGTTCGCTAATGGCATTTTTCCATGACCAACACCGCGTTTCCATGCTACGAGAACCATATTGTCCATGGCCCAACATGATCAATTACAGTGAGTCACACTATCATCTCCAAAAAACGTGTCCGAGGTAGGCAATTTTGTTTTTTAATTAAAAATAATACATTTGCTCAGTTTCCAACCTTAAATCTGCAACTTTTTTGAATCAACACAACTTCATCTAAAAATAAATATAACAAAAAAAAACATCTCAGTAACTCAAATTAATACACCGAATAATAATGAATAGGGACGTTTTAAAAGCAATTTCTGTAAAAGGACTTCAAATATCTCTGAACAAGGCCCAGTAATGCATCCTTTGCCAGTAGAACAACAACAATAGGCACAATTCACGGACAGCGCTCGCTCACTGGAGAGCTCCAACGAAATCACTGAACCAAATTGCAAATGAACCGCCTGCCTAACTCTAGTAATGCCGTATATCAGATCTTATAGCGGCGCTACGTGTTTGCTCGCGTAAGTGATTAATATTCGACTTTATTGCACGCTCTAGGAATGCTAAGGATTTGTTTGTTGTGTGCCGTGTTTTGTAATAACTTGGTAGCTTCTGCCAGCGGCTGAAAATTATCCCAAGGAAAAATACTCCCGGGATCAAAAGTATCCTATGTCCTCAACTCCTCATCCAGGGCATGGTCAAGTCCGTTCAGCCTTTAAGACGTGAATAGGTAATCAGACAGACAGACCAACAGAGTTACTTTCGCATTTAAAATATATAAGTATGGATGGTTTCATCGTGTGTCGCCCACGAATGATACGAAATTATTCGGCCTCGATTATTGCGTAGGTGTAAGCCCAGTTTGCAAATAGGCTCGTAACTTTAGTTAAGAACTATCAAGAACTTTATAGACTGAAAACTCTTTAAATCCACAGAGACGTCATACCCAAATAACGCTAGATATACTAGTACCTACTTGTGGGAGTATTACATACAAAGTCAATACATTTCAGACATTATACTTGCAAAATGTTAACTACCTGTTTGCACTAACTTCTGAGACGCTTTAAATCAAATCTCCATGTAGAAAATCGCCCAATTAAGCCGTAGGAGTTTTGGCCAAGAGTTGTTAGGTGTACCAACTCCGAATCTCGACGAAAGTACGAAACCGTGTTAGCAAAATGTTCGCAGTCGCACACGTGCGCACACAGCGTACCAACATACGTAACGGGATTAATTTAACAAATTAGAACTATACATGCGATTATTATTCGATTGTTGACGATACGAATACGCAGATAATACACAAGGGCCCTCTATACCCGCTCCCAATGAACGCAACATCCGAATAACCGTCTATTGTTTTTAGAATTTATTTCAACCGCGCTGAATGGAAAGTAGGATTAGGCTCAGAGTCGGATTACCATAGAATTTACAAATATCAGTTGGTCGGGCCGGTACTTACGATTTCAGCTGGTATCGACGCCGGCATTGGCCGGTTATTGGCAGTGCTATCTCCCGACCTATACAAATCCAACTCTATTTACTTTCCGAACGTCTGTACGATTCGGACATTTGATATTCACTACGAGATCGTGGAATCATTTCCGCTTGGATATTCCAAGAACTTTGTCCGCATTTCAACAATAATACCGATGCGCTGGATAAATAATCTTCTGTCTATAGAAAGTATTAATTGTAGTTTTCAATCCGACTTGCAGGAGTACGAAATTATTTTACGTCTGACCGTATTTAATCATATTTTATTGCTCGATTACCGCCTACAATTGTACTTTTATTTGGTCGAACTCGCTCTTCGCAGTTAATTATATTTTAATTGCCAATGAATATTTGAAAATTTAAATGCGGGATGTTAACACGGCTGTGAAGCTAGCGGACATTTTGTGTGCTCCCAATATAGAACGGGAAAGGCTTGTGTATATCGACGACATTTAGCCTGGCGACATTTGCTCTGGTGCTTCAATTGACCCATTCCGTGCGCCACACATGGACGTGAACAAATAAGGGCCGAAATGAATTTAACTCCGTTATGTATTGAAATTTATTGGACTCAGCGATGTGTTTTCCCGATCTGTTAATGAAAGGAAAACATAAAAAGCTTATCTTTCAGTGCAAATTGTAGTCGAATGAGAGAATCAAATTGCTATGGATCGTTCGTAAATGGCTTGTAGATCACGTTGTTATAACTTATAATCTTTAATACTTATTAATGCCAGGACTAGTAATACTCGTATAGGTAATCTTATAATAACATTTTGAACGTGTGTAGATCGCTTAGTAAAATGTCAATATCATTTAGTTGATAGAGCCTAATAGCAGCATAATGTTACCTATATATTTGAGTCTACCATAAAATACTGCAAAAAAAAACTAAAATACACCGGCAGGAAAATCGCACCAGCTCGGCCCTAACCCGAAAACATAAACGGATCGAATGCACCATGTAATCCGCTTCCTGTCGCGTATGTAGACGCGAATAATTCAACAGTGCGATCGCCATTCTATGGGCAAACAGATAGTCTTCACTTCCGACACATGTTTCCGTGGCCGACACAAGTAACTGGTCACGTAGAATATTGACGCCTCCAGCGGCTCCAGAGCCCCAGCTATCCATTCGCCCGGGACAATACCTACGGCGCTAAGGGAGACATTTTTATGCGCAACTTACGTATATCATTCTCAACATTCGGTGAAGAATAACGAGTATTTTCTGCGTTTTAAATTCTGTGAACGATTCGTTTGTGATTCCGAGATCTGCGTCTAAGTAGTTTGGCACTGAGTTTGGAAGGACTTCTGAACGCCTCTGGGAGTACAGTTCTGTGGGTTTCCAGGCAACAGGGTATGGAAAATAAATGACGTATACTTTACTTAAACATTGACTTTGAATGAATTGAACTCATAGTCAGACATTTTTGGAGTTCACTCCTTAAGAAACGATTTCATAAGTAGCCCGCGGTATGAAAATTTTATGAGGAGTAAAATCGAGCGTTAACTGTAAGTGAGGCGTTACGTTCCTTTGCGCAACGTACCTTGCGCACCTTTCACTTCGAGATTATGTGTGTGTGTATATACAAAGTATACTCAGCTTATTTAAGATGCTTTCATTTACCCTCTTTTTACATAATCTACACAATAATAGTTCTTAATTAGTAAATTCAACCTCTAATGTCATACTGGAAAGACAAAGGTCTCCCCATAACCTTCACTCAGTCTAGTTTGTTGTCTTATCGGCCATGCATTTTATCAAAATAAAAAATAAAACATTATGTAAATAAGATATCATTTTCTAGAAGTGAAATTTTATCTTACTCTTAATGAAACCGCCTTGGTAACATTGATCAATATTTATAAGAGTTTGTCAACCTAATTTAATATCTTTCAAAACCAATTAAGGAAAATACGGTGCGATCAAGTTACCATTTGCCTTTAACCCGTTTCATACTGTTGGGGTTAAATTATTAAAATTTAAATAAGTATTCCTGAGAGAAGATTCTGTCGTTAAGTCCTAAGGCCGCGTGGAGACGGCAATCGCATTTGAGATTGACTGTGTATGGGCGCCCTTACCGAATTCGGTCGAAAGGCGATCGGTAATTATGTCGAAACTTCCTACCCTGGCTATATTTTGTATGATAAAATAAAACTTTTATAAACCGACTAACCAAATAAAAAACAAATGATCGTCTTTATGAACGATCACAAATCATCTAATCCGATTGAGTAATAGAAAATGACTTATATGACGTTCCACCAAGCACGTGGGATATGAGTATCAATCATCCACTAACACTCACTGTATTATGCTCCAAGTTTTATCACAATTTCTCAAATCAATAATTATCATCTTTCCCCAGACTGTTTTTTTTTTCTTTATGGCAACTGAGCAAAAGGCGACAATTCTGCAATGTGAGGCTGTCTTGAGTCTTTTTCACTCTCTTGGCGGGAATCTTTTCGATTGGAGACCAATTTTTTACAGGCTTCTTCATTTTTAGTAAGAAGAAAACATGTTTATTGTTTTGTTTATGTTCATAATGTATGTGTGTATAATGTCAAACAGTCAGATAAGTCAGATAGCAGCCTTGATTTCATACCTCTCTGGCTTTGTGATATAACACGTAACACACAATAATTCTCAAAATCAAGAATTCTCACGCGCTCCTAAAAACAAACTTCCAAGGCTGAATAATAATTCAGAAGACGTGCATTAATAAACAGGTCATGTTCGAACATTTAGTCTAAGGTACGTTACCTACAACATTAGGTAAACTGTGAGGCGTTATGCTAATGTAAGTCGAAAATTTAATCGTATTCACTAAACTTGAAATAATTGTTAGTTTACTGATTCGTCTGAGGATAATTTTTAAATAATAATAATAATAAAAATTGTTTATTTCTCACCACAAGCCAAAAAATACAAACAGAATTTACACACGAGCAAAAGCTAGTAATTTTTGGTTGTGGATCGCTGGTGCCTGTGGTAGGTAGTAACACCTGTAATACAGGTCACCAGGTCCCCACCCCGTCATAGATTAACACATTTGATAGCTTACATCTGATATCACAGCAAATAGCAGTTTCAAGCAATTATACAATTATAATATAACAGATTACATTAATTTTAGAATTATAGTGAGATTAAATTTAATTTAATTTGAAAAAGACTTAAAAATAATTAAAAGTACCTATATTTGGGAGGTTTTTGTGAGTGTAATGTTTGTGAAGGTGTGTGTTTGTGATAATGTGTGTGTGACAGTGTATATTTGTTGTGGTGTGTGTTAGTGCATGAAATAACTAGACTAATACGTCAAAGAGAGCTTCTGTGGCAGTATATGTGTGGCCTTGTAGCCAGGCTTGTAAAGTGACTTTAAAATTATGTTTGTTCAATGGGTGCAGGGAAAGAATTCGGTTTAATTTATTGTAGAGATACGGACCAAGGAAAATAAAGAATCTATGACTAAAGGAAGTTTTAAGAGGCGTATTTAGAGCAACTATATGGTTACGGCGATTTATTTGCGGGGAATAGTTGGAAATGGCGTGTTGTTTAATGGCTGTGGCCAGAACAAACAATTGCCTAACCGTGAGGACTTGACAATATTCGTAAAGCTTAACGGTGGGATAAAGTCTTGGCTTGGAACAGCATACTTTAAGGACCGCTCTCTGCGCTCGCTCGATCTGGATAAAATTAGATTTGGCTGCACCTCCCCAGGACGAGATGCAATAAACTAAAATTGACTGACATAGTGCCTGGTAAGTCATTTTCATGACACCAGCATCTGCAGAACTGCGTAGTTGCTTAAAGATGTACATTAGTTTGCGCACCCTATTTGATAAGTGTGTTATGTACTCTTTAAATGTAAGGTTGCAGTCAATGACGATGCCAAGATACTTTATCGAGGTGACACGTTCAATGTCACAGCGAACATGGGTGCAAGTGCCGACGCTGCAATCAAAAGACGGTGTCGACTGGGCGGTAACGTTCAGTGATCCTATAGCAGACACATTGGTATTTCGAATCGAAAAATTTATTATTTTCGTTTTCGATACGTTCAGGGTAAGCAAGTTGCTCTTAAGCCATTCGCTGACCGTATCGAAACCCTTCTGAGCAAGGCGATATGCATCTTCCCAGCTGTCCGAGGCAAACACAAGTGCTGTATCGTCTGCATACGAAAATATTGTGCCGCTTTCTAGACTGAGGCTACACAAATCATTCATGTAGATTAAAAATAGACTGGGGCCAAGAATACTGCCCTGCGGCACACCAAAAGCTATATTTAAATCCGAGCTGGAGTGGGATCCAATTTTGGCGCTCTGTGTTCTATTTGTTAGATAGCTCCGAAACAGGGACAGCTGGGCGCCCCGTATTCCCAGGCATTCAAGCTTAGATAGTAAGATGGGAATCGAGACCGTGTCGAATGCCTTCGCGAGGTCCAGGAACAATGCAACACATTTCTTGCCGTTGTCAAGTTCCTGAGCTATATGATTAACCAATTTGTGAACAGCATCAGCAGTGGATAAATTTTTTCGAAAGCCAAATTGGTTAACCGACAAAAGATTGCGTGCCTCTAGGTATGCAACTAGCCTTGCATTTATTATTTTTTCCAGTACCTTGGACATCGCGGGCAGAACTTATATATGCCTATAGTTTTCGACACGGTCACGGCCGCCAGACTTAAAAATAGGGTGAAGAATAGCCTTCTTAAACCAGTCGGGAAAGACACCAGAATCGAGGCACAGATTGCAAACATATGTCAGTGGAGATACAATAATATTTATATGTTTTTTTATGAAAACTAGAGGAAATATCGTCCCAGCCGACTGCACAATCGTTTTTAAGTGAAAGGATTAAGCGTTCCACCTCTTGTTCATTTGTCCTAAGTAGGACTAGGGATTCCTTCTGGGGGTCGGGTAACGAAATTAATCGAGGATCTCTTTGTATTTTGTCCGCTAGATTTCTCCCTACGTTTGCGAAATAATCATTAATTTGATTTATAGTGTCCTGCCTATCGTGACTATTTGCTATGAGATCATGGGCTGGAGACTTCTGTTGACCCATGTTTGTGACACTTTTGATAGCACGCCATAGCTGCTTAGAATTTCTACCTGCTTTTTCAAATTGCAGTCTCTCATAATCCCTTTTTGCTTTTCGTAGCAGATTCGTACAAAAAATGCGGTACCGTCTGTAGGTCACCACGAGGACTTCATTTGACGGGTCTGATTTAAGCTTTTTATACAAATTGTCTCTGTGGCGCATACATTTGAGTAAGCCTTGGGTAATCCAGGGCTTAATCGGCCTGCGTCTACGTGAACCAGAGAAAGTTTGGTGTTCCTTTTTAAGGCTAGAAGAAGTGGTTCCATTAAATATTTAGTAGCCAAATTGGGATCTTTCGTTCTANGAAAACTAGAGGAAATATCGTCCCAGCCGACTGCACAATCGTTTTTAAGTGAAAGGATTAAGCGTTCCACCTCTTGTTCATTTGTCCTAAGTAGGACTAGGGATTCCTTCTGGGGGTCGGGTAACGAAATTAATCGAGGATCTCTTTGTATTTTGTCCGCTAGATTTCTCCCTACGTTTGCGAAATAATCATTAATTTGATTTATAGTGTCCTGCCTATCGTGACTATTTGCTATGAGATCATGGGCTGGAGACTTCTGTTGACCCATGTTTGTGACACTTTTGATAGCACGCCATAGCTGCTTAGAATTTCTACCTGCTTTTTCAAATTGCAGTCTCTCATAATCCCTTTTTGCTTTTCGTAGCAGATTCGTACAAAAAATGCGGTACCGTCTGTAGGTCACCACGAGGACTTCATTTGACGGGTCTGATTTAAGCTTTTTATACAAATTGTCTCTGTGGCGCATACATTTGAGTAAGCCTTGGGTAATCCAGGGCTTAATCGGCCTGCGTCTACGTGAACCAGAGAAAGTTTTGGTGTTCCTTTTTAAGGCTAGAAGAAGTGGTTCCATTAAATATTTAGTAGCCAAATTGGGATCTTTCGTTCTATAGACGGCATCAAAACAAATGTTGCGGATGTCATTGGCGAGCTCCTCATCATTTATTTTTGTGATTTGATGTGAGTCTAGGATTTTGATTTTACTTAACGACAAAAAGAGTAAGTGAGAGTCGATTCCAGCACCATGACCGTGCTAGAGAGAGAAGTTTTTATGTTGGCGTGATCAAGACATGTAGATCCATGCGTTTCCAACACGTGTCCTGGGAAAAGTCCATGATGAGCCAATAAGTCCAAATAGTCCAGTGCATGAGCATCTTTATTGTTGCGTGAAACGTCAATGTTTATGTCTCCCATAATGATTATGTTTCTAAACGATTTAAGGTCATACAGAACACTATCCATAGATTGTATAAATTTTGAGGGGTCGCTAAATGCATAAGGCCTGTACAGAGCAATTATGGCTACATCAGTTCCAACCGTGATTGTCAAACAGTTCGCTTCTGATACGATGGGTTCTTTAACTTTCACGTTAGCTAGCAGACTATTTACATATACAATTACTCCGTCATTCTTATTAAAAGTTTTTGATGACTTATGAGAAATATATCCATCTAGTATCGGAAGGACGGGGTTGCGGGAGAGCCAACATTCTGATAGAATAATCACGTCACTGGGTACCTTAATTCTCTGCAACAGAGTTAAAAGCCCCGCATAATTAGCATTTACGCTCCGGATGTTTTGGGATAAAATAGTCAAACACGTGTTGGAGGGCAGTTGCTTGGCACATTCATCAGGGATGCATTTTACCACATTTGAAAAAGTAACCTCATCCAAACTTTCCAACATATCATTAACATTATTTGCATTATCGAATTTTACGGTTTAAAACTAAGAAGACTAAGAATAGAATTCTCATCAGTATTACTTTTAAATTAAAATAGGGCATCATTAGGTGTTTAGTACGTAATTTAGTATCTATGATATCGATGGGGAGTTTAAACAGACACAATATAAATAAGCATGTATAGTACCGTTTCGTTATCTTATTAATAGTGAGAATGAGAAAACATATGACAATGGGTGGATGGATGGATGGATGGATGGTTGCTACTCTTTCACGGGAAAACGGATGGACGGCCGTGAAGAAAACTTGGCACACAGATAGTCTACAACCTGGAACAACACATGGGCTACCGTTTATCCCAGGTAGGTAAAACCGCGGGCATAGGCTAGTGATGAATATGTGAATGTTATATAAAAAGCACAGTGAGACTAATGTAAATAAATTCATAAAAAACTGATGTAGTGAATTAAGTGTACTGTGTTTGTTATTAGTAGTTGTGTGAAATGATTGCGTGTATTGTGTAATTAGAGATATAATGTACTTGTGTTTGTTTGTGTTTGGTTTTAGTGTGTTGGTATAATAGTTAAACCTTGTATCTAAAGAGTACCTAAACGTTTTGGTTTGGCAGCTTTTGTATGGAAAACCTGTCACACCGACATTATTATTCTTTAAATAAAGTTATAGTTACAAGTTCTAGTTGATGAAATTCAAAGTTTTAATTAAATGAATTCGAAAAAAAAACTGAACTCATACTTTCAAGTAGGTTGATACCTATGGGTAACTGCTTGCTCTGGCTTCGCCCGTCCGAAATCACGGACTCGTACGTTACGTAAAAAAAATATTTGAAATAAACAACAGGGGACAACAGTTTTCAAACAGTGCCGTGTAATATATCAAATGAATGAGGGTACTTAAAGTTTCATGATTTCAAAATAATTATGTCATATGTTTTTGTAGATAAATTAATTTATGAACATGAATATTTTTATTCTTATTTTGAAATTGCAACTGCTTGTAATTTGTATCGAGTCTGTTTCTCTCTGATAATTATATAGTTCTAGTAACAGGTATGTTATAGGCACGAAAACTATAGAAAACGTTCCTCTCTTACCTAACAGTTTCAGCTAGCAAGAAATTCGTCTAAAACCCGCCGCTGCCTCTCGCTCACATTCGAACTCTATTGCCATAGAAAACGATGACCAGGGCCAAATCTAATTCTAATTTTTAAGCAGCTCGTGGCTAAAGAAGAGCTCATGGCTAAATAATAATAGCCACACGGGTCGATCAAGGTTAAGCAATGCTTGCCGAGGTCGGTCTGTGGATGGGTGACTGTCTTACCATACCGAGTTTCCTCCCCGGCTGTCATTTGTAGATTTTTGGTAGTCGTTATGGATTGTAAGAAGCCAGTAAATCTAACACCAGTCTTGCCAAGGAGTTACCCAGTTAATGGGTTGTGGAGGTCTGGTTGGCAGCCACTCCACGTAAAGTACTGGTATTCAGCTGATTCCGGTTTGGCTGGAAGCCGTCCTAAGTAGGGAAAAGGGCTAGGCAGATGTTCGTATTCGCATGTTAGTTGCTATATGTCAAAAATGTATGAAAATTGAGGCTTTTTTGACAGATTGCGACTGAGATGCGAATGAGAACTTTGCTTCAAAACTATTAGAATTGGTCCTCAGCTTTTCTTGGAATTCATTGCAAATTGTTTGCAATAGAAATGTTAGCAAATATTTCATAAACTAGGCTTGTATTCTAAAACTTGAAATGCCCATTTAAAATGTAATTCAAAATTAATTATTGTTTATTTTAATAGTTGCACAAGGTAGGTATAACAGTAAACTCTAGTTTGTCTCTTCAAAGAAAAACTTTGGTAACAACCAGCCGATTGACCACTAATGACTAAAATGACAATTTAAACTGGTTAGGTATTAACAGGCACAAAATCAAACACTGAATCATACCTCAGAGTAAACTGGTTTAAGACTCCCGCACGAAGTCGCGATGTGACAGCCCTTTTTTAACCAACTTCAAGAAAAGGGAGGTTCTCAAATAGATTTTTTGTTTTTGTATGTTTGTTCAGCGATATTTTCGCCAACTGACAACCGATTTGTATGATTTTTTTTTGGTTTGGAAGACTAATTTTCCATACTGGTCTCATTTCAATTTGGTGAAAATCTGATAAAGAACTGCGGAGATAGGCAACGGAACTCTTCAATAAATGATAGCAAATCTTCCGGGACAGCTGAAATCACAAGTCTCTTTATTGTTTACACCACTTTATAACATAACATCACGCCAGCCAAATCAACTATGTTTTTGGGGTTATCTATTCGGGCATAACTTTATTGTTTATTTTTATTTAGTCTCGATGATTCTTTTTGCGTTAGTATAGTTATATATATGTCACCGGAACATTGCAAACGCCGTAAGATTGTAATATATCGTTTGAAATTGTAAACTATTTTTTCTTAATAAGACACGGATATATTGGAAACTATCAAATCTGGATGGGATTTATTGTATATAAAACAATTTTTTCATAGTATATTGAGAAACTATAATCTAATAAAGATTTGTTACAATTTTCCGGTGACATATATGTATAATAAATTTGCATTGGACATTGAATTTTAAAGATACCCAAGTATTGAACTGACCCCTCAACTTAAAATCAATAAAATCTTGTAAATTGCGATATTGTTAGGTTTATGTCAATCCCAACGAAAAGTAGATGTTTAGGTAACTATGAGCTGGTCTGGATTTGGTCTACGAAGGCACACAAAGTAACTCTTTATCGGGAAACAGCGCAACCACTCATCATAGGAATAATGACAATTTAGTTGTGGGGTATCCACCACTAAAAAGTGAAAACGTGTAAAAGTGAGTGATAGAAAAACTTTTTACAAAAAAATACTACAAAGTATAAAATAAGTTTAATTTCGGAAGTCGCTGGCAAAAACGATGAAACAACCAAAAACACCGACTTCCGAAATTAAAGTTATTATAAAGTATTTTTGTAAAAAAGTTTAAAGGAAATTGTTTTACGGAAACAACAACAATTTGTACAAAAATGCGTGACACACCACTCTACGCAAGCCTTTAAAAAAAAGTTTAAATCACCTTTAACTGAAATTCACCAGTCTATTTTATTAGGACCCACATAAAAGAAGAGAATCTAAGAAATAATGTACTAAAGCAACCCGTTGGAAAGCCAGCATTGTAAATCCGAGGTTAGCTTAATCTCTGGAGAAACGGCTCGACTGCGAAAGCTTATAACTTTCTTTTCCTATAAAACAGCATTCCTATTTGCTTGGAAACTACCGAGACTCTCAGATTTTAAAGTCGTTTGAAGCCATGACTTCAAACGACTTTAAAATCTGAGATTTAGCATTATAGCTATGCTCAAGTAAATAATCACCTGAATTTTCTGCGGCTAGTTTAGCTGTCACAATAGGTTATTTAATTACTGTAAAATGTACTATACTGAATTTACGCTAAATTAGAAGATGTTACTAAAATTTGTGAAAAATAAATAAATTCGATACAAAACAATCTATAGAAAAATAGAAAACTGACACGCTATGAAAGATATTCTTCTATCCTTTTCACGCAATACGTTGGCACTGCATGGCGCAAATTCACAACAACACAAGTGTGTCGTAACACGCAATTAGTGCTGTCTCTGTTTGTCCTAGATTTTAAACGCTCACAATTTCTTTAGTTTTTAAGACATTTAAACATTTTTTCTTACAGCGTTTTGTCTTGTTTGAGAAATATAATACAAATCCAATGAAATACCCGAAAAAAAATACTTTGATTTCCAAGAGCTGAAAACTAATAATAGGTAACGGACTTTTGGGCTTTTGGTTTATCACACAAACTGCCAGGAAAACATAGAGTTGTAGAGTTACAGAAATATTTCAATAACTGGCAGTTACGGTTTTGATTGCAATAGGAAGTTCATGTATAAACGAGCGACTGTGGAAATATTGCGAACTAGCTTTCTCATGTAGCATCACTTCTGTGACGTATCCCTCTGGGGCTGTGAATTTTTCCGCAATAAAATGTAGCCAAAAACACCCAAAGGTTGCGCAATGAAAGAATTTTTACTATTGGATCAATACTACCAGAGATTACATACCTCTCTAAAACTAAAACCTAGGCCAAGCGCGAGTCGGAATCAAGCTCAAAGGGTTCGAAACGAGACATATTTTTGAAACAAATGTTATTAGGGTATTTTACTGAAAAAAAGTAATTAAAGTGTGCAAGCTGTGTTTTTTAGCTGTGTTTTTTGGAAATCTGTCTGACGGGCTAATCAGAATTTTTCAGTAAATTACCCTATTTTAAACCATAGACATCTCTCTGTTATCGACACGTAAAGAACTAGTTTTTAGGGTTCCGTGCCTACAAATGTAAAAAAGGAACCTATAAGATCACTCTCTTGTTCGTCTGTCTGTCTGTCCGTGTGTCGGGTGAACCTAGCAAGTTGAAATTTATACCAGATACTGAGGTATAATAGCCCCTTTAAGATGTATAAAAATCAAGGTCCTGAGTCAACACGATAAAATGATATGGACAAATTTTAATTTTCGCGAAAACTTGTAAGTACCAAAGTTTATTTTCCCTTTACTTGTGCTGTAAAACCTTGCCTTTAACCAAAATGGACAATTCTAGGTCAACCGGAAGTATCCTATAGGTTTTTGGGTCGAAAACCTATATGGTAGTTCCTGTTGACCTAGAATCACGAAATTTGGCAAAAAGCAAGGTGCAAATAAACGGAAAAATTCCAAAAAATAAAAAGTTGAAAATTAAAGGGTGTCCCCACACCTACATAGTTGACGCCTGCCAACAATAAAAATGATACCAATTTTATTATGGCGGTATAATGGGTAGGTACGGAATCCTCCGCGCACGAGTTCGACTTGCACTTGATCGTTTTTTTTTATTTCATTTCTTCAGCTTTCTCTACTTTTTGAACTACAAAAGGAACGTTATTTTAAAAACTTAATATACATTGTTATTATATGGAAAATCTATCAAATAACTTCGATCAGAGAAACCTTTCAATAAAAATGGTAGCTCATAGGTACCTATTGAAATTTGAAAATAGTACTTCACAGAAAATGATCTTCCAAGAAGATGAGATGAATGATGACGTACAACGTAAAATTATAGGAACCAATCGGCTTAGAATTAGGTCTTCATTTCCCTTGACAAATAGCCCAATATCACGCTAATTGTCTTGCGTATTACTTTACGAGCCAACAGACTAATGGTTTCTTACAAGCTTTACTTTCTTACTAACTTGCTTCGTTTGTATGTGCCCGATAACAATGTAATAATATATACGGAGCGTCGTCTGCTGATGCAACCGAAAGGTGGCCACAACCATACAAGATAACACAATCAAGTCTGGGCTCATTGAATTGACTTCATCATCATAATCCACGGCTCGACTTTGCTCACTGCTGAGGAAAAACTTCTCTTTTTCTGTGCCAATCGTCACGCTCCTGTGCTGCCCTCATCCTGGTTAGGGTGTTACTACACTAATCAATCGATCAGCAATCGATCAACATAACATGAAGAACATAAAAAACTGTAATTGTTTTTTTTTTAATATCTAGTAAAAATAATATTCTTCACCAAGTTTGTTTTGTTTCTGATAGTACATTTCAGTTTATGAAAATATTATATATATTCCAATAGCTTTTTTTTATTTGATAGCACTAACGAGGGTCTTCTGCCCAAAAGTGCACCAATCAGTCTTTGAATTGACTCAGTACTTTTCAGGTTATTAAAGCTTTTTTATAAATTTTGGGTTGCAATAATCTATATTATTTGTTCCAGCTCTAGGTCTGGAGCCGGACTTCCTTTATCCCCTGGAGAACGTGACCATCGCACAAGGCAGGGACGCGATGTTCACCTGCGTCGTCAATAACCTGGGCGGTTACAGGGTGAGTGGCGACTCCGCCACAGCCAGGGTGTGTATCAAACCGACTCATTACAGCTAGCCCTAGTGGAGCACCGTCAAAGCACTTTAACTATGAGATCTATAATTTATTTCTACTCAAACGTCTACCTAAACTTCTGGAACATCCATTCTTAATGGAATTTCTGTGGATTTTTTAATAATTGTTATTGCCTTTAATTTTTTCTTTAATTTCTAGAGAATGAACTGTACCACTTACGAATCCTTATAAGAGGCATGTCTTATTCTGACTAGATTTCGTTTTTGGAATTTTCTTTTTAATGTTAACTTGACAACAGTAAGTAGACTGTTCTTTGATTTAATATTTGTTGTAATAATGATCTAATCTGTCTCTAGCTTTTGATTGAAAACGAACAGTGAATAAATAGCTGAAGATTTTAACTCTCCAAAACCTCCAACGAGAATTATGCGACATTGCTAATAACTCATAAAAATTATAGATCTCAACAACTAGACTATGCACCACTTCACACTTCTTAGCACACTACCTTCAATGCACTTTCTTCAGCACTCTCTGAGACTCACAGCACCACTTTATAGAACCTCTCTCTATCCTAGAATAGAGCTACACCGGTACTATATTTGCACAAACCTACTGTAAGTTTGTCCACATAGCCGTAGTGTTGGAACACAGTGCACAACTGCATTAGACACTAACACTTGCACATAGAAACTAAGATCCAAGAATGTGATAAAAACAGTGATTTATGCAACAGTGAACGAACGTTTCGAGAACTATTCTTGGGTTTTAAGCACTAATGCACAATTCCGTTTATTTTGGAACACAACTTTTGAGCATGCTTTTTATACCAAATGCACTTTCCGCGACCTTTTATTTGGAAGATAATTTAATTTAGCGATGCACGTCGGACCGTTTTACGTTAGTCAATCATTGTCGTAACAAAAACCGCACCCCACTATGATGGGATCACTTTAGTCCAAGGAATTTACGTTGCAAAACAGTCACTTTAGGAAATTAAAATAAAGCCGGGACAAACCCCCTCGGTCCCCGTTCAATCATTTCGAGAGGCGGTGCTCTCAAACTGTCCCGGGAGTTAATCTAGTACACTATCATTATTATATGCGATACTGTATCGTATACGATATGTCACATTGGATGACTTTTCTGAAATAAAATTGCATATTTTTTTAATTTTGGCTTAATAAGGTATTTGATTGAGAACCAATTAGTTACGTTTCAAATAAAAATGTAAGACACTAAACCCCCGGTTTCTGAAAAATTATATCGACCCATCACAAATTAGATTTAAGTGATGCGAAATTACAAGTTAAGTGATGCGATTGGCTGTTGAAAACTTATTCAACATTACTCTTTAACACACGTTTAACAATGTATCAGAATATTTGTTTGATAATTTTCGCTCGAGAAGCTGGGCCTATATTTACTTATTTTGCAATGTGTTTTTAAAAATAAATCACGAGATATCAGCCAGCTCAAAATATAACAAATACAACAACACACAATTTAAGAAAAACAAAACCCTGTGCAATAAACCCGCACAGAGATACTTATTCTCGATTCTTTCCTCTTCGAGAAACTCGATTCGATAATAGTCTCACTGGGGCCGTTAACTCAGGTCACTCGATTCTACACGACTATCGATACATATTTGCTTTCTATACCGATCGCGAGTAAGTAATTACCCAAGACTAATAACATCTTCGCATGTGTTTCTCAACAATTCCCACGTGGATATCGAGATGAAAATCGTATCAACACGATGGCAGTATAAGGAATAACCGCCAATAGTTGGGCCAGCGAAAATGAAACAGAGCAACATTTTTGCGTCAATAAGTTACGGTTCGCATGGAAGAACATATTTAGTTCAAATTATGCAAAAAGACTGGAACTTTACAATTGGCACCTACAGCTTTATAAAAAAATAACCAAATGACATAGACTAATTAGAAGACACTTCTAAAAAAGCCGGTCAAATGCGAGTCGGACTCGCGTGCAAACGACCCGAACGATTTTTTTTTTAACTTGTATCTTTTAAATGATAGACTTCTTAAAGATTTTCCTGTAATGTATAAGTAAAGATGTGTTTTTTTCTTCAAAAAAATACTTGACCCTAACGGCCACCGGTCGCGCCACCTACAAAATAAGTTGTATGTAGGGTATCTCACCTGGTATCAGCTTGGTTGCGCAACAAATTTGCTGCCGGCAACCAAATCATCCGCTGGTGGCAACACACTACATACTTTGCACCCTATAACAGACATCCGAGTGAGCCATAAGGGTTTCGTTTTTCCATAGAGGTTCGGAACCCTAAAACATTATCAATGATTACACTGTTAATACAAAATTAACTGAATAAGATTCAAACCAACACAAATACAATCTCAATACATAACACACAAATAATCAAAAGATTTTAAACACATCTTCGATATGCACCGCTGGTATGGATGAGTTCAAAAATTTGGTAAATATAACTTATTTTATACCCATTTATTTATTGTGTGTTTCCGCGATGCAATTTCTGGAACGTTTTAAATCTGAAATTACATCGCTCAACAGCTCTACAATCCTTTCTTCGCTCATTTCAATAATGCAGATAAAGCAAAATGCGAGAATTGTAACGCTGTTGCTACAAAACAATTATTGTGTTCAAGCACTCCGACGTTTTAGTTATATTTGTTCTGATTGTAGTTCCTAGGCACCTAATTAGTGACTAATTAGAGTTGCACAAGCACTATACGATTGTAGAACACCTTCTAAGTCGCACCTCTATTAGTGCACTTCTTCTTGCACTTTCTCTATTCACTTACGATACCTATTTAAATGTAAAAATAATAAGTTCGAAGCATAATAACAAGAGAAAAGCAAGTATTATCCTCACTTCGTGTAAAAATATATCAACTGCCGACTTTAGCAGATACATGAAAAAGCTGATACCCATATAACTCTTTCAATGGGACCATTGAATTGAAGTACTTACGCTCACATTCAGCAGGAATTACGAAAAAAAAACATCGCTCCGAATAATATTTTCAATAATAAAGTTATAATACCGAGGGCGACGCGTATCGTAGACAAGTACAAACGCCGTATTTCTGTTCGTATTTTTTTGTTACGCGCTATGCAGGAAATTAGCTTCTATTGCGATGTCGACGCTTTTGGTAAAGCGGGTGAAACGAGGGCGTTTCAGTGCGCCCGCAGCCCGCCTCTCGCCGGCGACCAGACGAAAATGTAATTAAAAATTCCGAGAGCATTTTGCACGGCGCTCGCAACAAGATAGTGTTGCCGGCTCGAGGATCGTTGTCGTGACTGCCTCTTGGGAAGCATTCGCTTGTAATTAGACTTGTTCGTTGAAAGTCTTCATCGTTTACAAACAAAAATTCATACGTGTAACGGATAATCGTGACAGGAATGCGGCGTTTGTGTTTCTTTTGTGCGTTGTTCTTACTATGTTGTTTTCTCCATGCACACTTTGGGCGTACGAATCGCTGTCGTCTGATGGTGCGCGAACATTCGCGGATTAGGTAGCGTGGATCAAAGCGGACACGAAGGCGATCCTGGCGATCCACGAGCACGTGATCACGAACAACGCGCGGCTGAGCGTGACGCACAACGACTACAACACGTGGACGCTCAACATCCGCGGGGTCAAGCGAGAGGACAGGGGACAATATATGTGCCAAGTTAACACTGACCCAATGAAAATGCAGGTAAAGTGCTGCTAATTTTAAGCTATAAAACGTTACCTTTCCACGATTTATTTCAGGACATCTATTACGTTGACTGTACTTTTACTGGGTTATTCTTTTACGAGAACAGTTTGTAGTTTTCGGAACGACTCTTGTACCGGTTCGTGAATGCAGGCCTTATCGGCTCGCCCGTATAATGGTGTCATTTTGCCGAAAGAGCTAATAATCAGAATAACGATGCATGCGAGTGGGAAAACATGCAATTTTTAAATCATTATACTTAAATGTAGAAATAGTTATTCATGATTTCATGGAAACTTTGTTATGACAAAATTGCGTTGAGAGAGTAAAGCTGCCACATTTTTAGGGTTCCGTAACTGAAGGATAACCAACGGAACCCTATGACTATGCCTCCACTGTCCGTCCGTCTGTTCGTCCGTCTGTTTATCAGGGGGGCTGTATCTCAAGAACCGTAATAGGTAGACAGTTGAAATTTTATTTAGTAAAAAATTAAGGGGAGCTCCCATACAAGAAACGTGTTTTTGTTTCGATTGATGGTACGGAACCCTTCGTGTGAGAGTCCGACTCGCACTGGTCCGGTTTTATATCTAGTTTTATTTTGAGTCCGCAGGATGCGTAAAACACAGGACCGGACATTGTGATGACGCTTGGAGGAGTTCTATTTTGAGAAATTATATTTTGTGAAAAAAATAGGTATTAAAAAGTCTATTATATTTCAGACAGCATTTCTGGAAGTAGTGATCCCTCCAGACATCATCTATGAAGAGACGTCTGGGGACATGATGGTACCAGAAGGAGGGTCAGCCAAGCTGGTCTGCAAAGCCAGAGGGTATCCTCCTCCCAAGATTGTGTGGCGTAGAGAAGACGGAGGTGACATCATCTCAAGAGGAGGACCTCAAGGAAAGACGAAAGGTAACTAGTTTCTAGCTATGACGAATTAATTATTTGATTCAGGAAAATATAACTTTACTAATATTTTGTCACATTAATTTGGCGGGTATTTTCGTTCGGATTACTAATTTTTAGATGGGTACTTAGATGATTACTTGGCTTTTTAAATCAGTTTTGCGATGATGTTCGTTCAAGAAACTGGGAGTAGATAAACCATCCTACAATAAAATTCTAAAGTCACTCAATGTTCATCCTTCGTTTGAGACTGTGATTTATAGGAATTGCCATCCCACAACATGATTCGTCGGTGTTTGAGATCCTTTACAAGCTTTGCGGTTCCCACACTCGTGAACAATTTGCGGAGAGGAACGATGCATTGATCTTGACAGACGCGACCGAAGGGGCGGGGCGAATGTGTGTCGCCAGCTGTGTTTGTGACACAGGGTTACCTAGTAGAAAAAATAAAAGATCAAATCCGATTTCTTAATAACACACCTTTTATTTAAACAGCCATAATTATTTTCTTATTTTTCATTTAAAAGTTATCTGACAATTAAAAAATATGAGCCATTAACTGAATGGAAATATTGGAATAAGCTGAATGGTGGTCTTCTTGTAAGGTTTTTCTTGTATTAGTAGAGAAATGAATTGTTTGTCATAAAACTATATATAAGGTTTATTTGTCAATGTAACAGTTGAGCAGTTTAAAGAAATTTCAATTTACTGAGAATTGTTTTCAAAATAGGTAAACAATCTTAGCAGCAGTATATTATGTATGTGCATTATATTCCAAAATTAAACGACTGATACAAAGATCGAAGAGAATCGAAATCTAATAATGGATATTTGAGACCGTCAATTCAGTTCAATATAGGCACTATGCGTCTGACGGTTCTATAGGATATCGAACCGAGACGTTAACAGACTAGTAACTCAATACTGCTTCCTCCGTTGCAATCTATAAATTCAGTATGTTACCATTAAATATTGCTGGGAGCATTGACACACACATGTACCGAGACTGCGAGCTGCGTAGAACTCCGCGGCTGAGTTTAATTCATCGCTAAGCGTAAGTCGGTAACTTATAGGAGAACTTACTCCAGTCTATTAACACCAAACACCCATGAAACCTATAGTTTGATTTTCAATACTGGGGTTAAATTGCGTTCATTTGCAAAGCTGGACTTAAAGTTGCACTACAAACTTAAAAAAATGAAATTAATCGTAACTTTTATTTTTATTATATAGGATGGCCAAACTCGAGGTATACAACTTTTTATTGGGATATTTTTTGTTAAGTAATAAAGTCCATGTATTTTTCGTGGTTATATTATGTTGGCTTTACGATTTTGTGTGGTGAATAAAATCTGCCAAGTCTTCACACACTATTGCTGCATAAAAACGCGATACCTTTTGGTCATATCTTTCATCAAATTCTCGCAATATTTGTTTGGTATCCCATTAACATTATAATAAATATTCTGCTTTTAGAGTTTTAAATGCTCCATAAAACGGCCCTTTAGATAACTCCATTGTAAAAATCAGGACCTATCCAATCTGTTCAATTGGAGGTCAATTAACGCTTTAGATTAAATGCCTAGAAAAAGCTCGTCCCAAACTTCTACTTGTGGCGCCATCTCAATAGAACCAGTATTTTTTTTAGTTTTACAGATTATTTTGATGAAGCCAAAAAACGGAATTCTTAAAACAGTAGTGATCACCAGCCACAGTAACAGCAGCACTTGCCATGCGGGCTCTTTAAAGAAGAATAATAAAATTACTCCACCTAATTAATCAGTCGAGGTGGATTAAGGGATCTTGCGTGAATCATTAAAGGATGCTCTTTCATCAAACAGTGTTTTTTTATAGCAAATCTCAGTTTGATCACCGAAATGGAAAAATTTTAGTCTTTTTAAAATCTGCTTATAAGATAGAAAAATAAAATGTCTTTTTTAAATCTGCTTATGAACTTTCGTATTAAATAACTGAAATAAGTGTCTTGGTCTTAAAACTATTCAAAACAAAATTGCGTATCTTTAACTAAAATATAGACAAAAAAAATGCAAAATTTTGGCCAAAATTTAATTAAAAACAAAGATGCATACATCCACCAGCCAATAATATGCAAAAGTGTGTGTTTGTAATGCTTTCACGACTAAATTGGTGAACTGATTTTGATGCATTTTGGTACAATCATGTGATCCTGATGACAGTTAAATGCTACTTTTTGTTTGCGAAAACCTGAGAGGAGGTGGCTAAGTTATAACAATCGCACTCGTCGATCTTCAACGCTTAACGCTTAGAGGTCGGTCCGTGAATTGGTGATCATCCATTACATATCTAGAATCCTCAATGCCTCGGACAGTACGTTAATTCGCTGGTTCCTGCTGTCATTTGTAGATATTTGAAAATTGACAAAAATCTGGTAACGGTTTCACCCACAAAGGGCATCGTGTTACCGTATTGCTGAGTTGTGGAGGTCAGACAGGCAGTCGCTCTATGTATAATGCATACTCAGCTGCATCCGGTTAGACTGGGAAATGACTCCAACACAGTTAGTAAAAAAAATAGGCGGATTTAATGTTATAAAAACTTGACAAAAAAAAAACACAACCGACTTTCAAATAAAAAATAACTTTAATTTCGGAAGTCGATGTCAAATGAAAAAAGAACACTTTAAAGTTTATAATTTTAAGTGTTTTTTTATTTGGAAGTCGGTTGTATTTTTTAGTAAAAAAGTTTTTTATTTTGTACTTTTTAATGAGACCACACACCTAGCAACACCATTGGAAAGTCACAGGAAAGCAAAATACGCAATTTCATTTACTCGGATGACATTTTGTTGTAGCTATTTTGATTTAAAAACCAAATTACTGAGCCGATTTTGATGAAATTTCTATGAGACTAATCGGAAGGTCAGACAAAAAAAGATTTTTTTAATCATAAACCACGGAGTTATGAGGTAACAAACATAAAAATATACAACCAAACTGAGAACCTCCTCCTTTCTTTGAAGTCGGTTAAAAATTGAGCAGGCGCAGTGGCTCGTGCCTTTTACGAGTACTACTTTACTAGTATGTAGACAGTTTACAGGTTGATATCTTTTTTTTTTTATCGAAAATGATAGAACATAAAAGCCAAACATTTAATTGTAAATTGGGTTGGGATAGTTTAATGGAAAGCAATTTATTTAATTTTGTAGAACAGCCGGAATATTTTTGACTAATATATTTTCAATAGTATTGTTTAACAAATTTGCTGTGAGTAACGAACCACTACTAATTATTGTAACCATGCAACGGTTGAGCAAACAAGCAGTTTCTATTTATAATCGTTTAATCCTATTCCAATCCAATTAATCAAATAACATTATAACGTCAGCAACCGTTGTCAACACATTTGTACCAATTAATATTCGTTACCGAAATCCCTGATTGTAAATAAATTAAACTGTCACCTCGTTTGAGCTTTTGACCGATTATTAAGCTATAATTATTCTATAACTGACAAATACTGAACGAAGGCATGGTTGGCACGATGGCTGAGTAATTTGGTCCTTCGATACAAGCCCGAAAAATGGCGTGGAAATGTGCAGCTGTTGCACTCGATGGGACACGACCAACATGTCCTGCATCTGTATAAGGTCTTGACCAAACTGATATTTTGTTGACGCCTGAGCCATAGGTGAGGATGTTATGGATCTGGGAACCCAATGACAAATGCCCATATGTATGAAAGGACGTTTTCCAAATTACTTTCGAAAAAACCAAAATATATATATTTTTTTTAATTAAGTCACAATGTGTAGAAATCGCTAGTGGATTACTTTCTTGTGTGTGATGTTTTTATCATGTTTAACATGTGTAAAACTCAGGATAGTTGGTAATCAGTTAGTGAGAGAAAAGCTCGCCATCTTTTAATTTAAACAACACAATTTTCGTAAGCGAAATCTAGCAAAATTTACGTTCTACTAAGGTCAGTGGCGTTCGCGTGCCATAAGCGAATCATTTACTTCTATGAAGGAACTGAAGGCCTCTTAACACGATAACTCGGCCTAATCTATCGCTAAACTCACACTAAGAGAGGGCTGACGATCTGATTGCAGTTTATTTTAATTAAAATAGATAATTAAAGTTTGCTTGTGAAGTTTGCATGTGATTATTTGAATAAAAATAGTTAAATTAATAATAGAAATCTGAGATTGAAAATGTTTAAGGCGACCAAAATTCTTTTCAACCAGAACTAAGTAAATGTACAGCGTTTTGTTTGAATGCGGGGTGCATTCAAAGAAACCACTCTCCACCTTTAATTAATTCACACTTCTAAAAAAAATATATCATCTATTGATCCTCTATTTTTCTTATGATCCTCTTTTTTCGAATTATACCAAATTTAATTTAATTAACCAGTAACGTGTTAAAATTTTTTTTTAAATCTGCTTGTGTGACAAATATGCCAAAAAATAGTTCACTTAGCAACACCACACTAGTTTCCAAATGGCTACATCAAAAAACAGCTATTCAAAAAACCGCTTCTCTATTCAGGCATAACAAAAGCGGTCTCGCTATTTATATTTCGATTAAAACTATAATAATGCATGAAAATGCAGGCTGAGTTCAAAGGTTCATATAAGTTGGACGAGCTCGACCCTCCTCAAACTGTGGAGCAGAACTAGGCAGAGCTTAACCTAACCCAGTTTCTGTATTATCCACCTCTAAACTATTCCAGCTTAAAATGTCGTTAAGCACATTAGTTTTAGAAGCATTACTTGCAAATATGATGACGGGAGTCGAAGTTATACCCGAGTTTAGCTGCTGAACGCTTTAGTTCAAGATTTTTATTGAATACAAAAGAAAATAGGTGTTTTAAAGCTTTAATAGAAGGCTTTTGTAGGTAAAAAAATTGAAACTGGAAATTTAGTCTAAGTTTTAGTTTACTTATTTTTTTTGTGTGTTTTTCTCGAATTCAGCGGTGAAAGAAACTAAATTAATGTTGTTTTATTATATCGCGTCTATCTTCTTGTATCTGAATTATAAACAGTTCATTTTGTAGTTTATGTTGAAAGATTTGAACGACTTCAAGAAACGACTAACAAATAAATCAGAGCTTAAAATATTCACTATTGAATCTTAGCAGTAAATCACACCGCAGCACCTCAGGAACTCCTATTACCATTCACACCGCCCTTCCTAATCCCGCCGGATTACAATCTCGAGACGGTCCGGGAATAATTACTTACCTACTCATCTCAGCACTCGGTCAAATAAAAGCTGGATAAAGGGTTATCACTGAACCCCCAAATTAACCACAGAGTTCAAACAATAAAACCGTTTCCATTAAAACAAATAGCAACGCACATATTTATGCACTTTTATTTTTGATATGGCAATAAAATTAATCGGCCATTCCGTAAATTTCGAATATCCATTCCATTTATGAAATTGAAAACGTAACAGCTTATTTTTAGAATTCTGAATTCAAACGTTGCAATAAAATGCTATTGGATTGCTCTATGGGAAAGTAGATTTTAAAATTATGCCGGGACAAGGGGAATTCGTGACGAGTGGCAATTGGAAACTGTAGTGACGGGTGATTAATCAGCAGGTCCCACTTAACCCTACCAGTGTTCAGACCTCCTCCCGCCATCAGTCAATTCATTAAGCTAACAAAGTACTACCGGTAATGACTTTCACAACGAGCCGAGCACTTCAATGCTACAGCTAAGATTAGAGCATACTTAGACCTTTTCAATTCTGCACGTTGGAAATTAGTGTCAATGTATGCCTGCATTCGGGCACTGTAGTGAGTGCCAACTGTTAGAGAGTAAAATTTATTTAGAGAATAAAATCAATAAGATCTATGTTATAAATGGTATAAAACATTTAGAAGACTAACTAATGGTTTTGTAATTAATTAATATGTAAAATATATCAATAAGGATTTATTCGCATCTTTAAAGCCTTTTTCTGTGTTATGCTAAATGAAATAAATATGATAAAAGGACATACCCCCCTTGTTAAAATGTTTTGTTTTTCTAAGAAAAATTAAATCAAGCTATAAAATAAATTAATATAATCTGTGTAAAGTAAATTTAATACACTCACTGAACACAAAAGCAACGAACTTACCAAATGATCGATTAATTGAATGAGTGGCAAGGTGAAGCCCGCCTCAACCAATTTTAAATGAACTAACATCAATAACAATCATCAATTTGAGTGAAGAAGTCTAATTAAAGAAGCCGTTACAAGTTACCTCCATAAATCTGAACAGAAAACAATACAAGCTATCCATTACTTCGGCCTATGTTTCTTCACGAATATTCCAATGAGGAAACTTTGAGGCCGGCCAAGACAAATATAGTTTTTTAATGACTAGCCCGGCCACTTTCCAATTTGTTATCTCCCACTGAGGAGCAACTTCAGCCACATAAATCTAATTTAAGTGCAAGAATTTAATATTACCATGATATATGATATTGCTGCATCGATGTCCGTAACTATTAGCTACAGCGTGTCGCAGGATTGTGAAACCATAATTTTAAGTAATTTACTTATCTATTGAAACAAAGAATCTATTTCATTTTAACTCTATTCCTTTTGTCTTTTTGAAATCCTTTGATATTATTTCATTACCTTTACCTTTCTTTGAATTGTTTTGAACGAAGATTTTTTATAAATCTCATAATCGTTAAACACATTAGCCGTCCTCTTTGTTCTGAATACAAATCTGAAAATCTCGAGACAATCACGTTTTAGTAAATCCGAGAAGAACGAAATACGCCCTATGTTGTGTAGGTAATAATAATGATAGCGGCGACAGAAAACAGCGTCGCCAACAATAGGGTATTATTCAAAATTTGCCCTTTATTGTTTCTCATAAAACATGTTCGTGGTGACAACAGCGTGTCGCGTGCCTATTTGTTTCATGTTCAACACCAAATTATGCAGATAAGCGAATGAATGGTGGAAACTTAGTCGTAGACTGATGCAAATTAACTCCACCATCCTTCCATTCGAAGCTTTTCATCAGCGCCACGAAGTTTGAAACAGATACGACTACGTTCTACGATATCCAGAATTGTTAATCCCAATTATCGAACAAGTTGCTCCGCGATGGTGTTCGATTTCATAACAACTGTTTGCGTAGTTCTTACAAAAGTTCTTTGCGATCACACCAATTAATAGAAAGTCCATTAAGTCCTGTATTTCTGCTTATTAAATTCATTTACTTCTCTCAGAAGGGTGGTACACCCTAATACAAAATAAATAATTACCCACTCAGTACAGAACGTTTCGAATTCATAATTAAAATTATAACTTTGGAACAAGGAGTGATGAGAAAATGTTGGTTTTCCATTTTACTCGAGGACACTTTACCAAAGTACTGGACTTTTGTCGCGTTTGCCGTAGAGTTTAGCGACGACGCGATTAGTACCAATATTATAAGAAAACTTTGAAATTAACTTTGAATCAGAAATGTAATAAATTGAAATTCCTTTTATCAGTAATTTTATTGGGGAATTTTGAGGCAACAGTTCATTAATTAAACACCGATTAATTTAAAGTTGGGTCACAATATCGTGAAAAGCGCCGTTTTATAAATTTTTCATTAAATATTTATGATCTTGTCTCATTTGCATAACGACTCATCCATTTAATTCAAGCCAGCCAAAATTAAAAAATTAAAGAAAACTATTTTGAAGAATAATGGTAAAGGATTCTTTAAAAGATTTCGTGTCTGTGGCAAAACCACTAGGGGTCCGTGGGGCTCAAGCGTCACTTGACTTATGACACATCGACAGGCCAAGTTTATTCAACGGTCCGCTTCAAAGACAGCACAACAATCTGTGGAGTAGTGTACGAACTAGTTTAATATTGATTTATTTTTATTATGTTGGAATATTTTATTTGAACGTTAAAATTCAATCAAAACCATTTTTCTGCCAGCGAACACGTAGGCTTTATTTCTATCACGTTTTCACAATTAGGAAATTACTTTTATTTGGAATTGCAGTAATATCTTTTAGTGACATTTTTAAAATCGATTGTTTTGTTTTAACAATGATTTCTCAGCAAATCAGGGCTATAACTTTCATATTCAACCCACAATTCAGGGAATCACAAAAAGCTATTTTCAACCCATTCAGAAATAAATTAAAACTACAAAAACGGAAAGCGACTCCACAGCCGCCTCTGTGCGCGCATTGTTTGCTAACGAAGCGTCGTCCCGCCACCGAGAGCTCTACACTTTAAACCATCAACGGTGTACAGCTCCTTCGGAAAATATTGCCCTAGCTTTTTATCCTCTTGTTTGAATAATGGCTGTAAACGTACTTGGCCGCCATTCGAGCAAGGTGTCGGGAAAACAGCTCGAGTTCGAACCACTAACGGTACTTGTTTACACAACCCGTCAACTTTTGGCGGTTCACAAGTGTTTTCCAACAGTTACTAGCTGGAATGTAATGTAAGCACTTCGACAGATAGTGCTCAAAACCGTTTTTGGGAGTCTTTGCTTTGGCAATTTCGTAGTGTGTGCGTAGGGTTTGTGTGCCTATTTTTTTTTGTGTTTGATGCGATTTTTTCTGTCTTTTCACATTTTGTAATGCCAAACCATTTTATGTGTTAGGTTTCGACAGATTTTATTCAAATTAGATACTACGTTTTAGTTAAAATTGTACTGAATTTCTATTGCGTTCCTAGAATTTTAAGAGATTTGTGTTATTACGTCTAGGCGAAGTGTGTTCTAAGAAAAAAAGTAACACGATTAAATGAATAACAGAGAAAAGACGAATCAAAGGTTGGGGTTTGCTGCTATCAAATTACCTACTATTGAGTAAGAGAAATAATTAGCTCAGACTAGATTTTTTATTCACTTCAAGCAATTATTTTCAACTTTCTACGACAATAATTATGGTTCAATTCAATTCAATTTCTATCTAAGGTCGATAGTTTAAATGATCTTAGGTGCTTCTTCAATCTGCGACTCACCTTACACGAACGTAATCCAGACTCATTTATTTTCAAGTCAGGCTCCAGTGATTGTATGAACTGAACTAAACAACCTGATTTTGTTTACTCTTTTCTTTTCTTTCAATTTCTGTTATTAGGCTCCTGAGGACAGGCCCGAATCGCACTTGCCAATACTTAATGGTTTATGGATGTATCTTTGTTGCATTTTTGTTTTCTTTTTACTGTTGATAGGCACGTCGTTTGACCGCTATCTTACCTGTTGGTAACCGATGATGTGGTCAAATATGGAGTATGCTTGCCTAGAAGAACCTATTCACTCTTGACTAGCTACAACCTGGGAGTCTTTACTCCCAGGTTGTAGCTATCAGGAAACACAGACTCAGGCAGGGAATTCCACTCCTTAGCTGTACGCGCATTGTCGCGTAGTACCTATGTGAGCCTTTAACCCAACTCTTGCGTTGTTAGACCACAGACCCTCGACCTGACTTAGAAATATTAAATCGAAGAATCATTTTAAATTGCATTTCATATATCATTTTGAAAAAATATTTATGAAGTGCAATTAAAAATTACTTTTTTCCGGATACCATATCAAGATTCTAATTGATACTGAAAATTTTTCAGAACCGATTTCTCTTTACTTTAAAATTCTCATAATTTTACCTGAGCACTTTATAAACAGCGTCTCTTTTGTCCACAGTAACGTCACTGGAAGGAGAAATAGTGAACCTTACGAAGGTGACTCGCTCCGAGATGGGCGCATACCTGTGCATCGCAGCCAATGGAGTGCCCCCCTCCGTCAGTAAGAGAATAATGCTACATGTACACTGTGAGTATTCATTACAGATAAGACGACTGATACTGGGGGAGACAAATGGGACTGTTGTAGTGGGGGACTGAAATGAGTTATTATTATTATTCTGTGTCTCTAGTGTGTCGTGAGTGTTGTGATACAGTGTGAGATGCGAAGGGCTTCAGAGGTTGTGGTACCGCATGTATGTTCTACGCATTAGACGATGACAATCGAATTATCTTTATTTATGCAAACACAAAATACTTTATTAGATTTTTTGCAATTATAAGTTTATCTTTACTGATTATATTATAATGAGGTAAAGTTTGTGAGGTTGTAGGAGGTAATCTCTGGATCTACTGAACCGATTTTGATAATTCTTTTTGTATATGATGAATCATCATCATCATCATTATCTTCCTGCCCTTATCCCATGTTACTTGGGGTCGGCGCAACACGTTTTTTTCTTCCATTCTGTCCTGTCAACCGTCACGCTATCACTAACTCCCTTTTCTTTCATATCATTCCTAACACTATCCATTCATCTTTTCTTTAGCCTCCCTCTCACTGTCCATCCATCCACATTTATATTCATAACTCTTTTAGTTACGAATGCTATAGGAAATTTCTACGGGAACGGGGAAAAATGGCATATGCGCGTACGAAGTCGCGGACAACAGCTAGTTTTAAATATATTCGTAAAACAATATTTTTGACACGTTGACATTACTTTTCTTCTACATAACAGATATTCTTTCATTTAATTTTTTTTACCATAAAATAAAAGTACCTACAATCGCCTTCTGATTTAAGAGAATATTTCTTCTTGTGCATCATTATATTGGTGGTGGATCATTATAAGTATCGGATTATTCATGATTATGTACAATTTAAGTTACCAAGGTAATTCAATAACCAAATGAAGCACGGAACCAAATCAATCATACAAAAAAGCACCAGAAAATTAATTTCCTAACCCGACCCAAGGAGACCCAATCCGATTAGACATTCACGACATGTATCAATTCAATCATCGATAAAGTCTACTCGCCTGCGTAAAGCAAGGCAAAAAGCGTTACGTTGCGAACTCACTTATCAAACGATCGTCCTAATTTATAACCGGGAGTTATTCAATGCTCGGGTGGCCTCAAGTTCTCAACTTTTGTCAAGGAGTGGGAAGTGAATGGAGTGGTCATATGAATCATTTTCATGGTTGATACTGTCTGATGATGGTAAGCAACACAGTTTCTGAAATTTGACGGTATAAGTAATGTTGGGACGGTAAGTACCTCCTCTCTACTCAAACATAAGACGTAGTCGCTATGACAACGGGGAAAATTTATTCGACTACTCAATAGCACTTTGTAAAAAAGCTGTCGGTTTAAGGCATGTCAAGATTTAATGGAGTGGAGGAAATTACTTAGAATATGGATGCTAATTTCGGATTATTCCATAAAATAATGTGAACCAAACGTATTTTTATTTAGGGAGAACTTTAAACTTTAAGTTTCCTTTTTTTTTAAAGTTGCGTTTCACAGCTATTGTTTTTTTTACGTGTTTAGAATAGAGCAAAAGTATTTTTTTTTGAATTCTAAAATCACCTATTCACGCAAATTATGTTGTTTGGTTATTTTGTCATTAATAATTATTAATGACAAAATAACCAAACAACAAAAACTTATACTATCAATGTCAACATATTTTGCATCAATAACTCGCAAGTTACCACTCCATTGGCTCACTACTCCGTGACTGTAGCACACCGGCCCGCTTGCTCGAACACGTAAGCAATTGGGAGATTTTCGTGTTATCACGTATCATCTTCGGTGCGTGTCTTGCATCTGAATTACTTGCACCAAAGCGTAGAAAGTTACTGCCCTGTTGACTATTGGAATTTAGTTTTAGTACCGTTTTCAATTATAGATGAAATCGTCTGATAAATTTGAGTTACAATATTTTGTGCGCTGTGTATTATCGATCGTGAGTGGGGTAAAATGTAAACTAATATTATAAAGAGGTAATTTTACTCTTTGGTTGTTTTTAGGGTATAGTCTTTGAAAGTATTGATCCTAATACGAAAATTCTTCACTGATGGAAAACTACACAAACGCCGAGTGCCATAGTCTATTTTCTACAATTCTGACAGATTGGAAACGGGAGCGAAACCGCGGGAATATGCTAGTGTTACCTAACGATCACAAGTGTAATGATACTCTCTTGTTTCTTATATATTAACATGTGTAACTTACGTCATATTCGTAGTACCGTAGCTTTGAGACGGGCTACGAGGTACGTAGCATCAGTCTACGGCGTAGCAAATATAACTTTTGCTACAATTTGTGCTACGAAGCGACTTATTCTGTAATGAAACTTGATTCATTTTATTTGAATATCCAGAAAGCATACGTAATGTCGATTTCAAAATATTGAATGTTTTAACCAAAAACCCTTTCCTCCAGATCCCGATTAGTTTTACAAATATGTATAAATATTTCCGTAGACACAATGCATTACAGAAAAGGAAAAAAAATATGTACCCATGTTTAGCTCGGGCCAGCACTCAGACAAATTAATCTCCTATCTGGCCGGATCAACCGTCCGTATTCGCACAGTGATCGCAAAATCACTGCTGGAATTATAGTGTGGCGCTCAGGTGCATACGTGCATTTCCATTTGCATGGATAGTGCTATGCTACTGGGAATTGACGCTGATCAGTTCATGAATCTGAAAACCGATGACAGTGTTACCATTTTGTATTGAAGTTTAGTTTGTTGGAAAAAGTGTATTCGATGTTTTAATAAAATGAACACGAGAGTTTAACTCGCATTTAACATATAGTAGGATTGGTTTATTTCGAAACAAATCCTACTACCTAAAAAAGTGAATGTGAAAGTTTTTACCTTGGATTTTTTAATCAATCCAACGGATTTGGTTAAAACTTGGCACACAGTAAGACCTTAATAAAGACTTTTGATATTTTTATAAGGTACGTTCTCTCGGAACTATACAACCGGTTCCACGCAGGCACTGCCGCTGGCAGAATGTAGTCCTAACTAATGTGATAAATGCAATAGTGAGTTTTGTTTCAACGTTTTCACTCCTAAATCGTCGAACCGATTTTGACGAATTTAAGTACAGAGACAGATGGATCCTTCGAGACAGTTATAAGCTACAGGACACAGCTAGTATACTAGATTTTGTGTGAAAGCTGGCATCTTAAGTCTCTATCATCCGAAGTAAACAATAGTAACAAACAAAAATCAATCTACGCCAAGGACAATACTCACATTCCTAATGAACACTAACACCGAGAAACTGTGAGTAACTCAACGTCATAAAGAAACAGAAGTCACCTGTGATCTAATAACATGGCCGTGATGGCACACGGACGAGTTCATTATAGCATTATCCCCGAAGGTATGTGCGGAGCAAATGACTTTGAGGACCGACTTTGGGAGAACAATTACGTACGGCTTGATTATGATGAGACTGATGATAGGGGAAGGAGGTTATATGTGAGTGTGTAAAAGGAAGAACTTGTTACTACTATAAGAATACTAATAGGTAACTGGCAACCCACAATGTCAAACCTTCCTTTTTATCACTTTTTCTATGAGTGAAGACATATCAAAATATTTTGCATTGCTTAGAAAAAGAAAAGACAGAGGCAGGCAGCCAATTTTTATTATACCATTAAGACTTGTTCCAGATACCGGAGGGGATTTTTTTTTGTACTATTTGAATATAAATTCACTTCCAATCCTTATTGCTGCAAATAGTTCTGGTAATTATTGGTTGGATGTTTGTTAATAAATCCCGCCTAAACAGCTAAAAGGATTCGGATAAAACTCTGCACACGATAGACCTAATCCTGGATAAAAAATATCGTTTGTTAGGTCATAGAATACTTTTCCTGGGAGTAGGTATACTACGTTCCCTAGAAATAATTTACGAGTTTCAAGCGGGTGACGCGTATAAAATAGTTAATTATAAAATAGTCAATAAATCTTTTCCAGTAATCAAAATCAATTAGGTATATTTTAAACGCTTAAAAATATCTAAATAACTAGCACCATATAGAAACCAGTAAATAAAAGCAACCATCGCGTTGTATAATGTATGTATTTGCGGCGATCCATCAACGTTCATTGAAAATTTATAAAAGGGTTTTTATTATTACAATGATCAAACAAAGCCTTCAATCACCAAACCTGTCAGGCAAACATACGGTGCTAAATTGTGTTATCTTTTTTGTATAAATTATCAACTATTTTATTAAATCGTCTATAGATGAAAATATTATCTAGTCTAGCTTCTGCCCGCGGTCACGTAGAACTACACTAAAAGTATTCCTTATCCTAATCTATATCATGGACCATCAGTATTCTTCCAACCAAATCTGTTCAGCGTTGTTTTGTTGAGGCGGAATTGAACATACATACAAACGTCCACAGTGACTGACATTATTTAAGTAGGAGTTGAAGATTGAAAAGGAAGGATTCTCCGACCAGACGGGTGTTGTGTCCGGTGGGCAACTGCCCGATAGTTGATATTTCAACTGTTGTATATGTTCAAATCGCCTGGAGAACTTTGCTTGCGCGATTCAGGATTTCATTGAATTAGTTCGCAGTTGGCGAGATAGATGGCGTTGCGGTAGTTTTTGTTGTGATGTAGATTTTGCTACGTTGGTTTTTTGCGGCGCCATTGATACCGCTACAAGGTACAGGAATATTCAGAACACATATCCATAATTTACTATGAGGTGCGATAATCATCATGGCGTGGACTAAGTTGGTGATAATGCAATTATTTCTTTTTCATTTGAATAGATTAGACACGACGGCCTTTGTTCATTAAAATTTCGCGATGTATTCTATCGTTGAATCGAGTATTAGGACTGATAAAATGAAGCGAATTTTATATTTTAACATTAATATACTTAAATATTTCTATGTAAAGATTACCTCTCAGATACTCACAAGAAATCTATCCCAAATTAAAGGAACAGAATTGTTATGGTTTCTTACTTTGTATTACCACTTCAAGCCAGACAATAACCGTAAAAGACGCAAAGGTAATAATAGTATAATTCCAGCTTCTGTCTGGCTCTCTCGCGTTTCACTAAACTTCAAAGTCGTGCGTATAAAAGTTTTTCACACAGTTAGCGGGTCACTGGACTCTCTGACGCGTTGTCCACTACCGTATTTGCATTCTTTTATTGGCAGTCCGGTGTAAACATTCTGATTGGAATACGAACGAACCCACTAAATAACTCAACCACTTATTTAGCTTCACAGAGTCTATTCCAAGCTTGAATAAAATACTCGTTGACATAATCCTTAATTCAACTCGCATTACGCTCTATAAATATACATTTGAGATACTTGACATTTCATATCTCGTATCTATAAAACAAATAAAAGCCAACGTAGCTTGACGACAACCAAGAGAAATTCACTTCATAGGAAACGCAATTTCAAGCGAACAAACAAACTAGTGCCGCCTGAAACCCTTCCACTCAGTTTAATTACTTCACAAAGAATGCGTCGCGTTCGCTCGATGAGGAGACAAAATTAACGCTCTCAAATATTTAATTTAAATTTCCTCCCCCCGAAAACGAATGATAACAGCGGGCTGGGTGGACTTGCGGCCGCGAATGTACATAAAAAGCACTTTTTTTAGAAGCAGAAGTGAAGCAATTCATCTGTAGTAAGTGCTACGTAACGCGATGAGTTTCTTTTAGTTGATTCACTGGAGCCCGACGACGGTAAATTGAGTTTAGAGAAAAAGAAACACGCCAAACTAAGTGAACAAATCGCGATCAATTTGCAAAGAGGATCCAGCAGTTAAGGATAATTAATTTTAGGATATATATTCTCTTGTAGTGTTAATTCCGTGCTCGCCTTGATTTATAAGTTTGTCTGCGTTCAGCGAAGTGAATGCAACGTATTTGTAAGGATTGTTAGGTTCAAACTGCAGCTCAAGAAATTCCGAAGTCAACTAAAACAGGTAATAGCTACAAAACGCCAAGAAATCCGAAAACGGCGAAAGCGTGTGCGCCGCTCGGTTAATCAAACTGTCACTTCAAGAATTCCGCGCGGAATCCTTCCCGAGAAAACTCCCCTAACTTTTGATTGCTGCGAGAATTCCTATCTACTTATACAGTTAGGGATTGCTTAATCACGTTCTTTAAGTTATATGCTGCGCGCTCAGCACACACGATATTATTTCAACGTAAAATACTCCCCCACTTTAACTCTAATAAATACAACTGAATGAAACGCAATTGCAATTAGATTAACATCTCGACTGTTCATTATTCCGCTTTATTTAATAAGCAAAAGGCTACCCTCGTAGCCCCTTGGAGTTATTAATTAGAACAAAAATTCTGATCGTTCAGATTTTGTTCGCTAAATTGGCCACTCAAACTCGTAAAAGCCGTCCAAAGGAACTTAACGACGGTCAAAGAGAATAACCGCAAATAAGCTCCGATCTAAGGTCGTGGAAGAAAATTCCGTTTTCCTTAATTCACCCTAAATAGACTTTTGGGGATCCTGGTGCGATTGTTTACATTTTCGAAATAATCCGTTCGCTTTAAGAACAACTTGACGCTTTCGTTCCGACATTTCAACCTTTCGGTATCTCCTTTGTTAATTGCGAAACCTCTTTTGATTCAAATAAAAGCATTGTAATTGTAAAACCTTTGTGCAACTTAATATTTTGTTCTTTAAAGATAGTAAACACAATAGGGATATTGCCTGGGTCAAAAAATATGATTATCTTTAGTCCGTCAGTTATATTATCGAAAAACATTGTATACGTATTTTATTTTATCAAATCAATAAAACATTACGAAGATAAAACGCAAAAAAGGTAAGGAGTGGGAGCTTTTAACGTCACTTTCCAGTCAAAAGTGTACTGTTAAGTGACGTCACACGAGTTTTTAACGCACTGTATCGTCTTAATTTTTTGTTTACGTGACAAAAGAAAAAATATGTATCCAATATTCTTTGGAAATCTCTCTGACGGACTAACTAATTTTTTTAAGTCAAATACCCTATTTTAGAAGTTATAATGAGTGGCGCTCTAAGCTGAAGTTTGCGTTAAATTACCATCATCACTATAAACATGAATGTTACTCTACAAACTAACCGTACCATGTCTGAAACTGTAGTTTAATTGCGTTCAAACATCTAGTCCGTTAAATAGTTAATGCAAACAGAAGTAATGCAGCTAGGCGGGATGATATTCAGTGTAAACACCTGACAGACGCAGCAGAGTTTTACCAAAGTGGCGGAGCGAGGAGGCAAACAGAGTGCGCCAGCGACGCGACGTCACGCCGATGCGACGGTGACGTGGCGGGGACGCGGCGGGGAGGCGGCGATAGCGATGCGGTGCGCACTGTCAACAATACCACGAGTTGCCAACTAACTCATTATTTTGGAGAAACTTATGTTTCATGCTCATATATTCCCCGTACCTATGTGCCTTGTGACAAGAATCACTTGAAAAAAAGGAGTAACTTTACTACTTTGTCTACTACGCGACCAGCTACGCTTTCGTAGCAACGGCGTAGTAGCTACGCCGTAGTGACGAGTAGCCGAATAGTTTTACGTTCAATAAAATCAATCATCGTATTTATATTTAAACAGCACACACATTTTTAGAGGTTGTAATAACGCATAAAATTTGACTGAAAACCTTAATTATGTTGCCTTTGACGTCGTCTAGAGTAAAATATTTTATTTCAGAGATCGAAATGCTTCAAATCAAAACACTTTATGAACGAAAGTTAGTATGAAACACCCTCTATTAACATTTTCGCAACTGGATATTCAAAACCATAACTCATTACCGAAACAGATTAGATCGTATCATGTTGGACGCTCACATGGACGTAAAAGTTTATTTCAAACTAATGCAGCTCACCCCGCAATATTTTAACGTCATTTCATTTATTAACGCAACGTTTTATTAACTAGGGGTAATAATATGACGGTGTACTTGACTGACTTATATGAATGATTTTATATGCTATGCGGTAAACTTGGCCGTTGTATTATAATTAGCGTGACTCTAAGGCACCGCTACCGACGAGCAGTGAGAAGTGAGTAAAACTAGAAACGATACGCATTGGCGAGCAGCGGGATGCGAGTGTGTAGTCCCGATAGTTTTGTCGCTCGGCTAGAAGCAAGTAGTCCTAAGACAGTTCTCGCCGGCAATGTGACCAGCCAGCTATCGACTATAAATGTATGTGTCTCTTTAACTCACACGGGATCTATATATATTGTCCGTTTCCTAAGCGAGAAAATAGTAGATAGCTAATCGCTTTCTCGTCGGCGGTGAGACAAGTGCCTTAAGGTTCGATTTCCAGGTTAGGCAAAGATCTATTTAGTTTTTATTTCCACAAGGATAAAGTTTGAAAACTAGCTGTGTGAAACCTTCGTGCTTTGAAAAGCATGTTAAGTCTTGAGTGTCAGCTTGCTGGACTACCATCGGCCTATCAGCTGCCAGGGTTGCGGATTTTTTTCGAAAGAGTCACCGCGGCCCTGGAACGCAAAGGGCATTAGGAGGACCACGGATGGGTTTTAGTCAGTAAAAGTCTGACACGCCCTTCCACCCCACCCAGGGCGAAAGAAGTCATTTAATGATTTCCCATCCATAAAAAAAAATCGGTCTGTCAGAGTGCATCTGTGTTTGCTGAAATACTTGTACACTATAATTATCTCCAAAATTCTGCTACGTGGACAACATATTATTTTGCTATCTCTAATATTGTACTCTTTTAAGTGTATCTCTACTTTTTTCTTTGATGAGAACATGTTTGTCTTTGATAGATTACATGTATTTTTAAAAAAGAAAAGTCACAAAAGCAAAATGTTACATGAAAGCTCTGAAAAGAATAACCTTATTACAAAAATTAACATTGCCCTCTCTTTGTAGAGGCGTAAAAATACAGTTCTCCAGTCCTGTCCGCTTCTTGGTTGTCTTGTCTAGAGAACCATTGAATTACCTGGAATTTTACAGAAGAAAACAATGAGTTTTAATAAAATACTAGTTTTATTCTTGTTTAATACTCCGGACTACTTTCTCTGTATAATAATATTAATTACTTTTCTCGCGGTTTTTTCCGCGAATTATTCTAGAGGTGCCAAGCATTTTTCTTGGATAAAAAGCAGCTTTTGACACTATAGTAATTATAGTTTAGCATTCTATCAGTGAAAAATGAATCGTGGTCAGAACGCTTCGTAGCGATTCTCACTTGGCTAGGCCGTCTAGTTCTTCGTGAGGGAGAAGAACTAGACGGCTTTAGAAACATTTAAAAACCAAAAAATCATTTTTATTTTAAACTAAAATAAAAAAGTCGAACGTTATCCCAATTCCAATGGTTAAAAAAACTCAACAGATTTTCAACTTAACCACACACACGTAGACATAACACTAACATGTTTATAACGCTAAAATTCAACTTTGCGTTATTTCAAACATTTCGTTAGCACTGCATTCCGTTTTATTAGTGCGAAAAGTTATAAATATAGAATTATATGTTCTGAAACTGTGCAAGCAAACCAAATGTGCGGGACGTATGCATAGTCATACCATGCCAAATGCAAGGCTTTGAACGCGTATTTATAAGCGGAAGGCGAAAATGTTATGTTACAAAAATGTGAATGAAACCACTCACTCGACTGGTTCGTGCTGTTTTTGGAATATTTTGAATTGAATGAAATTATTTGGTATATTTTCTTGCTGTGTAAGTAACAAAGATACACTGGTACTTCTGTTTATGAACATATGTACTTGTGTATGTATACAGTGTAATAGGTACATTACACATTGAAATTGTGAATGCAAATATAGATACATTGATGCTACGAAACGTTTTATTACATTAGATGTTTACCTATTTGTATCTATATTATATTTTTATAAATTGCTCTCATACTTTACAAGGTTCTAATAATTTTCCATTGAAATGTTTTAAAATTTAATTACAAATTCTAAGAAAGAAACTCTTAACATTTTATCAATTCTGTTCACAAATGTTTACAATTTAAATATTCTTTCATGTGATGTAAAATAACTGTTTTTTCTTATCTAGTAGATAATTTATGCTAACTAAATGGAGTTAACATGAATTACTAGATGACAACAAGCAGTACTTCAAAATCTTAAACAAACTTCTTGAATTTCATTTTGAAAAGTCTTCAACTTCATCAAGATAATCTGAAAAACGATTGCTTTACATTAATAACATTAGGGTTGATATGATTATTATTAGCAATCTTCACAAAGCGGTTATTGTAAAGCCAGACAGAATTTGGAATTTTTATAAATTAATTCATGCGTTAAAAGCACTAAACGGGGCTTTAAATAAAGTGACGTGCTTTCTATCAACGATAATGCTTGTCAAAAAGTACAAAATGTCCTTCTTAGCGGGATTGCCAAGCGTTATCGAAATATTACACAGTCAGTCCCTTATTACTGATATGCCTTTGCGTTAGCTTCTGAAGTTCTGACGTTTTATAAGTGCTATAACGTTTCTAAAACGCGAAAAAAGAATCGACTGCCCAGAGTAAAAGTTATTCATAACGATGAGTACAAATACCCCTTTTCAGGTTTTGCATTCATTTTGTAACACTTTGTATACAATACGTCTGTATGGCTGTTAACTAATTCGTAACGGCTAGACCGATTTTGATGGATTTTAATGTGTGCCAAGTGGGTACCTTCATGGTTTAGATACATAATTGGAATTCCAGTAGGTGGGGCTAGAATCGGGTTCTAGGGACTTTTGTTAACCGTCTCGTTTCGTTTTTTGAGTTCGCGATTTGAAATCACGTCACTTAAAATAATGTTAAAGATGCTTGGGGCAGTAAGAAGATCCTAATCAATGCTGCGCACATCTCTATGTAACAAGGATAGATTCTTCTATTACAACGATGACACGAAATCGTACTATTCCTGTTGCTTGTGTTATCTTAGTATTTTATGGTTTATATATTAATGAGTAATACTTTTGTCCTCAGTTCACCCGTTGGTGCAAGTGCCAAACCAGCTGGTGGGCGCTCCGACGGGCACTGACGTCACTCTTCAGTGCCACGTTGAGGCCTCGCCTAAAGCTATCAACTATTGGACCAGAGAAAACGGTGAGAGCAATGACATTTACCAGTCCTACTGAATTATAAATGTGAAAGTCAGTGGATATGTTCAAATATTGTTTAATCAATCACGATCTAGATTAGAACACTTAATATTTGCATATGTAATTAAGTAATTACTAATTACACATGGATCTCTAACGGGTACGATTTTGACTACTTTGTCTGCTCGTATGTCGTACCGTCTCGTCTACATTCATGTCATTTTTCCCCAAACTAAAACAGAAGTTAGAGTACTAATTAGTTAGGCGCACTATATTTTAGTCTATTAACCTTTAAGCATGATTAATGACGTTAACTTAGCATCTAGACTAAGCACAAACTCTAGCTGAAAGGTTGATAAAGTAGACCTATTTGGATTTGTACAGCGATCGAACAAAACTGAAGTCAGGCTTTACTTTGCCAGTTAGACTTATTTTGACCTGATTGGTTTGGCAGAGATCTGACACATTTTCAAAGATTTAGTATTGACAAACAACAGGAGGGTTTTCAACAGAATCCGAAGTTTATTTATATTTGCTCCTACTATGGTCGAAGACAGATAAATTTGCAATAATGGTCATTGCCCTTTCCTTATATCTTAGTCGTAGGTACCTGGACAACACATTATGAATCATTTTTAAGTACTAGAAAATGTAAAGGATCACGTGAGATGTTGATTCGGGACAGTTTTATGTCTTTATTTCTGTTTTCGGAATTAAGTGTGTCAATAAATAAAGGTGGGTCAATGACTGTTATTTCAAATTTATCTGGCGTCGACCATACTTAATTAACCTACCTACTTATACAGTGATTTATAAAAACTCTTAAACCATATGCTTAGTTTAAATGCTGATTAGAGATTAAATTCTATTCACTATTTAAAGTGAGCAGTGTTAGATTTTATAAATAAGCTTGATTTTTAAAGTAAACATAAATGCATTAAGCCCTCAAAATGCAAAGTGTAAGAAGCTTGAATAAATCTCTTGCTGTCTAGTTTTATGGTGTCCAAACTTGGACAGTCACCAAGGAGACTTAGCACAAAGTAGTGGAACTACAAAGAAACACTCAACATTAGTCTGTTGAGTTCGTCCTACATATTGAAGAGCAGCCACGAAAGATTGGGGGCGAGATCTTTGGTTAAAAACTTAAAAGGATGTTTAAGTTAATAAAAGTAGTGATAGAATGTACAGGTTTTTAACTAGGAGAAAGTATTCACAAATAAATACATAATATACTTACATAATTTTCAAATGACTAAATAATGCACAAAAACAGAAAAAAAATATATAAAAGCCCCTTAGAATATTATTCCAAGCATATTCAAAGCGAGGTGCAAATAATTCCGAGCACGCTTCGCTTGCTCTTTCATTCTTGTTCTGCAGTTCTCCAGTTAGTTCTATGTTTTTATGAGGCGATGAGCTGAAGATGCTCCCCTCTGTATTTACAGAGGGGTGCAACTGCCACCACGCAGCCAAGCAGAACCATTTGGTTCTGCTTGCATCTATGCTTACACACAGGTTGCTGGTGGGCGACAAGACAGCCCTGACAAATAGTGAAAGTAGAAATCATGAGGAATTCTAGATTTACGAGGACGAAATCACAAACACATAGTAAGGCAGACATCATATCATTTGTGTGAGAAGATTGCTAGAAATTGTAACAGTTAAACACAACTAGAAAAAAACATGAAGTGATCGACGAGTTCCTCCCTCATTTAACGCTTTGTTTATCGCCGTCAGGAATCAGTTAACGCAAGCTATAATTAGTATAATCTCTGATTGTGTTCTAAAGATGTTTACGAGCGGCGCAACTCATAAACTCTATTAAGTACTAAGCACGAACCTCGAGAACGGAATAAGCAACTAATTTCATTATTCATAAAGCACATTGAAAGCGTTAAAGCAGTCATTAAAAGGACCGTTATTCATGTTCCTACTGTCCTCTTTGACAGGCCACGGGGGCTAGTGCTTGCTAACAAGTTATTGCCTTTTTATGGACGTATTTAAAGGGAAAAAAATATGCGGTTATTTCATGTCCGTTTTTCATTTCGCAAAGATTTATTTTTACTTTGATTATATGGCGCCTATGTTACGGCTTATTAACGACCTCATAATTATAGCGACGATGACAACGTAAAATATTGCTCGCTACGAATTAATAAATGGACCTTGTTTATTGTCTAGGATTAACGAAGTTCGCGTTCGAAAGTAAAACAAATGAAGCCTAACCTGGTTCTGATTGAATCGACAATAAACTCATTTCTTTTACGTCTATTCACGTTACGTATAAACACGCTTTTTAAGCGTAGATTTACTTTTTCTCGCTTATTCTACTGTAACTTTACTATTTGTGGAAAGAACGACTCAAAAAGCCATTTCAGCATTATTAAGTCGGCCGGTTAACATAAATAGCCGACCGTCAAAAGGCGAACTAAATTGGACACAGTGAAATATAACCTGTGAAACAGCTATATAAAAACACGTGCTAACTAATACAAATAAGGCTCTTAACCTAACAAAACATCAGAGAGGTCGGGAACTTCATTATTTCTCATTAAAATGACACCCTCAGGATAAAAGTTGCTTATTTAGTGCTTGGGTGACAGATGGACAAAAGCACTCGGAGAGGAACGAAGGGCGATGTGCCAGAGATAAGCTCAATATTTACTTTACGTTTGTTTTACGTATGGTGATGAAGGAAATAAAGATCAAATGCGAGAGATTATGTCGCGACTTTAACAGAACTGACCCAACGCCCGCACACGCCGTCGTAAATCCAAATATTCATAAAACTGACAATGCAGTGCCAGCAGTTGTATAATTTCGCAATGTTTATGAAATAGAGATGCAGCAAATTGACGTTACTCGAGACAGACAGCAATCACTCTGAAATTAAAAAAAAAACATCGAGGTCAGTTATTTTCACGTTTATTGCGTTGAAGACAGGCCAACGCAATTGGAATCCGACGTCATGCCGAAATACGTTTTAGTCGAAGCGCTAGTTTTCAAGTGGATAATGCGTTGCAACAAACAGCCGGCACGGTCGGCGGACAACGGCCGGCCACTAAAGTCGAGTTAGGAATGGATTTACGGGTTGCGGGCCGTCTGGCGGCGTCCAGTGCCGTCCAGTGCCGTCCAGCGCCGTCCAGCGCCCCGTCCGGTGTGGCTCGCAGTCATCTGCCGGCCGCCACCGCACCGCATGCCGCGACATGTGTGAACGCTCTTCGACCAAAGCCCGATAAAACGAACAAAACTTTTTCGCAATGCGGTCTTTAAACTTATATTTTTTGTCGGTCTAATCGAACAGTTTATGCGGTCCAATGCGAGTGCAGCCAGAGTTTGTTAAAAGTTAGACGCATGGAAATTGAGATTTCGCTACCATTTCTTTTCGATTGATAGTTAGACTTGAACCGAAGATTTCTTATATGTTTTAGAAATTTAACACACATCATAGGTATGTGTTTCTGGTGTTTTTTTTTTTAATAACAAGGTAACTTTTAAACTGATTAAATGTAACTAATGACTGGCACTTGGCTACCAAAGCTTTAAACTGAAATTTGTAACAACCCAACCCATTGTTGTTGTGTTGTCAAGAAGTTATTTAGTGTCACCTAAATTGACGTAAATCACAAATTCACAGCAACATCTGTTTTGTTATCACTTCTTAAGATTTCCATGAGGTAGTAATTGTTTGAGCACGGTAGAGAATGTGCGAACTAGCCCTTAGCTCGTGTGATTTTCAAGTAGTTTCCATCTACAAGTAAATTTACCTTATAATGAATTCTTGAAAGATAGCTTCGTGGAAGCAAGTTACAAAACAAGCAGACTATATTAAAGTAAAAAATAACGTTATCGTTTTTCACTTATGTGAAATGGGAATGTTTGAACGAAGTAAATTTAGCTATATGTTACGTATTAAATAACAAACGCAACAACTTCTTTTTAAATCCAACATTGTTAAACGAACCAGAATATGATGTAACAAGATATTTTCAAAACACACTGGACACCTGTAAAAGAGTACCGAACATTTCAAATAAAAGTGTCGTGACAATCGAAGTCTTTCAGATTTTTTGGTCTCGCTCTCATCCGCAAAATGTCTTGAGTGTAATGTGCGATAAGATACTTCGATTCAAAAACAACAAATCACATCTCATATCACCCAGACATCTTCAAAAGAAATAAACACGCCGCAAAACCGGAACCCGGGTACTACGAAATAATTGGTTATGCCCTAACTGGGCCGATGAATAGTGCAGGCAGATTTAGATGCAGTTACAAAGGCAACCGAGCCCGCTATTACGCGGTCGAAGCGACCAACCGCGCAAAAAGCGGACCAAATTCTATTACCGCCCAATATGCAACAAAGACCGCTGGCCCGCCCGCTTCAAATTGCTTTAGGCTACAGTCACAATATTTACACTCACGTACGTACCACAATATTCGTACAAATCTAAATTCAATTTCAAATATTATTCGCCGAAACTAAACCGCTCCGGATTTATGCAGTTTCTGTTTTCTATCCTATTAAACGAAAACACGTCCTGTTAAAATCTACATTTGGAAAACATAGACACCACTTAATTATTGTCTGTACAAAAATATTTCCCAAAAGATCGCATTTCGATGTTGACTTTGATCTCTCGGGCTCTTCCTCTTGCACATTTACATATTCATTATGGCATATTAATATTCATTACTTTCATAATATTCAATATTTTTTGTATGCACAGCGATAAAAAGTATTTTTATTGGATTTCTTATATAAATTGCCCGCCACTTTATGAATGTTACGAGTCGTTAACACCTGGTGCAACTGCAAAACTTTTAAATCAATTAACAATCAAATGCTGAAATGACGTACGGCACATATGTCTGGATCGTTACTAACAAACAGAGGGGGTAGACGGCTCTTCTGCGGCCCATAAATTGCGGGGACTACAAATTAAATTAGGTAATACACGGGCGTGACGAGATGGGACAAGCGGCGTGCCGGCCGCGCCGGACATGGAATGGGAGTGTCCGCCATTCGCAGCCAGGCTCTGCGACAACTTTTTGTTGTAATTTCAATCGGGATTTATTTAAATAAAATTGCTTACTTTATTGTCGTGATATACAGGTTATTTTTCGATGGCGCTTTTAACGGAGCATTTTCGTTCCAATTTATATATCATTGTCCGTTTAAATTCTGCAATGACTATGGGCTTTATTCCTTTTGTTACGTAGTAGATACACACATTCTCGTTTCCGAAGTCGTAAAGGCATTAAAATATCGAAAATATAAAACCAGATAAAAAACCTACACGAATACAGAAACAGTAATATCATTGGCACACCAATTTCATTGCAAACAAAGCAAAACTATTCAACAAAGTCACGATTAATCTTTACTTTAGCTCTTCAACATCATCGTTCATTCATTATCATTCGATACGCCTTCAATTGAATGTTGTACGGACAATTAATTAACAAAGTTGTCAACAATAAACAAAAGAGGGCGTGTCAGTGGCGGCTGGCCACCGTGGAGGTGTCAGTTGCATCAAGCGGCCGGTTGCCGCAGATTTGTGGCCGGCGGGCCGAGCGGCAAGCGGCAAAGCCACCACGTCTCTTGACAGATCTCGATGTCTTCGGCTTTAACCGCAGTTATTAATGAAGCTATTGTGATCGTGTTGCTGTTAGTGGATTGCTTAAGTTATTGTTTAGGTCAATTAAATTAATTATCCTTGCAGTTGGTTCGAACAAAATGAAACATAATTTGTCTTACTAACATTGATAAAGTTAACAATGTTAGTTTCGATCAAAAATAGTCATAGAGGGGAAAAAATGGAAAGCTTGTAGTATTCCCATTTTATTTTGAACATCTTTTTTTACCTTCATCATTATTTTTTGGTTTAAAAAAACATATTAATGTCATACTAACTCAGTAACGGCAACATTCTAGTCTTGTTACTCAGGAACCATATAATAACGTTTTTATTTTACTTTCGTTTGACCATCATTTTCTGCCTTTATCTATCTCTAAAGCTGTCTCCAAAGCTGCGTTTAATTCATATATTATGTCTTACTAGACATAAATTGCACATTGCAATCCCCAAGTTGACTTGTAACAAATAAGATTTATTCTCAATCTTAACACTGAAACTGTATTCGGAGCTGTAATAACATGTGATGTTTTGCTAACATTTGTTTCGAAGCAATATTACAACAGTACCTAATGTGTTGAGCTCTAACGTATTATATCGCCTCAGGAGTAATAGTGCTGTAGTATTCAACACCAATTACAGTTCGGGACTGAACAATTTTGGACAATTAAGGATATTAATTTATGCTTGTGATTTAGTTGCGTATGCGTAGCGTAACTTTTAGGGTTATGGCATGTTACAATATTTAGTGTTTGCTAACCTACTCGAAAACGTGAATTAGCGTGTAGATTGAGAGAAAAATACAAATATATTGCCTTTTTAAAGATCGCACGCCAAAAGTATCTAAGACAAAACAATTCTTACGACTTTTGATTCAGTGGCAATTTTTCAGGGACAAAAAGACACGCAATCGCTTATAAATTATTACTTATCAGTGGTTCCCTATATTTCATCGAGTTATATGATCAGGTGTTATTTTATTACTATATCCCGGAGTTGATCCCATAGCTAAGATTGTTTAGTATATCTTCATGAGAGACCCAGTAAGTGGCTCATGGTTTGCAGTACAGAGCATACCCAGTAACGGGAAATTAATACCAATACTTTCAGAAAAAACTATAAATGCCCGTTTATTTGTGACTTAGACGAAATAAAACAACACAAAAACTTTGAAAAATATCTAATCAACGGTGATACACTGAATTACTTTAGTAATTCACTAAACATAAGTATAATTTTAAGTAAGTATTAGGTAATTGAGATCACAACTTTACAATCAGTACAGTACCTACCTACTATTAATAACATAATCAGCAAAGTGTAAACGTATAATTTATCTACGGGGAAGGCGCCCGCGCGCGGGCGACCGGTCGGCTGCTATCGGCGAACCGAAAGCTGCCGAATAATACCGATTACTGACAAGTTGTCAACGTGTAGCGCTCGATCTCTTCCGCGATCTGTGTCGTTGAATTCGCGCGCCTCAGTCACAATTTTAAAAATCAATTTTTTGTAGTGGACTTTATATAATTTTGTAGTATTGGAATTCCCGGGAAATGGTTTAGATTTCCTGGTACTGAAAACACAATAAAATCCCGGGTTTTTTTTAGTACCAAGATTTCCCGGGAACCTAGCTGAAACTTACCCCCTGAAGGGTTGCAAATGGATCAAAGGCCTTTATAATTATGTCCAAAACAAAACAATAACCTTTTCACAACAACGATCAATTTCTAGGAAACAATCATAATATAACTAATTTAAACTTTAAAACGCCTCATATCTTACTACAAAAACTACATGGTTGAAGTAACAGACCACAGCTGCAACGGCGTACAAATAAAGTTTATTCCGAACTAAACTAATGCTGAACTCACCCCAGTAATAAATTAATGTCATTTCATGATTAGAGCGACACCTTTACCCTTCGCGGGGGAATAATATATAATCATGAAGATGCTTTGTGTGTCTACATTCCTTGGTACTGTTTTTTCTAAATTATTATTGGGGTACGGCTTCCCTTGAGGAATAAAAGTGTCAACAGACGGACTGCAAAATAGCAGACTTCTGCCATCTTCCTTCCAGTTTGAGTGAAACTTACTCAGTTCATCCCGTCATCTTCCTCGTAATGTATGGCGACAGGCGGTTACAGCAGAGCCCTAACCAAGCTCCGTTATTTAGAATTACGGATGAATTTTCTCCAATGCCAGTTCATATGTGCATTGTGCATGATCTGTTTGACTATACATGCGAAATGTGGTGGCCATACACGCTCGGGGTGTAAGCCCATATTCAGCTGAGAAAATACAGTTGAAAACTGAAAAAGACACATAGCTCCCGCCGTCTTATCGCGTGATTAACAATCATGCCAACAAACAAACGATCTTTCATTATTAATAGAATAACGCAAAATCAATAAAGTATAACCCATAAATGAAGCCCGTCAATTGAAGTAAGATCAACTGTCGCGTGGGTGTATCAGTGTGTAATAGCCACTGCTGTCTTATGGCGTCACTAGCAATCACATCAACAAGTATGCAATCTGTCACAGTTATAATATATTATTATTAAGATGAAGCAAAAAAAGCAGCAAGAAAATGTAAGTAATCTTTAAACGAAACCCGTCAATTGAAGTAAGATCAACTGTCGCGCGGGTATAGTATATCAGTGTGTAATAGCGAACGCCATCTTAGGGCGTGATTAACAATCACATCAACAAACATACAATCTTTCATTATTATTAGAATAACTCAGAATCTAAAGCAATAATAAAGTGTAACCCTTAAATGAAGCCCGTCAATTGAAGTAAGATCAACTGTCGCGTGGGTATATCAGTGTGTAATAGCGCTCGCCGTCTTATGGCGTGATTAACGATCACATCTAGTCGGCAGCGACGGCGACGTTGAACTCACCGCATTATATTACTTACTGCGAAGTCAGCAGGAACTGAATATTGAATGAGAGAGTTGATGAAGTTGGTACGATACATTGATGGTAAAGATGGACTAGATACCCAATGTATCGAGGTTATCGTATCTGTTGTAACTTTTAATCAAACCAAATCAATAAATTTATTCATTCAATGTCCTTGGATGTAACTCTTCTATGATAGGAACTAATTAATACATTTTTAGTTTTCGAATAAACTTGGCAACCAAACAAAACATTTACAACTATTATCCGCATAATTATATTATTTGTAACTGTTTTGGTTAGTTTGCGGACACTATTTGCTACGTTATAAATAGTTAAAATCTATCCAAACGAGTGTTACTTCAACTAATAAAAACTAATTTACAACCAACTGCAAACCAATGTCATCTTTATACATTTATTATTGTATGGATTTACGTAAATTATAACCTGAACTCGTCACAAGAAAGGAAACAACCAAGTGGATTCTATAATTAAAAAAATGCCTATAACCAAAATTTTCAATTTCATGGCAGAAAGCCATGGTCACTGGCTTGCAATAAAAAATAAAAAGCCGCGGACAAAATAAAGCGGAGCAAGAAGAATGCAAGCAATTTTTAATGTAGAACGAACAAGGCATCGCGATCCGCCACGGTAATATTGTAGCTTACGACAAATATTCCACGGAATCGTTATTCAGTGTACACAGGATCCACTCACACATTTTCAACGTTTTCTTTCAATGACAATGTGTTTTTTTTGTTTTTGACCGGGATTCTACTTTTTCTCAATAAAAACAGCCGCACAGGTCGAGCTTCTAGGTTAAGCAACGGTTGCCAAGATCGGTCCTTTGATGGGTGACAATCTTAACATACAGAGATTCGACGTTAGGCTGTTGATACCGGCTGTCATTAGTAGACCTTTGGCAGTCGTAACGGGTTGTCAGAAGGCGAGATATCTAACAACAGTCTTGCTAAGAGTTATCGAGTTACCCAGTTACCTCCTGGATTTCGGAAGTAAAATACTGGTACCCAGCTGCATCCGGATAGAGTGGAAGTTGACCCCACAAAGTTTTGAAATGGGTAGGCAGATTGAGTGGACTAGAATTTTGCTAGAAAGTTAAGCATGATGATAGCATGCCATGATTTGGAACTCATGGTAAGTTCATCAGATGATGAAAATAATGAGGACGATGATGAAAACAGATGCCTTAACATTTTCTCAACTATGTTGGAGTCTGTTTCCAGTTTATCTGGCTGCAGCAGAACTTTACTTACCTAATATAGATGGCACTAAAGTAATAAACATGCTTGCTAAGAACATGCTAGAAACAATCATTTAATTCTCATAAATTAATTGGCCTTATCTCAACTTATTTGGGGTCGGCGTAACTTGTCTTCTTCATCGATATCTCTCTGTTAGTTGTCATCTCAGTGGTTCATACCTCGTATCATACATTATTTAGTCCGAACATCGTTTATTTGGTCTTCTCCGTATGTGCGTACTATATATGCTTTCTTCTATTACTTTGAAAATAAAAAAGAGTAATGCATTCCTCTTGAATGCAAGACTTCCCTTGAAGTTGGAATCCTCAACAAGACCATTTGAAAGATCTGCATCCTAGCTCACCTAGCTCTAACATTACAGCATGCAGCAAATATCGATCACAAATAGAAGAAACATGTATAAATCGGTAAACAGTAGGTTCGTATAGCGCTGATCAAAAACACCAGCGCGCATCGTATCTATTATTCAGAACGTTGACTGTGTTTAGATCCGCACACCGATTGTTTTCGCTGGATTTCACGGATTTTCTAGGCACAAATTCTGTAGAATGACTTTATTTTTTATTCACCACTTTTTCGATATCATTGACCTATGGTTGGGTTACACTCTAGAAAATAGGGATAAAAGGTTAGGCTATTTTCTGAATTGAACATTGTTTCTTGAACTTGATCGCTAAAAATGCCACAATGAATCCACTTTTAAAAGGATTAGGTAGATTGTTTTTCATCTTAGGTGGGATAAACTGTAGAATAATGTTGATGGCTACTGATACCGTGTGGCGTTACAGTAAACTCGTTTTCCGCAAAATTCAGAAAACTTTTCTTCATACTTTATTTACCTCAACCGCCAACCATATTAACAACAACATAGATATTACGAATCACACTGAATAGGAAATCAGCCCTGTATTACACAACGAATGAATAGCCAATATTCATAACAAGGCCCGCGTTTTGATTGGCAAACAACATGTCCCTCAAACCATGATTCAGTCGCACATACACCACTATTAATGGATTAACAATCGCAAAGCGGCAGTTTATCCTTGTAATTACTATTGTTTTGTGAAGCACATTAAGCTTTCCGACTGACAAATTGAACATGAACGAATAATGTTAACACTTGCCCCAAAATCAACATTTGTTTGTTGACATTGCAACAAGGGATGGGATGAAATTGAATATTATTTTAACCGAATGCTGAACTGTTAGCACATACTGCAAAGTAGATACATTATGTGAGCATATAGTGTATTGTTCCGCACACGACATGCCGAAACAATATTTCAATTCGATATCGGGCGGACAATGGTCGGAAGTGGCCGAATATAAATGGACGGAAAGGCTTGTGCCCATCGAATAAAGGGCGCTGAAACAAATGACTGTATCAACTGAAACCAAAGACTTTGCCGCTATGTAAACATAATTAATGGTTAGTTGTGCTAATGGACGCTTTAAAAAATTATCAGTGTTTAACATTTATGAGATAATTTTAATAAGTTCATTAAAATTTGTTTAATTTAATGTACCATCATTTTGAGTCATAATATATCATAAACGGTCATTAAAAACAAACCCACCGCAAAACTATCTAAGAAAATTCAGTCATATATACATATAATATCTGTATCCACTGAGTTTCAGTCATTATTAAACATCAAGGTTAAGTGTAAATGCCATAATCCTGCAAAAAAATTAACCATCCTTTCTTTTCCAGGTGAAATGATAATATCGAACGACAAATACCAGATGACTGAGATCAATAGCTCTGCATACAGTGTGCAGATGCGGCTTGTTATCCGAAACATTCAGAGGAGTGACCTCGGAGGGTACAAATGCATATCCAAGAACTCCATAGGCGACGCCGAAGGCAACATTAGGTTATACGGTAAGTCCTGGACAAAGGAGGCGCCATACTATCTTTGTATTGTCAATGGAACTTTGTATGGCAAGGAGCGACTGTAAGCTATGGACTATGTTGTTCTAGGCGGTCGTTTCAAAGATATTTCAACTATTGTGTGTGAATATCAGTATGTGTCGTTCAAGTTGAAACTAGAGGCGGAACAGAAATGTTACTTTCTATCATTTGAATATAGTGACAATGTCTCATTTGGATTTGTGGTTCAACATACAATATTTGCCATTTGTACATGCTAACCGCACACTTGTATCAAGTAAAAGAAAACAGATAAAAACAGCTACTGATTGTGAAACCTGCTAAAATACCCTTTTCCATACGTCACACAGAAATGGAGCTACCAAACCGAAAACGCGACGACGACGATCGCGACTACTCCATCGAAGAGACGAATGACGTCCGCTCCAGCCTCCAGGGCCCTCTGCGAGAAGGTGGACCAAGAGACGAGGACGCTGGCTTCTTAGGCGCAGGCGGACCAGCCACCGCTGCCGCTTCCGCTCTCACCGTGAGCGCTATCTTTTTAATAACGACCTTAGCCCTCGCCACATGCTAAACTTTTACTTAAAGCCATGTGCAAAGTTAAGACTGAAAAAAATCGGAAAACTTACTCGTTCTGTTTTTAAACAGTCTCGGGTTCACGCGTGAAGGGCAGGTATGCGTATTGACCGAGAACATTTAAGTACCTTCTATTTTTTTTTATATATTGGCGTTCGAACTTTTTGACTGGGTTAGTTAACTGGGCTTAGTTTCCACGAAGGCACTCTCTGATATTATGCTTCAGGATCTAGGATCGTATCGTTCGCTAAAATAGAACACAAGATAGACTTCTTCATTAGACAGAACCCGAGGTTGTAACTGTCATTGTAAAACAGAATAATAATAAAGCACTACATTTATCTCTAGTCGACGACAAGTCTAGACCAATCAGTAACTTTACCAATTTTCATAAACGTTAATTTCAACATAATCTCAATGTAATTCGTCACGTACGCACGTATTACATAAATTGAATTAATTCTTTTGTGTGAGCTTGTCTTAAAATTGTGCATGGCCCAGCATTGTTCGGCAATTAAGTGTCTGTGTCTTACTAATTGGACGGGAGACAGTGTTTATCGTTTAGATTAAAGACTATGGTACTTATATGGTACGTTTTATAACAAACGGTGAACAAACGGTACATAAGTGTAACTACGTAATAGTCATTAGCATTTCATCAGGTGTCAGCTTGTATTAACAATGTAAAGGCTTATAATATATTGAAATTATGAGGCCATGTCGTAGAATTTGGCCATTTCAGAAGTGTTTGCATTTCATGAAATGGTCGGCCACTTCATGAAATAGCCGCCTGAATCCCTAACCTCGACGACGGATTTCTGTCTGCAGGGTTTAAAGTAATCTAACATTAATGGCATGATCGCAATCGATCCTAACCTACGTGTCAGGGTGCCCAATTTCCCTCAAACCTAACCTCGGCCACATCATAAAATGGCCAATAATACGATAAGGCCCTGAAAAAAATAATATCTTTTAGTTAGTATAATACAATACCGTTAGAACTTTAACGTATTGAGTGTAAAACATACATTTATTTTTCATACGTTTCTCTAAAATACGTTCTTGCTGTTGTACAATAATTTTCACTAAAATGCGATGTTCGTTTGTTTTGCGTCGCGCGTGCATGTAACTACTCAGTGTCATAATAATTGTATGTAAGCTAAATAATAAACTGTTAATGTTTATGTACATAATATAATGTAGCTAAGCGGTTATAAACGTTAGAACTTTATTTGCTCATTTATATAATTTGTTATCAATTAAATTTTATAGCTGTATTAATGAAAATGTATGTAAATCTAAAATGCTATAAAATATAGGGAAAATTTTGTAAATTGTTAACGTTTTTAATATTGTTGAATTTATGAGAAATAATTTGTAAACTGTATCTAAATTATAAGTGGAAGTTTCGTAGTGATATTTTATGCGGATGTGTTTTTTGTTTTATTCTATTTTTGTCAAACTGCTGGTAAAGGATTGTATATGTATACTGCAGCCAGTGTTTCTTTACTTATTGGCCTTATGTAAATGTATAATATTGCCTGCGAAACAAATATAAACGAAGTAAAACTTTTGACAGTGTTTTTCTACCCTATTGAGCCTAAACCCCAGTTATTGAATGAATAATTTCAAAGTGAGTATTTACTTTAGCGTGTAAACCTATAAACAATTGGCAGAGAGAAATAAAAAGTGATTTTTAGGGTTCCGTAGCCGAAAGGTAACCAATGGAACCCTATTACTAAGCCTCCACTGTCCGTCTGTCTGTCTGCTGGCTGTATCTCCAGAACTGTAGTAGACGGTTGAAATTTTCACAGAGTGTGTATTTCTATTGCCGCTATAACAACAAATACAAGAAACGTGTTTTTTTTCGGTTTATGGTACGGAACCCTTCGTGTGAGAGTCCGACTCGCATTTGACCGATTTTCCACTTTCTATAGAAAACTTAAAATTGCTTTCATATGTCTCTCTAAACTCCCCAATTAACTTTCATAATCTTGAGTAATCGTAACTGTATCATTAAAAGCTCTTAATTCAATTCCAAGAAGCACTGCTACTAAACGCTCTCAACTTCATATTCTCAATCCAGAAACCGGGGGTCGGTTGCTACGAATTTCAGTAACCATTTACCTGACAGAGAGGTATAATTGTTATAATTGCTCGAACACAATACTGCTCCGTTCCCAATTTCTTAGACCATTCGTACTCTGAAACTATCTGCCGCAACCTCAATATTAACACTTAGTCAAAATATAGCGGCGAAGGTCTGACAATATCCCGTATGTACTCGTAGACCCTCTTAATAGGTACCTTCGGGCGAAGGCTCTGTAAGTGCGATGTAGATAGGGTGTAACCACTTGCATTAGCGAAATTACCTGAGGCTTTGTTATTTTCATTGCGACAACCGTAGGTAGCTTGTATGTAAGTGGAATGGCGAGATGTCTACTAGGAACAGTGAGTCCGTCGTCACGTAATACATCGTAGTATATGGAGTGTTCAGTTTTCGTTGAATAAGGACTCGTTCACGGGAAAATGTTAATGTATATTCTTCATTATATGAAAAAGAAAACTAAAGTTTCGTGTGAATGTTGTACGAGTCGTAACGTACTCCCGGTATAAAAAGTACCCTTTGTCCTTCTCCAAGGTCCAGTCTATTTCTACAACACAATTCAACAAAATTGGTTCTGCGGTTTTGGCGGGAAAACGTAACAGACAGAGTTACTTTCAAACCTTTCATAATTGCATTGGATTAGCAATCTTATATTATCTAATGTTTTTTAATTTTGTAATAACATTTAACAGTTTCATTGTGGAAACAGACCATATAAAACTAATAAAGTATAAGTGCAGCTATGTACTGTGAGGATCGCCCGGAGGACACGGTGGAGCATACGGTGTAGGTCTGCTCTGCTTGGGCGGAGTACCGCCGTGTCCTCGTCGAGGCGATCGGCGGCGGCGACCTCTCGCGTCTGGCCCTGGTTAAATATATGGTCCGGAGCGAGGAGGCTTGGGAAACGGTCACCTCCTTCTGCAAAGCAATAATCTATAGAGGAGCACTAAGAGAGGATTTCCCGAAATTCCTACGGGAACGGGAAAAAACGAGATATGCGCGTACGAAGTCGCGGGCAAGAGCTAGTAACAACATAAAATGTAAACTTATATTTTACCTTAGTAACAAACTAAAACAAAAATAAACCTTAGCTAAAAACAACTCAAAAGCTTTTAGCTACACCTATCTAATACACATTAATACTCTCCGCAAGATGACACAGCCACATACAAGTCACCATTTTATTAATGGTACGCCCTTACTGAGGATCCCTTTGAAGTCTTTGTCCAGTCCGTCAAAGCCGAAGTTTAGGCGCACGACTGATATTCAGTGATCTTTGTTCTGGTAACACAATATCGGATGTTCGGATGTGTAGGTACATTTCTGTCCCCCGAAACTCCCCAGTGTATCACGATTTGGATGTCACGGTTTGCATCTTAAGTGCTGGGACACCTACGTAGGTATACAGTGTAATAGATGGGAATAGACTCTTTTTGTGACGTTTCCCCTGTGGATTAAGGTAGTTTTAGGCATGTAAATAATGCGTGAGGTACACAGGTGGTGGTATTGTTAGGTTGCGTTGAATTCCCCTGGAATATTGTTGTCTTGATTCAATATTGGGAATTGAGTTTAAGCGAGAAATCTCACTACAGAAAAACTAAAAAGTTCTATTGTGTAGTTAGATTGCCTCACCCGATCACATCGAAGTCTTCACATCTCGGAATCATCGGTAGTGTTATTTTGTGAAGTTTACTTGAATCCTCACTTTAGTTACAGCAAGCAATTCTCGTAAGCAAATTACTTTTTACGAATTTTCACATTTCGAAGGAGGTTTCATAGAATAACTGCTACGGGTAGTTAATGAACAATGAAATAGGTACTCAATAATATTGCTGTTTTCTATTGAGTTGTTTACTTGAGAGACTCAAAATCCGGGGCTTTCGAGATTTTTAGAATGCATTACTGCTGCACTGCTTGCATTTAGATGGAATTCTTCACAAGGACTCATAACTGATTTTACGGATTTAGGTTAAAGTGATAGAAAAGTACTCATTTAGTTTATGTTAGTTCATCAAAAAATTGTCTTGTACGGTTGGATAGTCACCTAACAATACTTCCTAATGCGAAGGTGACGGTGTCTGTCCGTCAGTCTGTTTGATATCTGTTCACGTCTTAACGGCTAAACGAATTTGAATGAAAACTGGCACGCGTGTAGAGCATGTTCTGGATCAGGTTTTATTCCAGAAGTCTGTCTCTATGGTATAAATTCCGACTTTCACGCAGGTAATGCCGATAACAGAAGCTATTTCTCAATAAATTAAACCTAACTTCTGTTGAAACCACGTCATATTTTCTGTTACCATCATCTGTTTAAGTTGAAACTGAAGTAAACTGCACACTTTTGAGACACAACTTTTCTAACTCTTTGTTCCAACTCCGTAGCTTTTCACTATTTCGAAAAGTTACCTAGTTTCGCATTCAATGGAATATATAGGTTACAGAGGGGACTTTCACTGCATACGAAATGTTAATGTGGTCGTTTTGACATTAAATCGCGCTGTAAACTCACTGAACTATATACATAAAGGCGTGTGTAGTATTTATTCCAACTGCGGAAAGCAGAAACCTTCTAACTAGACTTCATTTTGTAACATCTTTCAGGGTTTTGAACAGAAGTGCTGGTTTCTAAGATCGCCCACGGCTTTGAGTCTTTCCATAAAAAACATGAAAAATCGATATAAGACGCCTGTAAAAGCCTCTCTGAAATATCCACAACACCACACGGAAAAAAGGTTAACTAATCGGGACAAAACGGGAGAAAGTCAAAGTAACTTATTGTTATTATTAAAAAATAGTGAGGATTGGATATGTGACAGATCATATTTATGTCTGCACCCAAGTGGCGAACACTTTTACTCATCAATCAAAAAATATTAGAGCACTTTAAGCAGGAACTCCTATATGAGATACCTTGGTTGTTGCGAAAAAATGACCTGATCCCCTCCAAATCCTCTATAACCATAGATAATTTTCCATTGAACACCAAATAAACTCAAACAGTGTGAATGCACTTCACTTGACTCAACTAAACTAACTTGAACAAGGCAAGAGCCAAAGTCCACCACCAAGGACGATCACGATTTGCATACCCAAGAACAATTAGTAACAAGCGTTTATTATCGATGTATATTCGTTTGCAAACATCTCATATTGGAGGGTGGTTCGCCGACGTCCGGCTACAATCTGCATAACAATGGTGACCATAGTTACGTACTCTCTAGACGGATGCTAATGCCATCCATTCATAATTCATGCTGTAATGAAGTGGACGAACGAGCCCCAGCCATAAGACGTCACGACCCTTTGTCTGGAGACCAGTTAATATAATGCTGTAATCGGATTTGTGTACGAAATATGATAGAGAGTCAACTATGGAGTGATAGAAGACATTGCTTTATATACAAGTTGAGGCTCCCACAGACAGGTGCGACGCAACATGTGACTACACGTTTTCATTTAAATCATTCTTATCCGTATAAGAATTAACGTTTTCTTTATTAGAACAGGACGCTTCAAGTGAAGCTACCCAAAAAGTATCAGCTTACCAAGACCAGACTTTAATAAGTAATTGTGTACCTGCATAAATTAATCCCTCTTATACATATATATATATATATACTATATATATATATATTAATTTGTAAATACTATGTAATTTTTATAAATACAAAAGAATTATTTCACATATGACATAATTATCATAACACGTTAATTATATTAACACCTCAATTAACATGTAAAATTATACCTTCTCATGTAAAACCGACTGTAACCCATATAGAGTAGGTAATAACGATGTATTGAAATCCTCTGAATGCAATGTAACATTTTGTGGTCCATGCCCGACCTCGATACTGAGTATTGAAACTGAGGTGCAAAATCTAGCGTTCATCTACATTCCAGTCCAGAATTGTAACCTTTAGCGATGTACTTTAAACCCATCCTGATAACATCATCATTTCAAGACTTAATATAGTCTTTTTTACAACATATTTTTAGAATCTTTAAATTTGACTGGAAAAATCCATAACACAAGCTAATTATTATAACAAACTAGCTTTTGCCCGCGACTTCGTACGCGCGTATCGCTTTTTTTCTTGTTCTACAGAGTGTAGGGAACCCACATGCCAATTTCAGCTTTCTATGACCAGTAGTTTCGGCTGTGCATTGTCTGTCAGTCACTCAGTCACTCAGTCACTCAGTAACGAAAGAGTTTTATATCGATTTAATATTGCCCCGGCTTTTCCCACGGCATGGCTAAGTCTCCTTCCACTTCTTAAGACTTTCTTTTTAAGACTAGTTACTAGACTTTTCACACATAAAATAAGTCAATAGTAGTCAAAAACAAAAAAAATAATTTTACACTCGGTCCTTTTCATGAAATGGTAGTCCAGGTTAGTCATTAGAATTAGACAAAGTTATCATCAATTTAAAGGATGCGTTAAGGCCATGCGAGGAGCTCGTGGCTAATTAACAGCCGCAAGGATCGATCTTCAAGGGTAAAAGCAACGCTTGTCGATATACCGAGACTCGAAAAACACTATTATAGCATGTAGGTTCCTTGAGGAGTGTGCTCCCCGCACTAAGAGAGGATTTTCCGAAATTCCTACGGGAACGGGATAAAACGGGATATGCCACGTACGAAGCCGCGGGCAAAAGCTAGTTTTATTTAAAACATGTAGCCATTACTCATAAAGACAGTTCATTCCAATCAGATTTTCGCAGCACTTTTGAAAAAAAACCATTAAGTGGGGGCGAATAATTGGTCAAATAAGGAACAAATCGACAGTTCCTCAAAATCTTCTTCTTCATTTTTTATCAATACGCCATCAAATGGGTAGCACGTTCAAAGCCCTGCAGCGCTACTGATGTATTTCCAATAGGTGGCAAAGTGCTCGATTGCCTTTTGTTTTCCGCTCCAACTCTCTATCGGCGAATGGCGGAGTAACCGATTCTTCCGAACTTCCTCGAGTAGTAAAACTGAAGAGCACTGGGCTAGAAAACATTCAAAAGATCAACGAGTAGAGAAAAGCAGGCCTATGAGATATAGGACCGGTTTCTAAATTTCATTTTTTTTTATTAAGGATGAAAAATCATCAAATGAATTCTTCCGCTCTGGGTGGAGCGGAAAGGCGTGTCAAGACTTTTACTGACTAAAACCCATTCATATTCCTCCTACAGTCCTTTGCGTTCCAGGGCCACGGTGGCTCTTTCGAACAAATTCCGCAAATTTCATATTTGTAGTTAAGATTGTGTCAAACCGCATTTTTCTGGTTAAAGTAAAGTTTGACAAATACTCAACTTCAAATTCTTCATTCAGAAATCGGGGGACAATTACACATTACTTTCATTTTCCTAATATAAAAATTACAATGTATCTATGTTTGTTATTTTTTAGATATAGAGGTACATACATAAGTCACTACATTACTATGAGCGTCTTATATCGAAGAAAAAACCGAGAAAATTAAATCTCTAGAATAATGTACCTGATATCTATTTTCAAGATTTAATCGAATGCCCAATAATATTGATCTAAAAGCAGCCTACCGTGGAATTAAAGAAACCAATGTAAGGTACAGTACACAACAACTGTATGTATAGAACATAAGTATTCTATTAGAACTTCTTCACAAAAAAATGCCTTGTTTTCTTTTTCTTCTCGTATCCGACCCACGATAGCATTACACAACTCAGACCTTTTCTAGTAAAAAGTGGTTTATTGTGTTCTTAAATAAAGTTATTCAGTTTACTTCGCGGGGTATTGTGTGGGCCCATTGTTGGGGCCCAGGTGCGGCCCTTACACGTTCACCTACAATAACGTTATGAATGTCAAAAACACGTTATTTTTATTTACCTTAAACGACGAAATTGTATTGTTATGGCCGATAAAGTGGTACGATGTTAAACGATACATTTTTAAAATGATGTTTTCTTATTGGAAAGAAAATGGAGACTTGAAAAACACGAGGAAATCGATGGGTTGGGAAGGGAAAGCTTAAGGAACTGAATGTTATTAGAATTCTATTCAACAAAAGCAATGAAAAATAAAAACTCGTATCTCCTCTTTTTATTTTAAGTTTGTAAGTAGCTAGGCACAGTTAGGGTATCATTGCCCTTTCCCTAATATTTCCCTGTAAGACACCGAAAGCTGTATCATTATAAGTAGGTTATAGGACGCCACTCACAAAAGAGCACTCACAGCAATCTGACAGTCTATAAAGTCATCTTGAAACCTATATGGACCTATGGCACCCAACTGTGGGGTACAGCCAGCAACACCAATATTGAGATACTGGAAAGATTCCAAACACTTCGAGTCATCTGTAACATTCCATAATTATGTACATAAGCAATAAAATTATATACCACAATCTCCATCTCCAATACCAACCCTCAAACAGGAGATCATGAAGTATAACTACCAGAAAAGACTTGCAAAACATAAAAGTGAGCTTGGGGACTGAGCAGAGACAAAAGTCTACGCTACAGACGTATAAAGAGACATATGGTCTGTTTCACCACCTAAGAATTTATTCGGTGACTATTCGGAGGTCGTGTAACAGCTCCCAGCGCCAACCAACGCTACTAGATAGATTCGTCAGGACGGAAGGAGACGCCCAATAAGAAGTGCCTCACCTAGCTAAATTATCCAATCAGATAAATTGATATCGGACAGAGAAATGGCTTATTGTTGTGTACAACAGATTACCATGAAGTTAAATATAACACACAAAAAAATAATATAAGTAGGTAAGTTTATAAACTTTACTCACAATTGGTAAACAGACCTATAAAACCTTAGACACGTTATGGTCCTTTATTTTTCTAGATCGTCTTGCTGATGTAGCTTCTTCCAGGTCTTTGTCTTGTAAATGCAGCACCTACCAGAACCAGCTCGCCAAAGAGTCACCAGATCCTTGACCTCCTTACGTGTTTCGACCTATACTCGACACGTGTAAAATGAAAATATGAATCAACGTTTTTTAATTTACCTCATTCCTACGCAAAATGATACTGTTCTCTGTACCTTTGGAGTTTTGACAGAATTAATGAGAAAATACGTACCTATGAAAACTGACTATACTGGAACTTCTTATGTAGTCAAATATCTAATTGTGACACTTTTGTATTTTTTATTGAAAGCATTTATCTATCCAATCCGAGGCTAGCTCATTGGTTTAGTGGTTGCAACTGCTAATGCTGCGCAAGAGGTTTGATTTCCCGGTCGGACAAAGCGCTTGGGAGATAAGTTGTGAAATGTGGGTATACTTTCCGAATTCCTGTATTTATCCTATGTAAATAAAAGCCCTCAAGGTATTTTTAAAGAATTACCGAGGCACACATATCCATGATCACATTCATGATAAACCCTTTTGCAAAACAAAAACGAGCACCTAAGGAAATTTACGTTCCATGACCGATATCAGTCAACTAATATATTAATTTAATTGTTTGACGTAGACTGTATACTTACAATATTCTAAATGAATATGCGTGAAGTGAATTCTGACAATTATTCTTATAAATATTCGATTTTAATCCATTTTAGAGTTCGTTTTAATATAAGAAGTTAAACATGTAAAATTCTAATAATGACTGACGTCCTCTTGCCAAAATAACAGCTTGCATCCTTCGGGGCATTTCACGATATTTTTAATAAAGTCTTGTGGAATACGTTCCCACTATTCTGCAATTACTCTTTTTAGCTCCCTGATGTTTTGTGGAGCAGGTTGCTCTGATCTTACTCGTTCTCTTTAGGACATCCCAGACGTGCTCATTTGAATTGAGGTCAGGACTTCGAGCTGGCCAATCTTAACGATGGATCTCAACTTCTAGCATATCATACGCTATAAAATGGAATCTTTTCCAAGAGCAGTTAATGCGGGCCATGAAAAATCACCCATTTCAAATATAGAACACACTCATTTACAACCCAAAACTGATATCAACTGATTCGATACTACATTTAATCAAGCTCAAAAACTGTCATTAATTGTGCGCATTCATTATATCATCAATTAGTATCAAAATAAGCGTAAAAATACTAACTAATTGCTGATTCCAGTGAGTACGCCCGCTTGAAAATGGAAAATTATGCCGAACACAAACTACCGACCCGACTGATTTACAAAAATCAAAATACACTTTTTGAGACTTTCACAAGTAATCTATATGACGTGTAAAATTTCAGCTCAATCGATTAGGTATAACTGCTTATAATTAGAAGATCTGACTCACAAGGCCAGTTAAATAAATGCTTGTTTTACATAGGGAAAAGCATTTAATAGAAGATGCTGTTATAAGTACCTACATAAAAGCCGTATTTGCCCAGTAAAAAAATAAGAGCAGATTACCTATTTCTCATCTCACAGGCTTTAACGGGCAGCTAAGGAAATGAGCGACTTAATAGAGCCGTAACCCAGTAGATAGCATGCTGTCATTACCTACTTGAGCACTACAATCTTTTGAAGTGCTCACGATTAATTGTGAGAGTGTTCAAAGTAATTGCTCTACAAAAGTGGTGCGACCAATATGGGTCGTTTGTTCAAAGTTATATATAGTAATAATATTTGAGAGTTAAACTTATAACTGATATAATGACTTCTTAAAGGTGCGTTGATAAATACAATTTTAAAATATAATATTTTCTGTTGGACCCAGTACTTCGCAACGGTAACGCCATTTGCTGACATAGTAATTCATTGCAAAATCCAACCTAATTTTTTTGTAAATAAGTTGTTGGTGTGCCTTATTATTTATTTTATTAATTAGAACTTCATGTGTAGAAGTGCCATGCAGCGCAAGCAAGATGAAAGGTGGGTCATAGTCTGCTGATAGACGCCGCATAGACCAAAGATCCACCCAAGATACGCCAAAGATCAGTACCTTCTGAGGAGCCCTACCGATGGTGGAGATTTTCTTTGCGTGCCCAGTCGAAAGGTAATCCGATGACTTGATATAAGGATGAAAGGATGAAAGATGTTGCTCATGTGACAAAACGTCCGGCGATGCGCCATTGCTTTGCTGATATTTTCATACTGAATACAGCTAAGCAGTGTATTCCCAGCCGAAGCATATCTTCCCTGATGGCAAGAATTAAAGTGAAGTAAGGTTATTTCCAGGCTAGTATGCTCCCTCATCGATCACATTACCGCTAACCGCAAAAATCTGATAGTGGGCAAACATGAGCCTATCAATGATAAGAAAAAATCGGTAAAATTAGATCAGTAATCTTACAAGAAATTTGTGGACACCCTTTTGATTATTTCTTTCGAAAACTCAGAGATTTTTCTTTTGATTTTTTCTTAAACTTGCTTCGCTAATGTTAATTAGTTTTACTGCCCGTAGGGAGAATTTAGATTCATTGAAATCGTTCCATATTTTTAAAAGCATTTATTTAACTTCCACTGTTCGTATGTGTAAGTTGTCCGTCAAAATTTGTAAACCATTTTTCGAACATTTGTGGATCTCCAATTGAGCTACAATTTTGCATTCACCTTTAGTTGGTGACAATACAATGTGCCATCCTTACTTATATATTTATATATAATATTATTATAAATGCGAAAGTAACTATGTCTGTCTTTCGCGCTTTTACGCCAAAACTACTGAACTGATTTAAATTAAATTTGGTACACAGATAATCTAGAGCCTGAGAAAGGACATAGGTTACTTTTTAATACGCAAAAAGGGTTGTAAGGGGTTGAAAGGGGGGATGAAAAGTTGAATGGAAGTCTCGTAATTTTTAGAGCTAGAAGCTTGAAATCTATTTTTTAGGCTGTTGATTCGATATAAATAAATATGACATTCAAAGTTTGTAAAATTTTTATCCTCAAGGGTGTTAAATAACAATTGGGAATAGGGGATGAAAGTTTGTATGGAAATATGTAAGGTTTATGTGAATGTTTTATAAGTTTGCGACAAGAGACAAAATATTAGAGTTATTCTGATGTAACATTTACGGAGTCATTACAAAATGTGAAACTGAAGTTAACGCGAGTAAGAAACTTGCCAAGCACCGCGCCGTACACAAAGAGCGCTGTGCAGACGCGCGGGGGGGGGGCGGAGCGCGCTTATGTACTTATATAATTTAATAAGCTCTTTGCAGTGAAACACTGAAAATAGCTCATTAAAGTATTTATACATATGTGTCTTATTTGTAAAATAAATAGCCTAAGTAATAAAAAATGCTACCCAAAGACACTATTCCACGCTAACGAAATCGCGGGCACAGCTAGTACTCAATATTGTTATAATTTCAATATGGCCACCGCTCCAAGATGGCGGATTACATTTTTTTTCAACCCCTTTGATATGGGTTTCAAACGAAAGGGCATGAAAAATAACAAAAAAGTTGATAACATTACACTAAATTAAATATGACCGCTAAATATGGACTTGTTTAAAAAATAGTAAAATATATTATTAGAAGAAGCTTGTACTTCCACAGTTAATTAACGCCACCTATAAGGCATTATAAAAACAAAGGCACCATTTAACGGCCACCTTTCAGTATTCCATTTCCCTGAATAAATGATAGGAAGCTTATTTTTTGTAAGGCAACATTCAAGGTGGGGGCTTAAAAACATTGATAATGACTTTTTTAGCAATGTCACGAATTCCTTTGAACAAATTAAACTTGGCTGGTCTCCCTCATCTAATTAACTTCTTGAAGCACATTTTAAATAAACAACCTGTTGGTTTCCGCTTCTAATTTATAAGATAGGCTGGAAGTGAACGGATATCTTACTAGTGGCGGTGAGAATAACTTTTGTTTTTAAACTGAATGTGTAAAGGAATTAGATGGAAAGAATAAACTCTTCATGCTTCTAAATTTAGCGGAATTTGTTCGAAAGAGTCACCGCGGCCCTGGAACGCAAAGGGCTTAAGAAGGAACACGGATGGGTTTTAGTCAGTAAGAGTCTGACACGCCCTTCCGCTCCACCCAGAGCGAAAGAACTCATTTGATGATATCATATCGTTAAAAAAATTTGTGCGGTCGGGGGACCCCCGTCATGAACGAAGTTCCATAAAAAATAAGTTTTCACGAAATTTACACTTGTCTGTACAACAGTGTGTTGAGGTTACATGATAAAAAGTGACAGGGACAGAGAGAGAGATATAGAGTTGCGCACCCGGCTGCGCACTCACTTGCTCGTGTGCTCATGGAACGAAGTTCCTTAACGCGGCTTGCGGGTAGTGCGATTAGTAAAAAAAAAATTGTATGTTTATTACCTCATAACTCCGTCATTTATTAACCGTAGTAGTTTGGTTTTTATTAAATTAAAATAGCTGGAAAAATATGTCATCCAAGTAAACGAAATTGCGTATTTTGCTTTCCTGTGACTTTTGTGAGGTAAACTACAACTAAAATCTGAAAAATAAAACTTTTTTTGCAAAAAAAACAACCGACTTCCAAATTAAAAAAAAAAAACCGGCCAAGGTACGAGTCAGACTTCCGTTGACCGAAGGTTCCGATCGAGTCTTGATTTTTTCGGAGTATACATTACCTACAGAAGTTTTTAAACTATGAAAGCAAAATATAGCAGGTGAGGTTGAAGGACAAACCTAAATTTGTTGTTGAAAAAATGTTCTCCCATACATCATTGTATATCACGGTTAATTCTTCAACCGAAAATATAAGTTTGTAATCAAAAACAATAATTTGTTATATGATAAAACTATAAATTCCCCCTTTTCCTGTACTTGTACTGTAAGATCTATCTTCTTGCCAAATTTCATGAATCTAGGTCAACGAGAGCTATACGTATATAGGTATACATATATATAGGTTTTGATACCCTTGCAAGCGTCAAAACATGCGTCATAAACGGAGCATAAACATTGACTTGGAAGTTTAATTTATTATTGCTTCTTGGGGTAGCAGGCTTGGGTACTTGGCATTAATTTCAGCTTGATTCCTCCACGCGTTCCTGAGTAAAAGGGTCTTGACAGACGAACAGACAGACAGACGGACAACTCCTGACGGATCCTATAAGGGTTCCGTTTTTGACGACTGAGGTACGGAACCGTAAAAACACTACAAAGTATAAAACAACTTTAATTTTGGAAGTCGACACCGACTTCAGATAATAAAGTAAATTTATACTTTGAACTGTTTTTTTATTTGTAATTCCAAAATGTGCGGATTCCTGTGGAATATGTAGTGTGAGCGAAACTATGGGAAAAGCTAGTCACTAATAGAAAATAACTATGCCGACATATATACATTACATATATACTCCGGCTACCTATGCGACACAGCCCATCAAACGCTCTACGCACAATATCGTAATTGAGTTACACGACTACTAATCCTTGTCCGTCGAAGCGATTGATGCATTATTCTGATATCTACCAGTGCCCCTAGTGCGCAGCGGTCATTCGTTGGAATTGCGGATAATGCAGTTTTGTTTAAGGGGTTACATTTACTCGCATTACACACTAGTGGGGCACGGATTGGCAATGCCTATGAGTTTATTTTTATTAATTTGTTGTTTCTGCACAAACATGAGCTCAAGCTTGTTTTCTTTGACCTCTAAGCTTTACCTCCACTAGCTTCCGCCAACGGTTTTGCCCGCGTGATTGTCAAAATCATCCCTAGGGAACACACTCCCGGGTTAAAAAGTCTCTTAATTCACAATTCCACTTTTATCCAAATCTGTTCAGCCGTTAAGACATGATATGATATTAGCGTATGCTATGTTTTTCGGTAATTCTTTAAAACTCGCTTCGGTACTATATACCAACTTTTTCACGCCTCATTGAGAATTTTGTAGGTAAGTTACACATATTTTATCTAATTATAGCCTTTTTTTTAAATCTAAAAGTTTTTATTTATTTTTTGTCCTAAAACTGTGTGGTGAGTTAAAAACCGAGCACTTTAATAAGCTGTCAATTTGGCGCTCAATGCGAAGTTTAAAAGCGTTATTATCTGATGTCATCGGGATAGACCGCGGTGCATTAGTGTAATTAACCAGATCGGTTTTGCTTTATTTTAATAAGCGATGCTACATTATTTTCGTTGGGTCCGTTAAAGTGTAATGTAGTGTTGTGGTGCTTGCTTTTAGGACATCATCATCATCATCACAGGCGGGTTGGCGATCGCAGTGTAGCTGTTCAATGCACAGAGAATGCTGCTGCCCATTTTTCGACACCCATGGGAAGTTATAGGATGGTGCTATTATTTCACGTCCAACACCATTCAGTATCTTTTAGGACATAGTAAGATATAATTTTAAAAAAAAAACACGGATCTCAAATTTTCTAAATGAAAATTCTAATCTGAAAATTTTGGTAGCCACATTTTTGTCTCGAGCGATCCAGTGTCAAAGTTATATTCAAGCTTATGTTTTAATGATAATTAACCATTAAATAACCTAGAAACTCAAAAGATTACAACAATGTTACGACAAGTAGCAAGACACTTGTTACAATAAGTCCTTGCCACGTAATTGGAAGTAGTGTGCCATAGAAATATACGGCGGTATAAACCGTTCTTTTGTCGGCGGGGCCTGTTTTCAGTTCACCCATAGGTACGGCGCGACGCTCAGCTACCTAGCGTGCTTATGGCTTCACTTGAAAAAATCCATGCACTTAGCGCTGAAAATAAGCGCGGCTTTCGACCGCATTCACTTTTAGCGATGTAGTTTTTCTCCTTTTACACCCTCCACACCCATTCTCCCAGCTGCCATCCCCCATCTCACTCCAACTTCGCATCTCTTCAACTATACTCGCTCCGCTTTAGCGTTCGTGACACAAAGCAATATGTGAGTTAACTTCAGTGTAACGGTTCTTGTTTGAGTTGCGATTTAATGCCTCCTTAAACTGAGATGGTTTACGGGTTAACCGGGTTGAAAAGGATAAAAGTATCCGCAGTTGTTTACTTTTTGGATCTGCTTCGTTTCAATAAAAACTTTGAATCCGTTAAAGGCAATCGAGCGCTTTAGACATGTACGCTTTATTATAGCGAGATTTAGTCGAACTTTTCACTGCGATGAAAATTGAATATTGATCCGCTATACCGGTTTTTCATTAGAGTCTGTAAGATAAAATTAAATAAAAAGGCGTTTGTTACAAGAAAAACTTTTCTCGCGAAAATGATCTTTGTATGATCATGATATCTTTATGTGAATATTAAAAGAGGAAACTCTTCTGTTGTAAATAGAGAAAGATAATTAACATTATAATTGAATGACCTTCGATGACCATGTCTGGCTCGCTACCTGCGTAAGTATTACAAAAGCTACTTGACCCGAACGATCCGTCCCGCCACGCACCGGACCCCGTTCATCTGGAAACAATTTTGTGCGAGAATCGGTCAGAATAAGAGCTAATCTATATTTACCAATGAAACAAGCATCAGTGTCGGCCACAACTTGTCCAATTTACATGACGAAGGTGGCGATATCGCAAAAGAAAGTTTCCGACAACTTTTATCAGATCCCAGCCCACTGCGGCTGATGAGTTGGCACCGAACTTTATTTACTGATACGACGATTCAATTTAATGGAGACGGATACGGAAATCATTAAACATGTTTCATTTTTAATTCGATTTTATTACACTTATTTATTTTTAGAGTTAAGTGAATAAATTTGAAATGCTTTTTAATTTTCCACGCTCAATAAAGACGGCAGTTCCACTAATTATGAAAAGCTGCACGCCTAAACTCCAAGCTCACGTACGTTTGAATAAGATTTAAAATTCTAATTAGTCAGCTTCAAAAATGTGGACTGACTATCAAAGTACTTTGAGAGTTGAAAAATAACGAAAATAAAGAGTCCCACTCCACATTAGACGAGCCTGCTCGAGACTCGATGCTGGCTCCGAGGGACTGGGATTAGGCACTGCCTACAGCCGAGTACGTATTAGACGAAGAGATTTAAACTGAATTAACCGTTCGATCGTAAAATTGGAATGCCACACAGATAATTACCTGACACTCACAGAAAAGGAAGTCGCTTAGAAAGGGGATTCAAATAAGCGTGTAGGAAGGACCAAGCGAATCGACCGCCTTCAGAGATTGGGCGAGATCTGATCACGGCAAAAATAACTGATAACGCGCTATCAGAAAGCGATCGACTGGAACCCGATACTAGCTATTCAATTGGGCCAAAGTGTTTAGAAATGCCAACTGAACTCGTGTTATAAAAGAGTTTTTCGGAGAAAATCTGCAATGTTCGGAACTAGTCGTTCAACATAATTAACATTTATTTCACAATATTTGGTTCTTTATCAATGTTAATATACATAATAGTTTGACAATTCACCTGTGGTTACCTTGTAATGGAAATCCCAGGACACATTTCGTGAAAATAAAGGCAAGCGGCAAACGACCGCTACAACTGAACATTGGTGTCCCTACAGACCAACACAGGGATGAAACAACGCATAGGACAGTTCATGCTGTAATCAACACACTACAAAGATTTCATGTTGGTGACTTAGTGAAACACGGGTTTTACGTAGTTAGATTTAAGGAACAATAATTTGATCCGTTATTGCATTTGTAATTTTTAAGCCATACTACACTTATAACGCTAGTCTTACCAGGGTATAGTGTTACCCAGTAATGGGGTTGCGGTTGTGGGTACCTTGTAAAATACTGGCATTAAGCTGGATTCTGAAGACTTTTCCAACTATGATTTGATGTGGTCGACTTCCAGTCTATTATGACTGGAAGTCGACCACATCAAATCATAGTTGGAAAAGTCTAGGCACATGATGAGATTTTACTGCCTGTCACGACTTGCAAACCTGAACAAAAAAGAATCATGTGGTATTGTGGAACATGGTTATAATAACGAAGCTTGGCATTCAGTTGGCTGATAACAGTATCTTGTAATCAGCGCACTTCCTTATTTGCGTTTAACGACACCAATGGGAGGCAGCGTGTGTATTCTGGCGTATTCTGCACACGGGAAAATCCTTGCAACATGAACCCAGCATTCATATTTTGACTTTACTTGTTGTTTTTCTACTTATTAAGCACCTCTCGACGAGTATAGCCCTCCTCTATCTTTCTTCATTTTCAATCGACTTCCAAAAAGGAGGAGGTTCTCAATTCGACTGTATGTTTTTTTTAAGTGAAAACTTCTTTAGCAGCGTTGTGCACCTTTTTGGGACGGGTAAAAAATGTTAAATTCGCGTCAGGACACGTGACCTGATCGAAAATTAGTAAGACGGAGGGAAAGTTCTGAAGCGTTAATTTTATAATGTAATGTAAATTGTCATGTTTGTGTACGATAGCGCAATAAATTAATATTGTATTTTACCACATAAATGATAGTACTTTTATACTGATAATTAAAGCAATTCGTGCGAAATTATTTCCTAACCATTCCAAAATATCAAAAATGCACAACAAGCAAGCAACAAAAAAAGAAGAAAAAAAAGTAAGTTAGTAAGTTTTCACTTCTCCTCTTCTCTTTTCACACTCCCGGAGTGCAACCCGTTTTTTTTTTGTATGTTTGTTAGGCGTTCATTCCGTCAATATTAATAGATTTTGACGATTCTTTTTTTATTCGAAAGCCTATACTTCTGAGGTGGTCCCATTTGCACCAAGTCAGAATCTGATGATGGGATCCTAGGGAAATCGAGGGCAAACCTCAAATTTTAAAGGCACATACAATGTTTTTCATATACCTTCTAACGCAATTCAGATAATTGTGCCTGGTAATCAACATCTCATCTTGCTGAGCTGATGATGGAAGTTATAAGTTAGGATCTGATGCTGGGATCGCAGGAAACATGCTTTTTCAGCGATATTTTCGCAAATTGTCAACCGAATTGGATGATTCTTTTTTTTTTTTGGAAGAGTATTTTCCCAAACTGGTCCCATTTAAATTTGGTGAAGATCTGATGAAGGATTTCGGAGGTAGGCAACGGAACTCTTCAATATATGATAGCAAATCCCCCGGGATTGCTGAAATTGCATGTCTGTTTATTGATTACATCAGTTCATAACATAACATCACGCCGGTAATTTTAATATTTTTGCAAATTTTTTTTCATATACTTTTCTCCGGAATAGAATATTCTGCAGAAAAGTGAGGAGACCCGACCCCAAATAAATAGGTACGGGAGAGAACAAAAGACAATTAATTTATTTCACCACTAGAGCAAATATGAAACATGTAATCCAGATTTACGCGAACACAGTAAACTCGTAAGCAGGACACAGTAAAAGCTCTCTAGTTCTGTTGACATTTACCTAACTTGAGCGCGTTCCATAGTTTATGTTTTTCTTTTCCATATCAACATAGAATATTAGTTACAGTATTAAAGCTGGAGTACCGTACAGGAAGTTCCAGAAATGGGTGGTCATATTTAATAATGATGTTCTATATCTGATACATAGTAAAGAAACAATTGCCAAACCAAAAAAAAATACATTTGTCAAAAACCCAACCGCAAAAACGACATCGTCATGAAATCTATGATTGAACTTAAATTAATGCCACCATCAGACTGCTTGAAAAGTGTTTTTTTCCTCTCTTTTTACTTTATATTCGTTTTTTGCGGGCGAGTGTTTTGATTAGTTTTTGTTTTCCAATTGTTCCTTTACTGTATGCACAACATCACCCTTAAATATGACCACACACTTTTGAAGCACCCTGTATTTTACCACTGTGAGCTTAACATACACCCGCTAGGATTACTTTGAGATCTTAGTATGAATGCGTTCTAGAAATATAATTCACTGTATACCAACAGTGCTTTTAAATCGAATCTTATATGTTCAGAATCGGATTTCAGATTTTTCTTTGAGTATTTTATGTTATAACGACCTGGATTTAAAATATATTAACGTTATTAACCTCTATCGTCCTTCATCTTGGGCTGTTACCATAATAATGAACTATCAATGGTCGAATATTCAAAATGTAAGAGATGAGCCGCGTAACATTTTGGACTTTTTGTTGACAGTAGTAATCGCTGTTGAGTTGATGACACTTTGTGGATTGGTCCTTAGGTATATGAAGCACATCTATAAGGATAAATAAAAATATGTCACCGGGTTATTGCAAACATCGTAAAAAATCCTCTTTCTGTTTATGAAGTTCCGTTGGCAGAGGATTCATCAACGGGCAGGATTATAGGAGCTAACGGAAATCATCCCACGAATTCGTGAACTACGTTATGATTTGGTGGCCTTTGACTGGTCCGCACTATGACGGGATTGGCGTATGATTGACTGGGATTAATTTCGATTATAATGATTTCATCTCCAAAAGGGATGCCGTTGGTACCAATTTTGAAATATGCTTATTGCATTTGCGGAATTCCTGCAGAATTTTGTGCACGACAATTTTCATTGAAACAGCAAGATGGAGTATTTAGCGAGTGTAGAAACCGTTTATTTACAAGATCTCGTGGCCTGTAGTGGCAGATTTGGTTAAATTATCAATACTCAAACGATGTAAGACAGCAGTATTTCTAATCGAATCATCAACATTACTGACGCTACGGACACGACCACTTGACGGACTCAACAATACCAGGCATCACTCACTACCACCCCAGGTGTGCTTGAGACGGCACATCAGCCCGTATCACTGACGTCACTTCAACGTTACCCATCCGATCTCTCATGGCCTGACTACGACAGCTGGCTGACATATGACGATAATTCCGAACAACCAATACATTTTAAACCAGTGATGCGCACTGCTCGATGGATTGCGACTTTGTCGATTACAGACACGAATTGAATGTACTTAATAGGCGTGAATCATTCGTATTGTGTTTTGATTTGGCTTTGTATTTACGGATTATGATAGGGAGTGTTTTTGGTGTAAAGGATGAAAAAATGTTGTAAATAGAAATCTGTCTTGTACACGATAACATAGATAAAATCAGCCCTAATAGACTGTGTTATCAAAAATGGGTAACTTTCCATGAAACTATAAACAGTAAGGTTTCTCTGAATTGGGCACGCCACAATTGCGGCAGTAAGTCTTTGGGGAGTGGCTGGAGATGCGCCACGGCGTCCTCACCTTCTGTCTCAGGTACTCACCGGACACGGTTGTTTCGGGAGATACCTGTTTAGATTTAAGTGGGAGGACACGCCGGGGTGTCAGCACTGTGAGGATCGCCTGGAGGACACGTTGGAGCATACGGTGGAAGTCTGCCCTGCTTGAGCGGAGCACCGCCGTGACCTCGTCGAGGCGGTCGGCGGAAGGACCTCTAGCGTCCGGCCGTGGTTTATCTAATAACTTAAGCTAATGACTTCTTCCGCTCTTAGTGAAGCGGAAGGGCGTGTCAGACTCTAACTGACTAAAACCCATCTGTGTTCCTTCTAAAGCCCTTTGAGTTCCAGGGTCGCGGTGACTCTTTCGAACAAATTCCGCAACCCTGGCAGGCTCTGGCACTAGCGAGCCCCATCTTCTATGATGACATCTCTTTGAGGCGCGCGTGAAACATAACGCGCCATCGACCCGGGCCTGGTGGTGATCGGACAGCAAGCCACCCAACGCTCGCCGTCCGCAGGCCCGCGCCTACGGTGGCCGGGGATCGCCCTGCGACGCCCGGAGCCCGGGGCGTCTTCTCCTGTAGCGGCGCTTGGGGCGAAGGCCTTGCCTTTCCCTCGCACGGCCCACGTAACTTTATACGCTTACACCAGGTACTTAGATCTAGACAGTTAGTTTTTCGAAAAAGGGTTTAGAGACAGTGAGAGCAATTTTATGTTTTCTATTGTAAGTTAAAAATCACTTTCTTTTTCTCTCTTAAATCTTTTGCGATCTAATTCAAACAAATTTCGAAACCTGTGCCCCAAGAGCTGGCTTTTACTTTGGCCAGAGGATAAGCATTGCCATTCAACGTGGCAATGCCGTCAGTCTCTTGGGCACATTACCAACTGACAGACGACGAATTTTTAATGCTATATTTTGGTTTGTGGTAAGTTTAGTTTATTTGTTCATATTAGATATTATTGTTAATCAATACATAAAAAAAAATTGTTACCTACTGTCTAGTCTATCGAATATTATGAATATTTTATTCAAACAGTTCATCATACCGTTCTACAGAATCATGAAACGAGCAGCTTTTTTTAATCAAGTGTACATAGATAGTAGAGGTACACCTAATATTTACAAAAAAAAAACGGTTAAACATTCTGCCAAAAATTCTCTTCGAACACAAAGGTAACTCATAGGTGTACTTACTGATACGAACAACGTACTTTTTTCCTTATTGCTATATGGAGACACCACTGAAATATAAGCCAACCAATTTTTACACGCACCATTTTGCATGTAGCGGCAATGTTGTAAAAATATATTTTGAACTCATAAGTTGTTGACAAAGCGAGTTATTTAAAAACGAGCCGTGTGCCCGATGGGATTTATTTTCTCATCAAGAAAAATTACAAACCTCAAAGTAAAATCACTAATTTCGATTAGACCATTGAATTCGATTATACCTCTGAATGACAAAATGTATAGTTAAAGAACGTATACAGATTCGAATTGATTATTCCATAAAACCTTTAACCCTTGTATAACACCTCCAGGAGATGAATTGTCAAAAATCGTTACCTACTTGGAATCTTTGTCATACTTCTAGATCCAAAGAGCCAATTCTACTAATATTTAAGTTACGTTCACATTCGTATCTCAGTCGCAATCTGTCAAATAAACCTCAGTTTTAATATTTTTTGTCAATTTGTGACTGAGATGCGACATGCAGTAGAATTGGCACTCTGAGGTGAGCTAAAGCTGCCTTTTTCCTGTCAGTGAATGAATGAATCAATAAAATTTCAACTAAAAGTTTGGATGAAAGCCTCACTTTTTGTGTGCAAAAAGAAATATAAATGACAAAAGCTGTAGCTGGAACTTGAAATATTTGACCCTTGAATTGTGAAGAAACAGCATCGGAATTGATGTTTCTAAATGGAAAAAAGACCCATTTTTAAATTATTTTTTTGGCCCAATTTTCAGCTACGGTAACACCATTTGCTAACGCAAGTATTAGATCCTCACGCGTGCAGATGACTAGGTATGCTTGTGTTGAATCCTTTAGTGATTGTACTTGCTGAGATCTGAGTGCGGAATCTATTAATACCCTTCCAGTGCGGCCAAGGCAACGCGCATATTTTATTTTACCTATTACTAGATTTTTTCAAAAAGGTACCTTGTTCAATTAAAATTATTTCCTTAGCATGATTTGACCCTTGTTAATACACGTGTGTACCCTCAGCCCCAAACACAAGTAAAGAAATCTCAAAAACAACTTACAAGTACAGGCAACCAAAGTTTGAAGTAACATGTGAACGGGAATATGTTAACTATGAGGTAATAAGTTGAAGGGACGGTACCTTCCGAACAATTAGGGCAGTTAGATCCAAGGTACTTGATTAGAAGGATATCCGAATCCTCGCCTAAGGCGCCTTCCTGATATTGTTTCAAACAAATGAACTATAGGTACACAGAGGGTTTTAATAAGCTGAACTTGGCATTTACATGAGGAAGTATTAGTATATGAAATATGGGGCCAGTGGAGATCAAGATTGACACTAAAACCACATTATCCTCCTTTGCGTGCGCAGTCAGGTAAAAAGGGGCTGACTGCCCAGGGTACGGACGGCCCTCATTTTAGTGCTACTTCTAGGTATCGCTATTTTAAGAGGCTTGTTTAAATTAAGTTTTACCTAATTGGATGCAATAAGTTCACCAGTAGTAGTTATGTTTTTAGTTTATATTATTTTATTATATCACTAGTACTTTGCTCGCGACTTATTAGTGACGTACGCGTACGCCATATCCCTTCCCATATTTTTTTCCGTTGTAGCCTTCCTCATGAATGTGGCTATCATATACAAACAGAATTTTCCGAATCCAACTGGTAGTTCTAGAGATTGTCGCGTTCAAACAAACAAACAAACTCTTCAGCTTTATTATATTAGTTTAGATTACAGTTAAAGTAATGCTAGCCGATTTACTTAAATAGATGTTGGGGAGAGAGACATGTTTTAAAAAGCATTACTTTTTAAAGTATGAATGCGAGGTGAACTTTACGGTAAACCCTCACATAGTATAAACTTCTTATGAAAAGAGATGTGACAATAATAATAATAATATTGCCCAGCGCATACCAACAAAATCAAAGGTATCGACAAAAACAACGATCCTTTTCAATTCTTTTCCTATAATAACAAAAGAGAGCTCTATATGGAGGTTATAAACAGCTTATATGTGAAAGCTTACGGCTTTTGAGTTAAATTTTATTTGATTGCAGGCTCGTCACGCCAACAAGGCTGATTGATGTATTGCCGCCGGGCCGGCCTCCCTGGTCAAAGATTACTTAATTGATGCATCGTGTTTGTAGATATTCATATTAGGTACTATATCACTTTTGTAAATGATTACGGTTTTGCATGTGTTTTAAATAGTGTTGATTTACGATTTTATCGGTTGTGTTTGTTGTTACGTAAAATAACACTTTTGATTAATGTTTTAGCGCACAACACTTCTTTCTTAAATATTTGCGGTGATTTTTATCATAAGATAATTTTAATACTCTAATTACTGCGGTAAACTGCAAGTTTCACAACAAAAGACGCTATTATTAATAACATTTGCGCCCACGCAATGTCCACTGAGCACACGTGTCTGTCATTGCCATTGTCAGAATAATTGTCACCAGCCGTCAGTTAAAAGTTATTTATTCTTTTCTATGAAGTGTGACACTCACTGACACGATTTGAAAGTTTTGACAATAATCTAGGCGATAGGGTGAGGTTCTGCGTCTACGCTGAGGCGTTTCAATGCTCTGTGAATAGTCAAAATCAAAGCATTTATTTCAAATAAACCATTAACAGGTACTTTTGAATTGTCAAAGTCAGTCCGTAAAAACATGAAGCTATTTTCACGTTCCAAAGCGTAGAACTCTATGGAGAAGAACGTGTAAGAAACTCCACGGACACTCTTTTAAATCATCACTAAGCGATCACTTTAGTTTTGCCCCCTTTCGTACCGAGCTTCACAAATGCCGTAAAACAATAAATTAGTCAGTAATTCGTAGAAGAGACTACCCAAAGCACATATCCATACTTTTCGTATCCCGAACCAACAAACATACAGTCATAATCTTTCCCGAATCGTAATACCTTAGCTAATAGATCAAAAGTCACACATCCTACCACCAATCATCCCCTTCCCTAAAGGTCACGACACACGAATCCACGATTGAGATAAAGCAACAGCGCCCCTTTCATACGACATTAGCTACGTTAGTAACGCCACATTTCCTAACAATCTGCACCGTGGCCCATTCGCGTGTGAATCCTTAGATACAGACGCTCATTTCCTCTTACGTTCGCGGGTTAATATTGTACATGGAACACGATCGAATTTGCGATTTATTCGCTGTGTGACGTTGTATTAATAATGTGACAATGTATTGTTGTTATGTGTTTATTGGGATGGCGTGATGTATTCGCTGGGAACGTACCTACAAAGTATGGAACTCTCTGTAATACGTATGCAAAGTACGGTACATACAGACGTATAATGTACTGAGTAACCAAATGTCACTATGACAGCCACGCCACGCGCGTTAAGTACAGACTCGTCAGACTCTGTAAAGTAGAGTCAAGTAACTATCTAGCAGGCAGTGTACAGGAAAAGTTATCTGTAGCAACGCACTCTTAGCACAACATTGAACCATGTAACTTGGTATTAAAATAAAAGAAGTGTTTCCTCCGAAGTTTGTTTCTATTGTATCTAAGATACAAATATTACACTCTCTGCAAGCGTCTTGGTCTAACTATGACCCGCCTTACGTCTATACCATCAGGTGAGATCGAACTCTAGAGCGGGCTCGACAGTATTACAAAAATAAACCAAACAAGTGCGATTCAGACTCGCGCACCGAGGGTTCCGATCGAGTCTTGTTTTTCCGAGTATACATTATCCACGGAAGTATATAAACTATGAAAGTACGCTGATTACTCTGACAAAAATATAACAGGCAAGATTGGAGAATAAAGTTAACTTTGTTGTTGAAAAAATGTTCTCCCATACATCAATGTACGTCACGATCAATTCTTCAGCCGAAAATATTAATTTGTAATCGCAAAAAATGATTTTTTTATATGATAAATTCCTAATTTTCTGACTTTTTAATGTACTTGTATTGCAAGATAATAATAATAATAATAAAACGGAGCATAAACGGCCTTATCTTTAGATTGCGTTGACTTACGGCCGGTCTCAATGACATATTTACTTTTGACCAACTGTCAAATTAACTACCAACAGTTACTGAAACGTCATTTTAATGGCAAACATGACGTTTCAGCTACTGTTGGTAGCTAATTTGACAATTGGTTACAGTTAGATACGTTATTGAAACCGGCCGTTGGAAGTTTGATTTTTAACTGCTCCAAGGGGTAGCAGATTTTTAGATATTATTGATATTAATTTCAGCATTCCTCCACGCGTTCCTAAGAAAAAAAGGGTCTTGACAGACGGACAACAAAGTGATCCTATAAGGGTCCCATTAGTTCCGTTTTTGCCGACTGAGGTACGGAACCCTAAAAAAGCACGTATTTTTTACATGAAAAGAAAAAATACTCTTAATTTCTCGTGACGTCACGTCTTGGTACAGTTTTTACCTAGGTATGACGTCACAGGCGAGGGGACTTGAATTGCGAAGCAAAAACAACGTGTCAAATATTTTTTTATAGTTTTCCTGGCGGAATAATTACAATCATATATTTAATCCAGGAATCATCCCCATTTGACGTTAGTGATCTAATGAGTATTAACGAGTAAGTTTAAAAACTCATACGAGACTTTCTTATCTACTGCATTTTTTTCCTTGAGTCCTGTAGTCATTATGGATACCGATATAGACAGATAGAAATATTGGTTTAAGTAGTTTTAATTACAAATGTACCGCAAATATTTCTTTGCGTTATAAGTTTGACTTTTATGTTTGAAAGAGGCCTGCAAGTATCTTTCTTTTACGCATTTTTGGTCACCTCTTCCTTGTCTCCTTGTGTGAAAACAAAACTTCCTTCTCGAATTCACAGGAATTTTACTTCAAGTTAACTTCAACCATCCCCGACAACCTGTAAAATATGGTTTTACGTACATCCTTATTCGAGAGCATCGTAAATTCCACACATTTTGTTTCATGTACACTGTCATATTTGGTGTCAAAGAAGTCATTTTGTAAAGCATCTCCTTCGCCCGATACGATAGTTATTGCCAGTACGTTTGCACGGCAGTAACGTGTGCGAATTCCGTGAAAATTTTAAAGAAAGCAATAAAATTTCATGGCTTTACTCGACGGCAGTGACAATAAAACTGCATCTCGATTCTGATCACACTCGTTTCAATATGTAGATACGAGAACACCTGAGACGTCGGCTCGCTTGAAAAATACTTATTATATTGCTTTCCCGTAAATAAATGTACATACACGTGTTTATTTGGAAAATAAATGACCCAATTATCATTAATTTTGCCGTTTCGCACGTCAGGCACGTTGAGCTTGTTTCATTTGAATAGTTCTGCTACAATTCTCGCTTGGTAACTAGTATAATGCTATTCTCAAACTTGAAGTGATTGTTACATTTATTTCATAACTATTTTAGTTATTTTGTTACAACCCCGCTTCAATCAGACGCGTCCATTTATAAATAGAGATGAATATAAAATTAAACATTGACATTTGTCGGACGATTTTAATCTCAATAAATGTTAAGTACCTACCAGAAATGTGTGATTTTGCTACGTGGCCCATGAGGAAAAATATATCAATGGGATCACATCATTTTCTTAGGTATGCATAGCGCAGCTGTGCTGGAAAATGACTAGCGGAGCTAAAAATCGAAAGATATGTTCGACGGATGCGACCGAGGAATAGGTGCGAACGGTGTTTGCGAGAGATGCCAATCCCTCGCTCACGTACAGCTGAAAAGAGTTCACTACGCATCCTCGCACCACTAACTACACATCGTTTCACAGCGCCGCTATACATTTTCGCACTAATAACATATCTCTTATGTAGCACACAGTCATTAGTTATGGCATTTCATGAATAGTATGATAGTATAAATATAAATTCTGAAAAGCTTTCAGAAGCTCTCAATTCCAAAACGATATTAGCAAATTAGCATCAAAATATAACATAAACGAAGACTATAGACGAGCACTTGAAGTTTCATATCGTAATATCGACTAAGAGAGATGGCTCGATACAGGAAGCATGCACTTACATTAATGGTTTCGAGGCGAACGACTATTCCTGTAGCACGTTTTTTGACGGCCTGCAGATTAAAAATTCATATGATCAAAATGCCCGGGCCTCTTGTCCTTATTGCGGAAAATATTAAAGTTGTGTTTGAATCTCACAGTTCATTCGATTTTCTCGCGACGGTTTAAATTAGGTTTCAGTTCTTAGAAACGTTGAGTCCGTAAACAGAAATAACTAGTGCTATTTAAATTGGCGTGAGATACGATTGTATTTAGATTCATTCGATAACTATATTATAAAAGTCAATACTGAAGTGGAATGCTATTTTTAGGATGTACTCGTAGTTTCATCAAGAAATAATGTAATTCAACGTTTCAGCTTACACTAGATTGGAAAATATGATAAATTATCATGTGAGTGAAACAAAATGATAGAAAAGTTAATTAACTAAGTTTTCCTTTATGATTAAAAAGTATTTTTATATCAAGATATTTTCTTCTAGTTTTCTTTAATTAGGGTCAACCTCGGTTTATTTTAATTAACAGTCGCAAACGAAAAAATTGCCTTGTACTCCCACAAGGTGGACCGATGACCTGAAGAAGAGGGCGCCGGGAGAATGCGAGACGCTTGGGGTAGATCAATGTCCAATGTCCAGCAGTAGACGTCTTTCGGCTGAACTGTTGTTGATAAAAGTTTGAAGAATAGTAAACGTCGTCTGCTATCACTAATAATAAATAAGATTTGAACGTGAATGTTCCACAAACAATATCCAAAACGGTGAAATGAGAAAGGGATGTGGTAGCGTGGACTCAGCAAGCCGCAACTCTCAACAGTGTCAAGTGTCACAGGCTGCTATTGACAAGGTTTTGTAGTTTTTAATCTCCTGCTTGATTATGCATTCCGCACACGCCTATTCCTTGTTGGGTTGGGTGCGTTCACTTGACTCGCCCGAAGCCGAAGCAGAGCTCAACTTTTCCAGCTAAACTAAGTTTTTGGATTTTTATTGCTTTTAAACAACGTGAGATGAAATAATATTATTTCAAATTTTAGTGCTTTAGGTAGCGGTGTTAGAAGTATGTTTTCCTCTTAATAAGGTTTTTGAGAAATTGTTATATCTACATGTCTGGTTACTCGTATTTTAAAGAACACCGTGAAGACCTTGACAGAAAAATAATTAAATGCTAATTTCCGCGATGATTCTAATTATACTGAAGGCGATCAATTCAAAACATGAAGTCATTTTCTTTTAAGATGTTTCTAGCACAAGCACCCAGAAAACCAATTACCATACATCGACTTTAAATCAAGCAGCCTCCCTACGAATCACGTTAACCAATATTTGAAAATGTCTCGTAAACATCGGTGTGGATCCACGTCGCAGGATCATTCGTCTCTCGCACAATCCGTCTGCACCAGACGTGCGTCGTTCTTTCGCTAAAAATGCAAATTGTACGTCGAACAGACACCACGCCCAGGGGTCGTGGAGCTGACTTAGGGACTCAGCGGGAAGGGAGGCTCAACATTTTTCACGAAACGAAAATGAGCAAGACACACCCCTAGGACTCGTTGAGAGTTGAGTATTCCTTCGTCAGTATTTCATGTTTGCTGCTGCTGTGATTTTGAACTGATTCCTGTTTGTTTATCTCGTTAGGCTCTAGAAAACATGACAGTCGATCAGCGATAAAAATTTTCCGAAAGTCCAAGATGTATGGATTGACAATTGCTTCCAGAAATGTCATGAACAATCCCTTATATTTGACTTATTGTATATTGTTAAAACAATGCAGATTGAAGGACCTGCCTCGTCTAGTGATCGCAAGCGCTACTGCTGAGCAGAGATCCTAGCTTCTCTGATCGGGCAAAAGATTTCCCATCAGAATTTTCTCAGCAGCAGCTCGGATTCAAACGGTGGATAGGAATTGGTTACTATAACATATTATGAAACTACTCCCTACATAGTACACCTTGGCGTGAAGGTGTTTTTTTTTTTTTCTTGTTTATGATGCAATCTGTCCATTACTAACATTCAGCATCTTTTTTGTTAAGCTTTTGTTTATCATCCTTGGTATGCGCCCAGTGGTGCATCCACATCAATCCGTTTTATGGTGTCAGCTGTCATAGTATCAGGTCTTGTGGGGTTTGTCTTTTAAGCCTCTTGAATGTCTTGGTTTTCATCAAGTTTGATGCCAGTTTATTAGGATGAGTATTAATCCTATTCTTGTAGGCGCTGACTGCTTGCGTGATCTGTTCTTTCACCTTTGGTATTTTTAAGTCCCGATGTAAGCTATCATTAGTCATATACCATGGTGCATTAGTAATAATCCTAAGANTGGTGCATTAGTTATAATCCTAAGCATTTTTGATTGAAACCTTTGGAGTATTTCAATGTTTGAGTTGGCTGCCGTGCCCCACAGCTGTATTCCGTATGTCCAGATAGGCATTAAGATACATTTATAAATCCTGAGCTTATTTTCCAGGGAGAGCTTGGATTTTTTTGATAGTAGCCAATAGTGTTTTCTTAGTTGTAGGCTCAGTGCTTTACGCTTCGTGAATATATGTTTTCGCCAGGTTAGTCGCCGGTCCAAGTGCATTCCAAGGTATTTAGCTTCTTCCGCTTGGGGAATCACATTATTTAGTCGTACAGGTGGGATGTTTCTCTTCTTGTTGTGAACGTCACATGCACAGATTTGGTTTCATTTGCCTTTATTCTCCATTCTTTTAGCCACTTCGAAATTTCATCTAAGCTTGTTTGTAGTATCTTAGATGCCTGGGCGGCATCTTCATGCACAGCTAATGTGGCAGTGTCATCGGCAAATGTGCCTAAGACTACTCCTTCTGACGCGGGAAGATCAGCTGTATAAAGAAGATAAAGAGTGGGACCCATCACACTGCCTTGAGGGACTCCTGCCCGAATTTCGTGCAAACCAGTTATTTCATTGCCTTGTTTTACAAGGTAGTACCTCTTTTCTAAGTAAGATTTAATAAAAATGTAGTAATTTATTGGAAGTGTTTTTTTAATTTTATATAAAAGGCCTTCGTGCCAAACTCGATCGAAAGCTTGTGATATGTCTAGAAAAGCAGCCGAGCAGTATTTTTTTTCTTCGTATGTTACATGAATTTTTTCGACCAACCGATGTATTTGTTCTATGGTTCCATGACTTTNTTACGAAAAATGAAGTAAGAACTGCCATCAATAAACTAAAAGAACACAAAGCACCAGGATATGATTTAATTACAGCAAAAACATTGAAGGAACTTCCTGAAGCAGGCATTACTTTCCTCACCGCATTATACAACGCAATTCTGTTAAAGGGGTACGTACCCTCTCAATGGAAAGTAGCTCAAATTATTATGATAGCTAAGCCTGGAAAGTGCCCTGGCGACGTGAAGTCCTACCGGCCCATTAGCTTGTTGTCTATTCCTTCAAAACTACTTGAGACATTGTTCATGAAAAGACTAAGACCACTGATAGACCCATTGTTACCCGACCACCAATTCGGGTTTAGACAAAGTCATGGAACCATAGAACAAATACATCGGTTGGTCGAAAAAATTCATGTAACATACGAAGAAAAAAAATACTGCTCGGCTGCTTTTCTAGACATATCACAAGCTTTCGATCGAGTTTGGCACGAAGGCCTTTTATATAAAATTAAAAAAACACTTCCAATAAATTACTACATTTTTATTAAATCTTACTTAGAAAAGAGGTACTACCTTGTAAAACAAGGCAATGAAATAACTGGTTTGCACGAAATTCGGGCAGGAGTCCCTCAAGGCAGTGTGATGGGTCCCACTCTTTATCTTCTTTATACAGCTGATCTTCCCGCGTCAGAAGGAGTAGTCTTAGGCACATTTGCCGATGACACTGCCACATTAGCTGTGCATGAAGATGGTATGTTGTCATGTTTTTTTTTGGCAGAGTCCACTGACGAACAGGCACTCGTAACTCCAAACATGGAGCCTTGGATTCCCTTGCACATCTCCTCAATTAAAAGAACAATCTGATATTAATCTAGCAAAGACTCGAGCTAGTGGCAGGTACCTGTCTAAACTAGAATGCACTTATAGATTTTCACCTCCCTGAGCGACTGACTCGCGGCGATACTATCGTCCTGCCACTTCATTCTATAACAACGCTATGTATGTGTCACCGGAAAATTGCAAACTTCGTAAGTTTGTAAAATATCGCGTGAAATTGTAAACTAGTTTTTCTTAATAAGGCACGGATATATTGGAAACTATTGAATTTGGATGGGATTTATTGTTTACAAAAACGATTTTTTTATAATACATATATCGAGAAATTTTAATCTAATAAAGATTTATTACATTCTCACGGAGTTTACAATTTTCCGGTGACATATGTATGTACGCGTCCCCACGCGGCGATATTATCGCGTCGATTCGTCGAGTGCACTGATGAGCAAATCCTCAACTCGTGGTGAGTACTACATCGTGAAGGTGCCTTACTAATAAGAAACGATCATTCTAAGATGAATACAGCCTTTGTTTTGCAGCCTCGTACAAACTGTTTTTTTCTCTAGTACGGGAGCGCTTAGAATCATGTGAACTCACGTTGAAACAACACACTCACACTTTCCTTCAGCGACACAACAAACAACCAAACACATGTTGTACTTATTAACTCACTTATAAAACAAGGTCTGCGCACGTACATTTTGTTCACTTATAACTTAACCACGACTTCAATTTTCTTGCGGTTTTCTTTATTATACGAAGCGGCTACGGAACGCCAGTGACGCCATCTAACGACCTTTATACATTGCGATAAGTATCAAAGTTGTTTGTACAACTCATTTAAACAATTTCTCGTATAGCGCAGACATGTCTTGCACAGTATTATTGTGTTCCTGATGTAATTAATTAGGTTTTTTTAAATAACAGGAAGTTTTTCTTATCATAAAACATACTGTAGTGCAACTAAACACACTTCACTAACAAAAAACCCGTTTCTTGTATATTTATGTGTTGTTATAGTGGCAATAGAAATACACACTCTGTGAAAATTTCTACTGTCTACCTATTACTGTTCTTGAGACACAGTCCGCTGACAGACAGACAGACGGACGAACGGATGGACAGACATTGGAGACTTAGTAATAGGGTTCCTTTGGTTACCTTTCGAGTACGGAACCCTAAAAAGGGGTACGTGAGCCACTCATTGGAGATCCGCGCTAGACGAAAAGAGTCCGCCGTCCGTTATAGCGCTCCAATACTGGATTACAGGCAAAAAGATACCCGCAAATCTTGAAGCAGAGTCTAGACCGTAGCGGCCTTCAGACCCGGCAGGTTACACAAGAGCGTCTCCTCAGGCCCGCATGATATAAGCACGGAACCAGAATGTTCGGGCCGACGAACATTCTGGTTCCGTGCTTTTAACATCACAAAGGCTGTCCAAACGCATCCCGCCGGAGGTTCAATGCGGGGATCGTGCGGTCCATGGCCCTTTATGGGGATCCAGTGTGGGCGTTAACGCTGAATGGGCGACCAGCCCGCCAGCTCAATGCGTCCCAAAGGGTCATGGCCATCCGGCTGGCCCGGGGATACCGCACGTTCTCCGGCGAGGCGGCGAGCCTCCTTGCCGGATTACCGCCATGGAATCTGGAGGCGAGAGCTCTAGCGCACATTTACGCGTGGCGCGTGGAGGCGCTTCACCGGGGCGAACTCCGCTGCCGCGGCAAATTGCAGCGCGGCGGACGAAGCTCCGGCAGGATAACATGGCGGTATGGAGACGGTGACTATCGCGATCCAGCGCGGCGGTAAGGTGCCCCTCTTTGGAGAGTGGCTGGAGAGGCGCTAAGGCGTCCTCACCTTCCGCTTGACGCAGGTACTTACTGGACACGGCTGGTTCGGGAGGTACCTGTTTCGGATTGAGCACACAACCGGGTGTCAGCACTGAGGATCGCCCGGAGGACACGGTGGAGCATACCGTGGAGCCGGACGCGAGCCGCTGCCCAAGCAGGGCAGACCCTGCTTGGGCAGCGGCTCGCGTCCGGCCCTGGTTAAATACATGGAGTGAGGAGGCTTGGGAAGCGGCATTAGCTAGCGAAGGAGGAGGCGGGCCGCGCGAAGGAAAGACAAGGCCTTTGCCTCAACCGCCGCTGCAGGAGAAGACGCCCCGGTAGTCGGAAGTCGCAGAGTGAACCCCGGCCACCGTAGGCGCGGGCCTGCGGACGGCGAGCGCTGGGTGGCCCGCTGTCCGATCACCACTAGGCCCGGGTCAGTGGCGCGTTGTGTTTCATGCGCGCCTCAAAGAGATGTCAGCATAGAAAACAGGGCCCGCTAGGGCCAGAGTCTGCTAGGGTTGCGGAATTTGTTCGAAAGAGTCACCGCGGCCCTGGAACGCAAAGGGCTTTAGAGGGAACACGGATGGGTTTTAGTTAGTAAGAGTCTGATACGCCCTTCCGCTCCACCCAGAGGGAGACGTCATTTGATGATTTCCCATCCAAAAAATAAATAAAAATAAAGGCCCACAAAGGCTCAGGCGTTCAGCCCGTACGAAAAAACCGTAGTCCGGTTTCAATTAATTGATATCTACAGACAAAGACATGAATAATTAATATCACGTTACAACAAGAGTCTGAGAAATCAGAGAAAACGGAATTTCAAAGAAAATAATACGAATCTAGAATACATACCGACGTTTATCTGTAATTCCGCTTAAATCCTCACCATATTCGCGGGACAGCACACCAGAAGTACATTTACTTAACAATGTCTTCTATTATCACGAACAAAAAAGAAATACGTTCTCGCTTCCCTTTTCGTCTTCATGTTTTTCTTGTCAATCGAAATTTCAAATCGGTTTTATGCAACCGGCCAGTCTAACCCTTCCTTTTGGCTTTGCCGTAGTCGGGTAAAAAAAAGGTTATGACGAAGTCTTGTAGCAGATTCCGCTACATAATGTACCTTCGGAGTTCTTATGTTATGCATGTGTTGTTTACCTGTAAGTAATTGTTACACTATAAAGAAGACTGGTAATTTCTGACCCAGAGTCCGACAGGTCAGACAGTCCGATCATTGGATAAATAAATGGTTTCTGCACACCCTCGATATTTTTAAACGACCTATCCAACGAAACCTCACACCTTGGGATATACGATAAAAAAATCATCGTTACTTTACATGTAGGTATTTTTTTCTATATTTTGTAAAGATTTTATTTTACCACTTTGTCGGTGTGATTAATATGGATACCAATACCAAATACCAAATTCCTAGTGCTAAGCGTCTCTGAGCTAAACCGTGGACAGACAGACAGCCGGACATGGCTAAACTGTAAGGGTTCCTTTTGGCTATGGAACCCTAAAAAAGTATTTTTCTTATATTTCAAACGACAAAGAAACTAGGATAATATGTGTGATTTCTGTCGAAGTTTGGTAAATTTTGTAAGGGCTGACTTCTTCTTTATCTACATTTTTCTTAATAATTTTTTTTTTCTATTCTTATTTCTTTACCTGAAATATATTTTTTTTAAGAATTTGTGTTCTTAATAAGAAATCAGTGTAAATAATTTTTGGTAAACCGAAAATAAATAAATGTATATATGTATATATAATTCATGCAGATTTTATTTTACATTGATCTCTGTCATGACGTAAAAGTGTCCGGCCAACCAACGTTTTCCTTTGGTGATAATCTCAAGTCTAGCAGATCAACTATAAATACACACTCGAGTCAAGTCGATACGAGTTGGTGGTAATGAATTGAAATTATCTATTGCAACTGGAGTTAGATGTTCAAATATAGGTGCAATCAATAAATATAATTAATTAACTAGTCAACAGTAAAGGTTTAATGTAATGCTTATTACCTAACTAAGTATGGATACTTTAAATACTTGGTACCATTTTGATCTTTTCCTGCTACATTTGAGTTAAATTTATTCAGCTTGAATCAACTAAAGTTAGCATTCCCAAGCGCGGCGCGTTCAAGTTTGAATTCTCACTAACCCTACTTTGTATTAAGCGCATGGTAAATCTGCATAGTAAATTATAATCGCGGTACATGTTACAAAATGCAGGTGATAGTAACCCTACATATTATTTAAAAAATTCAGTCTTTAGATTTTCTATTTTTTTCAATATTCGTTTGTGACAGACAGACTTATGAGCCCGCTTTTCCACAGAGATGTGCAGAAAGAGCTAGTCAGAACGAGTATGTGTAGCGGCGCTGTGAATATGTATGAATGAGTTCCAAGTTGTTGACGAAAGCTGTACGAGGAGCTTGTGCGGCGTGTGCCTTACTCGTGTGATGATGCATAGCGGATTCTTTTCAACTATGAGCGGGTGATATGTGGCTGGCTGAGCGGTGTCGACGAAGAGCGCGCAACAACCCGCCCGCGTGCCGCACTCGAATCTCTCACTTCTTTTTTCTATGTACAAATAAACACCTAGCTCCGCTAGCCTTTTGTTACCAGAGCTGCGCTAAGCAAATGAAGCGATTATTATTGATAGATTTTCTCTATTAGATATGCATATACTTTTCGATATTAAAAAAAGTATATGCAGGTACCTCTTGAATAACCGAATATTCTTTTCATTACTAGATATTACCAATGTAAATCAATGTCCTGATACAAAACAGCAATCAGTACAACAATTTAGCATATAAATTTAAATGTTAATTTTCTAAGCTATTAACACATTAGGAGTGCACAACGGACGCTATCGTAAATCAGAAGTACAAACAGTGTATTAATTACAAATGCAAACAGCGAGTGTGGTCCGCCGCAGCCGTCTCTATCCTGCTAATGATTTGCAGTGTAGCCGCGTACCCGGAGCCTAACACACACACGGACACAACCATTACGAATACTATGAAACTACGATACGACACACGATCATATTTCTTAGTATTGAATTATCTACATATTTTTTTTAGAAACGGCTGTATAAAGTGTCAAATTAAAAATTTGGGGTCGCGGAACCCAGGAGACGATGGGTAGGTACCTATCGATATTTTATGACGATGAAACAAACAGTGCAAGTCGGACTCGCATACGAAGGGTTCCTCACCATGAACCAAAATAATCACGATTCTTGTGTGATTAAAATTTTAAATGAATTCTCTTTATGTTTCACTAGCTGTTGTCCGCGACTTCGTACGTGCAATACCACTTTTTCCCGTTCCCGTAGGAATTTCCCGTTCCCTTATAGTCATGAATGTGGCTGTCCTATACAAAAAGAATTTTCAAAATCGGTTCAGTAAATCAGAGCTTCTGCCAGGGTTGCGGAAATTGTTCGAAAGCGTCACCGCGGCCCTGGAACGCAAAGGGCTTTTGAAGGAACACGGATGGGTTTTAGGTAGTAAGAGTCTGACACGCCCTTCCAATGACTTCTTCCGCTCTGGGTGGACCAGAGCGGAAGAAGTCATTTGACGATTTCCCAACCTTAAAAAAAAAAAACAAAAAAAAAAGATCCATAGATTACCCCCTACAACCCCACAAACTTTACCTCTGTATAATATTAGTATAGATTAAATTATTTATTGTTATAGCGAAAATAGAAATACACATTCTGTTAAAATTACAACTACCTACCTATTACATTTCGACGGGCAGTGCGCAGCGGCTTAGTATCATTGTTCCGTTGGTTTCTCTTCAGGGAAGTGCCTTAAAACATCTAAACTTCAACTTCAAACTCATAATTTCAAGTACTTATCTACACTACCGGCAGTTGCTGACCTCGTAGTTAGCTGTACAACAGATTGTTCAATTTTTTTTTTTATCGTTGTTAGGTTGTCCTAAACTACGACCTGACGAGATATCTATCGAAAAATTGCATGCAAGCCCACTTTGAGTACCTATTATAATTAAGTATTGTAGATGGTGTATGTAGGCTGGGCATGATAATATTTTCATGTTTAATAAATACGACATACGATCAAACACTAATTTCTCATTCAAATGCATTTAAAAAAGAAACCCAAATAAATTTCATGGAATAATATTAATGTCGCAGCCAAATAGCTTAATCACTCGTTTAATTGGTTGCCTAGCCTTTTCATTGAACGGCGCCGATTTTTCAGCGACTTAGGTGACATCTTTGGTTCAATATCGTTTAATGACTTGCCTGTGGCACTTATGTCGCTGATCAAACGGCGCAGTTCAAAGAAATGGCTAGGATTTTAATGAAACGGCTGATTAAGCTAGTTGGCTGCGACATCAATATTACAATAGGAAATGGATTTTCAATAGATCGATGTAATATCAGAAGCAAAATGTATTACAAAATAAATGTTTCGTAGCATAGCTGCTGGCGACACGCACACACACATGCACACCACATTATTTGACGTCACTACAAACGAACTAGCCTTTTCGACTAACCATTACATTCCATTCCCCTCAAAATCAACAACACTAAACCGCCACCAATTTACCTTTTGACGTTAGGATTTAAATTGATTCTGGTATGAGCATTTTATTCAATGACTTACGGCAGAAATGGTTTGATAGGCAGCTGATACGCTCCTTTGTTTTCCACCGAAATGAGTTTTTCACTGATTGTTACTGTAACGAGTATTTATCGAGTTTCAAGCAATTCGCTGCGATAATTACTCAATTGAGTATCGTGCAAAGGAAGAGGAGAATTCGTGTTGTTGGAATATTAGTGATATTATACAGGTAGCGGAATATCAGGCAATGCTCGCAACTCCGTATTATGTAATCTGGCTTCAACAACCCAGGCTTACTCATAATCTGTCGAACATGAGAAAATATCCCCCCGTTTACCGCCGACTCGCTGCGTTTAGTTCCAGCTCCTTTAATCTGCATAAATTGTAGCGTTACGCATATTGCGGAATGAATCCCGCTCTTTAATGCAGCCGTTAAAAGTGATTCAGTTGACGCTGTAGCCATTTTGAATTGGAGAAATAGGAGAATAAAATATATCTTGAGGATTCAATTAAAATTTCCGATTTCTTCCTGCTTCAGTCAAAATAATGTTATAGAGGTGGATGGCTTGTAATGGGTTATGACTGTATTATTATGTTTTTGGTTTGAGCTTATGGGATATAGATCAATAGTGTCTAATGTTATTGCAATCTGTAAAGTGTAGGCAGGAGTATTTTACACGTGGCGAATGCTTCCCACAGATTGTCTTAGCACTTATCTTTTCTACTTGATATGTAGCTCAATTCAATTTTCTATATCCCACACTGAGCCAGGTGACAAGTGGCAAAATAAGAAACAATATTACAGATGCGCTATCCATTTGCTAGATGAAATATGCCTTAAAACAATATACTCTACAGTGGAGATAGTGCGATATCGTTATGAAGAAACGAACAAAACGTTCGACTAAAAGCTCCATTTTAATTTCATCACCATAACTCAGCCGTGCAAAGATACGTTTTTGCATGAAAACTGAAATAAAAAAGGTGCAGGTACGACGTCGAAACAATAATGCGCGATTGTAGTTGCTTTTACAATGGCAGTCGGAGACATGCGGGCGGGTACCGCCGACGTAAAGTGAAATCGGTCCTTTCAAAACATTTTACTGTGCGAGCTTGAAAAATAAAACGGTGAAGCACTATTCAACTACCCACAGTGGTCGTGGGTAAAGTGTCCGCGATAAAGGGCCTTCACAAAAAAAACTCGGCTCTGTAAACTGGGCCGGCTCGCACGGTAATCAACTTTGTTCCAGCTTGTGTTTGGTGGGAAAAAATTGAATGGTAGTGACGTCAGAGTCGAATCTATCCACGAGGTCGATGTTGTTTCTTCTTGTAATGGATGAAACTGGCTCGAAATGTCAGAAGTTGTGTAATTAAATTAAATGGAAGCCTGTACTCTATGTGAGATGGTGTGTTGTTTATTATGTACCTACGGTTTATTAATTTAACAACGTTTCGTAGTTAAAAGAAGACTTAGAAATTTCAGAAATAATTCCAAGATCCACTACAAAATCTGAATCAAAATGATTTTATTCGAGTCCTATCGTCTGGGTGTGTCTATAAAATGTAAACGTAAAACACAAGGTTTTCTCAGTACAAAGCTACCAAAAAAAAAACAACTACCCACCAAATACAGATTGACTGTCCTACGCGATACCAATATATTTTTCAAACATCCAGATTCGATGTATTCGCCAGAACACTCGGTTTAAAAATACGTTCCACCTAGTTGAACCAACTAACCTGTATAATATCCGAATTCCGAAATCGAGTTGGAAGTCTTGTAAAGGAACCGACTTAAAAAAAATATTTACAGAAGGCCGACTCCGTACAAAGAGTGAAATCCGGCGCGCACACACATAGACTTCGAAGAACAGGTTCATCAAGCTATCATTATCTTGCTTTTTACTATAATGTCGTCGTGGATTTCCAGTCTAACCGGATGTAGCTGAACGTCAAACTACCCAAACCATGCTAACACCTGGGCCGCTAGACAAAGTGAAATTCGATCAGCAGTGACGATCACGACTGACCATGTGAACAAAATCTTTCAATTCTGGTGAAGTGCAAACGACCATTGACTTTTTGATAATGGTTATCCCTTATAGAATGTTACTTTGTGTAGGCCCACAGACTATCTCAACTTTTGTCGAGTGAGCTAGCGTACTTCAGCATGTCTTTGAATACATCCGTTTTCACTCGTTATACTTAGCAGGTTTTCTGAACTTAATTATTTCGTGGCACCGGGGTCGCATTGCCGAGCCCCGCGAATTTTCGATTCAATCGTCTCCGCCTCACCTAGCCTTAAGTGTGCGAGAACTATTTTCGTAACGGCGTGATAGCGAGTAGCAACACACTGGAAGAAGAAGTCCGGGGTCTACCAAACTATTTTCTCGGTACAATTTAAATAGTAATGTTTTCAGCGTATCGGGTTGTGAGATCGTAGGATGAGGTTTACTTTTCGCGACCTTGTTCTTGGAGTTTGAACTAATAAAATCGTAGTTATAATCTGAGTTTTGGATGAGCTTAGTAAGTATGGAGAAGGTGGGGCGGGCGCCCTACGACAGTTTCATTCTTCCTTCAATTCCCGCATAAGCCCCACGCCGCAAGTGTGTCGTACTTGTACCTGACTGGTAGGTACGAGTCAGTCTTTAGTAACCGCGAGTTTTAGGAGATAATGCGAGTGTATTTATCAAGTGGTGAAAATTTACGAGCAGCTCGCAGAATGTATGCGACGGAGAGCATACTTTTTTGCATTTTGATGGCCCATGAAAGTCAGCAGAAGATGCCACGGGCGTCGGGAGTCGCAGAGCGCTCCCCGGCCACTGTAAGCGCGAGGCTGCGGACAGCGAGCGTTGGGTGACTCGCTGTCCGATCACAACCAGGCCCGGGTCGATGGCGCGTTAGGTTCTACGCGCGCCTCAAAGAGATGTCAGCATAGGAGTCGGGGCCCGCTAGGGCCAGAGCCTGCCAGGGTTGTGGAATTTGTTCGAAAAAGTTACCGCGGCCCTGGAACGCAAAGGGCTTCAGAAGGAACACAGATGGGTTTTAGTCCTTTAGTCCCTTCCGCTCCACCCAGAGCGGAAGAAGTCATTTGATGATTTCCCATCCTTTAAACTTCAAACTTCAGATCACTGCCTAAATTAAAAAAAAGTCTAATCTGATAAAAATCAGCGCTCAGTACCTATATCGTAACCCACCTGCTCACCTACGCTGGAGAATCGAACGAGCGCGCGCGCACGGTTGTAGGTAGGTATATACTGTGTGGATACTTAAGTGCGTTTCGCTTCGCCGCGCGCCGAGCGAGTAGCCATAAAATTAGTTTCAAACAGTATTATAGTAGTACTCTGTGGTTTCAAAGTAAACATGCACATGTTACGTAAGATGTTACATCTACACACTTAATCTTTAAACCCATCTTTTTCAGCAAAATTTGCTTAACCATAGGTCCTCATGTATTACAACACTACAGCACTGTGGCAATATCTATCTTATGTACCCCATCTATCAACCCTCCAGGCAAGTAAATTCAAACACTATGTATTTCCTGCTCCACAGACAGAATATTAAAATACATATTTAAATAGCATTGCCATGTTTTACGGAGATTTTGTCTTAATTTAAATTATATTATGCCACAGCTGGGCTGCTTTCACAGTATTTGAGTTCAGAGAAACCAGATCAAATCCCTGTTCTTTGAGCCCTTGCTGTTGGTAGCTAAACATGTATGAACGTACCAAAGATGCAATAGTGGGCAGTTAATTTGTGAAGCAATATTAATGAAGACTATTCAATTTAAAAATTAAAACAAGCGGTTTGTAGTATTTTTTCATTTAAATTAAAACAAAATATAGAAACTATGTATGATTTTTTATGATCGCTTTATCGTTGTCGCATTGTTGCGGCTGTCTGGGAACCACACCAGAAAATATTTTAACATATTCTATGAAACCGTCATAATAAGGTACTTTTGTGTGATGAAAATAAAATAGGTACTAAACTAAAACCTTGTAATTATTGAAACACTGGAACGTTAAATAATTTTAACATGAAGATATTATCAATGGACACACACAGTATAAACCACAAAACTAGTATTTCCACTCGTACAAATTGTTGGTTTTCACGGAAATGACCAAATGTACCGCTGCCACATATTGCAACTTGGCTACAGAGTGGCTTTTCTGTTTACGAGCTGCATTTGATCTATTTTTATCTCGCGCACGCCACTGTGTTTATCTTTTAAAAACTATCTGCACGGCACACAAGCGAAAAATAGCAAAAATAAATCTATTCCATTTTTTCGGCCCCTTGTCTCTCCATGGCACATAACACATACGTACAACGTTTACAAAGAAACTTCTGCGTCGTTTTGTTAGTTTACGATCGCACGTTTCTGTTTCAATTCACTGAAAATTCAATTTAGCTATGAAACGTGAATGGTTCTGTTTTAGTGGTTGATTTTTTATGTCACTTATTTCGTTGTCTCTTACTGAATAATCGATCATCGTTATTCCCGGCGGCTCAGTGTTCCAATAACATTCAAAAACATATTGACGTAAGTGCTCGATATGAAATTGCATTTAAGCCAATAGGTGCAAGTATTCATCGTCCGTCATATTATTTGTCACCCGCCGTCAGCGGCAGGCGCCGCCGAGCGTGAGTGCGGCCGACGTATAGCGTATATCCAATTACCCATTCGCAATATTTTCTATGCGATGACGCATGTGGCAAACGCAATCAATCTACAATACGAATATTGTCTAAAATTATTTGGGAAGAGTGTGAGTTATGGTAAATTGTTTTCTATAGAACAGGATCGGTTATTTATTTTTATAACACACACTGTGTGTATTTATGTGCGTTTGCCATCGTAAAAAAATATGAACTTCTAAACAGACCTTCCTATTTAAATTCTTCAGGGCTTACCTTAAAGAAACCCAGTGGTATCGACTATGCTCTGACTTATTATAATCTGTCGGTGAGGATTTATTAATGTAGAAATTTTCTCCGATAAGTAAAAGATGATACGCCTGGAAAGGGGGTGACAGCTGAGATACACGACTGAAAGAGAAATATGGATGAAGAAGACAATCAGGTTGTGCCCACCCCAAATAAATTGAGGTAAGGGCAAGTGAATTATGATTTTCTCTGATTAAAAAAAAGTATTAATTGGAAATGATTACCTTCTTAGTGTAATGTAAATATTCGTTTTTTGCGATATATGTAACATGTTATGTCTATATAAGGGTACCATTCTTTATCTTAGACCGCACCGCTCTCTTTTCAGGTTTGGCGACGCACGTCTCTGGTGCGCAGTGTGCGGGGCAGCACCAACCCCGTCCTGGCGATGATCGCCCACAGACTGGGTTGCCTTTATATCCAGCAATGCTGCAGCAGACATATTGTTGTGTGTGCATGCTTGTGAGTGTTCGTTTGAACTCAAAAGTTCCCGTACATTTTGTAATTTTAAAAATCTCAAACGACTATATAATATTACTTTGTCTTGATCCGAAGGTAATTTTTCTAGGGTTCCGTACCTTAAGGGTAACCATCGGCACCCTATTAGTAAGTCTCCGCTCTACGTCCGTCCGTCCGTCCGTCCATCTGTCCATCCATCCGTCCGTCCGTCCGACCGTCTATCCGTCCGTCCGTCCGTCCATCCGTCCGTCCGTCCGTCTGTCTGCCAGCGGACTGTATTTCAAGAACCGTAATAAGTAGATTGTTGAAATTATCCAAGAGTGTGTATTTCTATTGCCGCTATAACGACAAATAATAGAAATTTCATTAAAAATTAAAGGGGGCTCAAGGGCTCAAAGGCTTCATACAAGAAACGTGTTTTTTTTTCTGTTCATAGTACGGAACCCTTCGTGTAGGAGTCCGACTAGTAGTTGGCCTGTTTTAAAAGTTGTTGAAACTTCAATCTGCCTGGTCTATTCCGAACTATGTTGGGGTCAGCACCAGTCGAACTGAATGCAGCTGAATACCGGTGTTTAGCATAAGGAAACTGACTAAATGACATCCAAAACTCAAGAACTGGGTAACACGGTACCTCTCAGCAAGACTTTACAGATTTTCTGGCTACCCGTAACGACTGTCAAATATAGAAGAGAGACACATGACAGCTTTTCGAGGCACGGAAGAATCTCGGTATTAAATCAATGGTCACCCATCCACGGCAACCGTTACTTAACCGCAAAGATCGAACCGTGCTGTTGTTATTATTTAGCAACCAAAATCCTCCATTTTTTTTTAATATTATAAATACACGAATGCAATAAGCTAAGGATAAACACACGAATAAGTAAACACGGGATATTAGATTAAAAACACAAATAACAACAGTTTTGTTGGCACGCGTTAGGTTGAAGAAACTTATTTTTCCTCTTGGACGAACTCCAGAGCTGGTAACAAAGTGATAAACGTTATTATTGGACTTGATACTTCATTCATTAAACGCCTTTGAAATGATTTTTTTAACCGACTTCACAGAAGGCGGAGGTTGTCAATTCGGTTGTATTTTTGTTTTAAGTGAAAACTTCTTTTGCGGCTTTGTGCACTTTTTGGGATGGGTAAAAACTGTTAAACTCGCGTCAGGACACGTGACCTGATCGAAAATTCGTAAGACGGAGGAAAAGTTCTGAAGTGTTAATTTTTTAATGTAATATAAATTATTATGTTGGTGTACGATAGCGCAATAAATGAATATTGTATTTTACCACATAAATGATAGTATTTATTTATTTATTTATTAAAAACACACTATCTTCTAGTACTTTTATACTGATAATTCGTGCGAAATTATTCCCTAACCATTCCAAAATATCAAAAATGCACAACGTTAATGTTCAAGTTTTCACTTCTGCCGGCACTCCCGGAGTTTAACCCGTTGTTTTTTTTTTTTGTGTGTGTTTGTTACCTCATTACTCCGTCATTTATGAAACGATTAGAAAAAATATTTTTTAATGTGAAAGTATATACTTTCAGATAAAGAAATAAGAGAAATTTCATCAACACCAGTTCAGTAATTTGGTTTTTAAATCAAAGTATGTTATCCAAGTAAACAAAATTGCGTATTTTGCTTTACAGGAAAGCAAAATACTTTTCAGTTGTGTTGTTAGGTACCACTAAAAAGTGCAAAATAAAAAACTTTTTAAACTTAACTTTAGTTTACTTTAAAAAAAACAGTTAACTGTTAAAATACAAAGAAACAATTAAAAACACCGTTATACTTTGTAGCGTTTTTTTGTTATGTAAAAGACAGTTCAGACCTCTGCCTAACTAACCCTTCAAGAAATACAAGCTTTATATAATGTTTATGAACTACAAATTGGATTCCCATACGTTTGATTCAATTTAGAATCTGCTAATCAGCATTTAAACTAATCATATGGTTGGCTTTATTGCCAAATAAGGCCGTTTGTTTACACAAATTAAGTTCTATTACCAACTAAGTTTATTACATATTCCTTTTTATTGCACCAACAACTATTTAACACTAAATCAATAAACCTCTCCACACGGCCTTTATCAAGCCCTAATTCAATCCAGCGCTCCTAATTCTCATCACCCATTCATTACGGGCCGTCTAATTTGTTAGTATTCTCCTAATACGATCCAATAGGTGCACATCTCATTTGCACCTAATCTCTACGTACTTTGGAGTCATTTTCATTGGTTGGTACAGCAAGCATGCGCGGTGCGGGAGATTTTTGTAACGCATGCTATAGGGTCCGCCACAGAGAATCGTTTTTAATAGTTGTTAGGGCCTGCATGCGGGGAATCGTTTTATTTAGTCGTTAGGGCCCGCATGCGAGGAAGCGTTTTCACTAGTCGATAGGACCCGCATGCGGTGTACGGGAGATTTGTGTAACGCATTCCATAGACCTCGCAAGCAGGGAATCGTTTTCATTAGTCGGTAGAGCAGGCAGCACGCCAGTTTTGGAGATTTCTGTAACGCGTGCCATAGGGCCCTCACGCATTTGGTCAGTGTCCCCGCAGAAGGTATACCAACCGTGTTATCGACCTAAGTCGTTACGGTTTCTGCGGGGAATCTCCGCATTCTATGTACTGACCAAGTAATCGACCACTGAAAATGAACCTTTAAATTATCAAGCCAAAGTTACAAGCAGTCACATAGTCGTCGCAATCAGTAAACACATGCATTGTTCCTGTCTCGTCGAGGCACGAAACTAATGAAATCGTAAATCAACAAGCATACATCGACAGATTTCCAGCGTGCAAATATTTTGCTTTTCAACATAACTCTCAACTCGACTGACGCCTTGTTAATTAATAGAATTAAAACATGAACAGCTCAACAGCGAGCCAATTAAGCGCTGCATATATTTTTTTCTGTCTCTTTAATCTAAGTTGAAATATTCGAGTTGGAAATTGTCAATTGTTGTATGTTGCGAAAATCGTTGTGCATCATGAAACAAAAGACAGTTTTATGTGGCAAAAACTCACGAGTTTCTTTTCAAAAAGATAGTGTTAGTGTAAATTGATTAACTACAGGCTGCTTGTATAATATAGACTTGTGATAACTTGGAGACGAGTTTTATGATGAGCGTCACACCAGATGGTAGAAATCTTATTTTTCCCTTTTAATCATTTTAAAAACATAAATTTCAGTGTATGCACTTGTACTAACACAAATACAAACACACGTAAACGTAGATACTTATACAAATGAGGTATATTCATGCGTAAAAATATTCATATCTTGCTACAACTTTTGGCAATGAAACAAGAAACATCAACGTTGTGCATTAATTTTAAGAGTTCAGGCTATTTCGCTCTTATTTTCTTTATCTTATTCTAATGAGTATGTGACCAATTTAACCTTATCAACCAAAATATCCTGATATATTGCAAGTTGCGATGGTTATACAATTCCCTATTACCACGTAATTCCGTCTTAATCAACATAACAATTTAATTAGGAGTAGGTTAGTGTATCCGCGCGAGTGAGCCGGGGATAACGCGACCACAGCTCAGAGAGTCAGACAACCAATTTTGTTCAGCTTTAAATCAACTACTCGCATGTACGATTAACGTTGTGGATTATTTATATCGGATAGCTCTCGACGCACACACGGCCGTGTCTGTCGGCACTCGGCCACTACATCAAAAACGGTGCACTCAAACTAATTGCATTTGCCATTGATGTGAGCCTATAGCCCACACTGCTGAATACCTAGCCCCGCTCTACCCGCTCTGCCCGGCTCTGCCTGCCATCGCATGTCGACTATTAGCAATATAATTTCAGGGAACCATGTGTATATTTGGCACGGCAAAATAGACGAAGGCATTCATTTGCTTTGTTTCGATTTGATGCATTAATATGCGCCCGATGTCATTAGCAAAATGAATTGATATTGGTCGCTAAGTGCGTTGGCGTTATTAGCTGAAAAGGGCGCATGGAAATTATGCGTATTACGTCGCATTATTAGTTGAATTAGGCATGTCAATATTACACATAGAATGATATTGACATAACTGATTGGGAGGTACCTGATATACCCGAATGCAAGACGCATATTAAAGAATGATTGGCAGAGCTTTTGGTTATAATGAACACTATAGTTTATGGAAACTTAATAAACAGTCCTCTAGAGCAATTTCGACTCGCCTTAGCCAGAGATACTCGACTAATATATATATGGTTGGAAAGTTGTTTCTATAAACTTACCTAAAGCTTGCACTTATTGCCCCTGCTGTTAGTTTCAATATTCCTATAGGCAGAGGTGAGCGTTTCTTTTTTAATCTCAGCAGCTGCAATGACAATATTTGTCACATTCATCTGCACACTAAAACATTTTGCTATCGATGAAGACTATTCTCTATCAGATATTATCAGAAGAACCCCCTCAGTATTTAATAAACTGGCAGAAAAGTAAGCTAAGTATACCAAAAGCAAACTCCGAATCTAAAATCCATAGCCAAGTAGTTGTAATCGCACTGTGGTACACTAATATCGTAACCATGGCAACATAAAAGGTCCTAAACGTGCCGCAATTCGTACCTACCTGCCCCTCAAATTACTTAGTTAATGCTTATTCAACAACCTATAAAAACAAAGAGGTTGCCACGACAAGAGGGTCAGAAACTGTATTGTATATTAATGTAACCGGCGCCATTCTCTCGCTAGTTTTGGCAAAGATGCAATTTAATTTGAATATTGTGCAAGACTGTTATACTGCGTTAGACTCGTAACTGGAACACTTTAAATACAAAGTGGTCATAAAAGTAGTGTCTGAGTGTTGCTTTTAGATGGTGTTAATTGATATTGACGTTGTATGTACCTACTACCGTAATGATGGTAATGGTAATGATGGACGGCCCTGGAACGCAAAGGGCATTAAGAGGAACACGAAAGGGTTTAAGTCAGTATGAGTCTGCCACTCCCTTTCACTTCGCCCAGAGCGGAAAGAGTCATTTGATGACTTCCTATTCTTAAAAAAAAAATTTAGTGATGGCTGTTGAGTCGGAAAGCGGCAAATATACATATTATAGGGAGTGTCGTTCGGAGTGGGAAGGAAGAATGGTCATTTAAGACCCAGAGTCTGACAGAATTGAGACCTATCGTAGTTTTTTTGTCATCTGAAGTAGAGCAAGAATATGTATCCTTTTTTTATTTAGATGGCTTCAGACGAAGTCTCGAAAAGTTACTTTACATCCATTCTTACAAGTATGCCGGTCGTGTTTGAGCTCATTTGGACCGTTCCGATAGGTATTATGCATAGTTGATAACAAGGGTCTGATGATGAAGAGTAGAAAGGTGGAAAGCGGTAAAACGTGTTCGTCGCCATTTCTGAACCAGAGTCCGACAAAATTGAGACCTATCGTTTTTTTTTTTGTCATCTGAAGTAGAGCAAGAATATGTTTTTTTTTCGTTTCGATATCTAATACATAGATATTATTATGTGAGCTTGAGTATTTCTTTAGGCAAAGTAAAGAAGAGTAATTCTTCATCCACTCTTATAAGTATGCCTGTGATGTCTGCGCTCATCCGATGGGTGGACCATCGGTACGATCCAAATAATCGTACCGATGAGTACCATTCCCTGTAGTTGGTAACAAGGGTCAGATGATGGAAAGCATAAAGGCGAGTAGTGGCTCTGTTAGTTAACAACTCCTATACCCATTGTGTTTGGTTTCATATGAATTGTATGGGCGGTACTATTCATTGTAGCTGGTAAAAACGATTTGTTGATGGAAACTGTAGCGACATCAATGCCGAAAATCTAATGAATCGAAATTTGTACGGCAACAAAAAGAACCGCAACGCCATCTATCCCACCAGCAGCGAACTACTAACGAAATCCTGCATTACGGTATCAGAGTTTTCCGTGCCATTTGAAAATATACTACAGTTCGAATATCAACTATTGGGCAGTTGTCCACCGGACTCAACAACCGTCCGGTCGGAGGATCCTCCTTTTTCAATAGAAGTTTGCGGGACTTTACACCCTATTCCACATACCCTCCATACTGGTGACCCGACCGAAGTTCTCCAGTCATTAACATGGATTCCGAAGAGATCGAGGCTATCTCCGTCAAAGCCCGTGTTCCTAAGTTTTGGCGTGACAAACCAACATTATGGTTTGGGCAATTCGACCTGGTCGTCAACCCACAGAATCCCAGCGAGGAGTCGAAATTCAGCTTGATGGTGGTATATCTCGAGAAAACGGATGTTGAAAAGATTAATGACATTGTCATGTCCAAATCTCGCACAGGCAGATACGAGGAAGCCAAGATAAGGTTACTTTCCGTACATGAAGAATTGGAAACTAACCAGCTGCAAAAGCTCCTCACCGAGATGAAACTTGGTGATCAAAAGCCATCACAGCTTCTCAGGCGCATGTTGCACTCACGCACTCGATCTAACGGCCGAAGGCATATATACGAGCACACAACAGGACGCTTGTTACTTTCACAAACGCTTTGGCGAGCACGCACGCAACTGCAAATCACCGTGCAATTATGGCAAACAGCAGGAAAACTAGGCGAGATCGTGGCTACGACGAGAGTATACATACGATCATCTCTTCTCGTGTCAAATGATGTGATAGCTCCATTTCGATGCAATTTTTCTCAATTCCGATGCAGAAATTGTAATGGTTTTGTAAAAACGCTATAACACAATTTAATAAGAATTCTGATTGACAGTTGATTTACCATTTAAAATCAAAATTAAAAAAAAAAAAAAAAAACAAATAGTGAAAATCATGCACTGATCCAAAAAAGTTAAAATAATAATCCTCAATTGCGGCGATACTCTAAAACGTACTTAATCCCTAGACACTTTTGATGTGTGTATATATTCATGTGTTCGGCAACGAAATCGAAAAAACAAGAAGTATTTCACTTATATTTCAGACGATAAAGAAACTAGGATTTGTGTGATTTCTGTCGGAGTTGGGTAAATTTTGTGAGGGCCGTTTTGTATTCTTCTTTCTCAAACGAAAGCTATTGAACCTTTTTTTTCGGGCTATTTGAACTATGATAACTTCTTCGGTACGACTTAGAATTCAAACACACCTCCTTTCTGGAGTCGGTTAAAAATTTCCATAGCTAAATTTGTTATCAAGACGTTTTTATTAAGTTAGCAATTTGTTTTTCCATTAAGTTTCAATGGACCGGAGCATAGTTAACCGATGACTTAATTATGTTTATACATATGGCTTATCCTTAGATATTTTAAGTGTTTTCACCAGCACTGACTATCAACAAGAAGACTCGAATCATGTAATTTTTTTATATATTATTTTCTTTTTCATACAATTATCAAACGGCCTGGTGACAAAAGAGGTACATTTTAAGTTCAAGTAAGATGTTCGGAAAATTGCAAAAGATGTTGTTTCTTTTTGTTAAAGACATGATCATCATCCCCTTATCCGAGTTTATTTGGATTGGGGGCAGCGAGTATTTTTAAGGGTTCTGTACCCAAAAGTATGTAGCGGCATCAAAGCCGCCACATGAAAAAACTAAGAAACGAAATTTGTATGGCAACAAAAAGAACCGCAGCGCTATCTACGCCGAACTAACATCGAAATCCTGCATCGCGCAAGCGAAGTTCGCCGTGCGATTTGAACATATACAACAGTCTGAAAATCCCACCAGACACAACAACCGTCGGGTTCGGAGGATCCTCCCCTTTTCGGTGTAGGTATGCGGGACTTTACTCTCTGTTCCGCATACCTCCAAAGGTAAGTAACGGAACCCTATTGCTAAGCTTCCGCTGTCCGTCCGTTCGTCCGTCTATCTGTCAGCGGGCTGTACCTCAAGAACCGTAATAGGGAACCGTAATAATAAAAAAGTGACATAAGGCCCATACAAGACTCGAGTTTTTTTCGGTTTATCGTTCGGAATCCTTCGTATGAGAGTCCGACTCGCACTTGGACGGTTTTTTTAGTTGTATTTACTTTTACTTAAATACCTTTAAAGTGGCTTCACCGCTTTTTAAAGCGTATAAACATTTGGTCATGAGGGGTGGATAGTGTAACGAACAATGTATTTCCAAAGTGCATATAAAGTGGCGATATTTTTTTATCATCTATGGTATGGCATACAGGTCGTTTAAAATATTGAGGGTGCGCGAAAACCATTTTTCCATCCAAGGATCCGTTTGCGAAATTTTTAGCCTTTAAACTGCTCATTTTTGTTAGAGTCAAGTGTGTGTGTGTCCCCTCTGCCAGTCAAACGATTGTTATTGGAGACGTGAAAAAATTCATTGTAGCTGGCATGGTGGCTTTACAAGTTAACGAGTAATACTCAACCAACCTATAAAATCTACTAGGAGAAGAAAAATATCGTACCTACAAATTCTATTGAGAATTACTTAGATAAAGTTGTTAGTGATGTAAAAAAGGTAGTAAATATAAATTTAGAAATCATGAGAAATTATGGAAAAATTAAATTACAACAGCCTTAAAAATAATAATTCCTAAAGATAAGCAAATCAAATATCTTGACTTGGCTCGCGAGGTTGTCGACATGTGGGATGTGAACTCAGCAATCATTGTCGACGGTCACCGATAGTCGTGTCAGCCAATGGTTTAATAGCCACGAGGATCGACCAACACCTTAGGAGGCCTTCGTTAGGCAGCTGGATCAATGGCTTGACTCAGAAAGCGGTACTTCTGGACACGGCTCGCATTGTTAGGAGGTTCCTCTCTCTGGAGCCCTGACCGCCGATAGCTTGGAGCCTGTTCCCGATACCGGTGGGCTACTATTTTATATTTTTAACTGTTTTTTTTAAATACTAGCTGTGCGACTTCGTCCGCGTGGAATAGTGTCTTTGAAAATTAGTAGAATTGGCACTCAGGGCACAGTGTGTAAGTTACGTCAGTTGCGGTCATCCTATTGTTTTACTGATTTCCAAAAAAGGAGGTTATTTTATGCCTACTTTTAGAAAATCGAAAACAGTCCATAAAAAAGCTTTCATTTACAATTTGATGCTCCATTAAAGTTAGAGTTGGAGTCGAGTTGTATTTTCGGTGAATTGTTTCTCCGGGACATGTCGAACTTCATTTACTGGTGTTATTCGAACCATTTTTGTCACATATTCACCTAATATTAACTGGAAATTCATCTATATTTCAGGGTCAAGATGTTGACTACAAAATAATGGAAAAGAAAAAAGGAATATCCAAAAGGAATATCTCTTTTTGGTTACACGATAATTGTGAACCCGAGAACAAACCTTGCTTTATACCTGCACGAATATCTACGAGTGCTTGCCGGTTAAATTGACTTCTATGCCAGAACTTACTGCCTCAAACCTCATCTTGAAATCCTGCTTTGCTAAAAATCACAAACTATGTCAAATTATTAGATTTCATAATTTGAGTCACAATAACAGATTAATGTTCTATCTTATAACACAATCAATATATATAAAATTCTTCTGTTACTGACTGAGTGACTGACACAACGCACAGCCGAAACTACTACTGGTCTTAGAGAGCCGAAATTTTGAAGGAATCTTCCTAGGGGAGTGTAGGGGAGCACTAAGAGAGGATTTCTCGAAATTTATAACGGGAATGGGAAAAACGGGATTTACGCGTACGAAGTCGCGGGCAAAAGCTAGTTAAAGATAAATCTTTCCATCTTGTCAGTTGTTATAATTTGTTGAAAGTTGTTATAATACTCAAAAAAAATATTTCTCTCAAATTCCAAACGCGACTTAGATCCCATCGAAGCAGAAGTAGATTGTACAAAATTTGTATGCGTATCAAGGAAATTTAAGGTTTTTTCCTTATCATATAGTTGATAAAATTGAAAGACCTGAGGATTCAGACATGGATGCTTACACGATATTTTTCCCCACGGTCACCATGACAACTACAACGAGAACCACGACCGCTACGACAACCACCACAACCACGACAACAACAACAACGACAACTACGACGTCAACCATGACAACAACGACCACAACAATGACCACTACCACGATAACCACGACCGAGCCTCCCCTCCCAACCTCTCCTCATTAAGGTACTATAAGGGCGACAGAGTATTAATTAAGACTACAAGGTTACGCTGCGATTCCGGTTAAGCAGTAACCAGCCTTAGTGTGCTGAACTGCGAGTGGCCATCGTCAAAAAAAAAAAAAATTACGCTGCGAAAGTCAGTCATGTGCCAATACGCAGTCGAAATTAACATCGCAAACATTTACACATTTCAGATTTTAATCCGGGCGACTCCTTTGAAAAAGGTAGATGTAAAAATGTTGAGCAGTGCGCAGCGATACCAGGCCACAAGGTGGTGGTTGGTACGTCTGACGTATGTGATATTACAAAATCCCATACGTTAGCCGTACCAACCATCACCTTGTGGCCCAGGACAGCAAGGCCGACTTCAACAACCGAGGAACGCACGGGCAACTGGTCAACGTGGACACCCCCTACGCGACGGTCAAAAAGGTCTAGGCCTACTCACCCGATGTGATTAAACTCTATTGATTTTAATCGTTTTTTTTTTATTTTGACGTTCTGAAGAAAAATTAACTTCCAAACACAAATAGTACCTACTGATCCGTAGGTGATATTTGTGGAATAAAAAATTAAATAATAAATTATTGCACTAATAACAACTGTAAAAAATATCGATAGATGCCGTATGTGGAATAGCTCAGGTGCCATTCCCTCAAGTACCGTTTAAGCGGTTGCCCAATGTGGAATACTGCCATTTAACTTCTGACCCGTGCATGGCTTTCGTATAAGGTTTTATTTGAAAGTAACTAATACTTTAGTATTATGATATTTACGATTTTGATGTTAAAGAACCGGCTTGCTGTGATTTTGGTGTGACATCATGATGTCGACGAGATGTTTTAGGCTAGTAAACCTATTTTCTAAAAATTCTTGATCACTGGTAGTTCTCTAACTTTTTTAACGACTCTATGTACTCGGAATAGGATTCACTATTCAACTTATGTAGCACGAGTAGAGGGTCTCCCACGTGCTAGTATCCACACCTAAGTTTTTGATGGCGAGGGGGGTCTCTAAAGTAACGTCATGCAATTTTTTAATGGCTAAAATGATAGTATATGAGCTTCTTGTTATCAAATCGATGGTTTAAAGTCTCCCTACAGACAATATAACTGTCGGTACTGCTAGGTAGGTGCTGTATCAAGCGCTTGCCTTCACCTTTCACCTTGCATTTAAGGAATTGCTTGAGCGTTTGATTATGCTGTGTTTTTGTGGATTGCTTCGCTAAATAAATCTTTAAACGACCTGCACTGATCAGCAGCGCAGGTCGTTTAAAGATTTATTTAGTTTCCTGTAAACACAGGAATTTCCATTAGTAGGGTTACTTTCCCCGATAGGATGTTGACCACATTTTGGCGGTGATCGCTTTCTTCATACTATTGAAAGTCCGCTCGTGTCTATTGAAGTGGGACTTATAATCACTTTCTAGATCATCCCCTGACTCGCCAATGATTTCCCAGTGAAAGTTGTCAATGTTATTCCAACGATTTTGTAGGATACGAAGGGCATCTTCGAACTCCAATTTGTCGAAAATTGTCTCAATATCAATGTTTTCGACAGCTATGATTTGTGCTTTAAAGTTGACCGACTGCTGAAGCATATCGTCAAGCTTCCTGTTGGTTCCCCTCGACTCAAAAGTCGGAGTTGCTGTTGCTGCTTCTTGTGGTTCCGGCTGCCTCACCAAAGTTCCGGCCGCATATTGCTGTGCTTGTTGAGGATACACTGGCTGTTGACCTCGCTGAACCAACTCATTTTGACGTTGACTAATAACTTTCTTTGCTGTCTCGTAAATTTCTTCCGTACGCTCTAATTCCGAGTTGACAAAATATTTATGATTGGCCTTTTCATTAGGGAGAGTTTTTCATGATCTACACCTCTAATGAAAGACCGAAACGTACATACACATGTTTTACCAAGCGCCGCGATTTTGAAAAAAAAAGAATATGGCGATGGGTGGCTATGCTACAAACATTCTCTATCCCTTTTCGCTTCGTTAGTTTTTCTTGTGGTGGCACTAATTCCGCTACAACATTTCGAGAAGAGTGCGTCAGAATGTTACAGTTTCATTCCCGGTTCATCATCGGACTAAAAGACGTACAGCGATAAGCCATTGGCACATGGTGGGCATACGCGCAATACACTTTGGGAATACTTTAATTATACATACAGCTCAGAAGTGGAATTCCCTGACGGAGTGTGTAACTTTAACATCCGAAACGTCCGAATAAACTTTGAGGTATTTTTGTATAGTCCCAAATACTTAATTGTATGTTTTTCAGGTCTTTCACTAGCTAATTCAAATCGATTTACACTTTTGCATTTATAAATATTAAAGTAAGGATGTAAAGTCTTAATGTTTGTTCTTTTTATATTTGTATCACGTAAAGGTTTGACCAAATTCTTTTCGCAGGAAGACCTTGACCTGAATCAGGATTATTTTTTTACTCCAGAAGTACGGTTGAATAATAAGATGTAGAAGAGATAAATAAGATTTGCTGGTGGGAACGTCAGTAGACGCAGTTCAAAATGCCGTATCGTCATCTCCACAATGTACATGAAAACACACTTGTCTCCAAATAGAATTATACGAATGGCAATACCTATCCGTATTAGGTAACAGGGTGACATCGTACGTTCACGGCGGGACAATTAAAAGGAAATTTTAGCGCTTGCGAGGCGCAGAGAGCGTATCTGTGTCTCATTCCGGGCGTAAGTGCGCCTCCTCTCGTCACCGTGTCTCCACGATTTATGCACGCAGTATTACACGCCATTCGACACGTTGCCGCCGAGGTATGAAGATAAAATATGAGGCTGATGAGCAAAAATAATGAAAAATTAGGAAAATACCCATTTCCCTAATTTGTTCAATTTTGTTATGATATAATTAATGATGCACATGTGAACAAAGAACAGTTAACTGATGACTAGCTGCCGCCCGAAGCCTAAGGCGGGGATTTTAACTTTCCCCTTTTTAAATTTATTATTATGATGATAATCATCATAATAATAAATTGTTATAGCTATAACTGTAAAGTTTCTACAAAATCTGTTCTGCAGTGTTTGCGTGGAAGAGTAAGTAACAAGGGATCCTGCCGTTTTGCCGAAAAGATTTTTGACAAAATTTCATTACCCAAACAAATTTTAGCAACCATTGCAATATTTCGAATGATTTTAGTACGCATATTTTTATTTGGTCAAAGTTTTACTTGGCAAAATATTACCAAGTATAATGTCATTATGGCATTTGATCTTTTATCAAATGATTTATTACAGCAAACAATCTTCAGACACTAAACTATTCAGATTAGGTTAATTTCTTCTTTAAACAAAATTGGTAGCCTCACTCCCCTCGCCAACGCGAGGTGGCCCGCAGAGGCGGGCCGGCACCAGTCGGGGATTGCGGATGTCGTATACGTTCCCGCGATCCCCGGCGTAGGTGGGAGATGGAACACCGGGGTGGTTTTAGTCAGTAAGAGTCTGACAGACCCCTCCACCCGCCCCAGGGTGGAGGATTTCCGTGAGGATTTCCCCCCGAGATCAAAAAAAAAAAAAAAAAAAAAAAGTTTAAAACTGTGACCTCCTACGAACGACCAGAAACGACTTGCATTAATAGAAAAAAGAGATTGTTTTTAGTAGGTTACCCGGAACTGAACTATTTAGATTAGGATAATTACTTATTTAAAAAAAATAAAACTGTTATTCCAACTGAAATATTTGACTAAATAAAAAATGTTAAAAGTATTATTTGGTAAACAAGTTATAGTTTAAACGTTCATTTCCCAAACATTAGGTTTGCGTTACAATTTTTTGTGAATAGATTTTTTGCTAAGTAATAATTTGGCAAATGAAATTATGCGAAATTTTTTTTGGGAAGTGAAAATTTGTCAAGTTCTTTTCGGTCAAACAAGCGAGACCCAAGTAACAAACATCCGACCTCCCTCAGAAATTATAATTTAAAGAATCTATCTATTTTTATTCAATCTGCATTCAATATAGTAAAAGCTCCTTATTCCTACAACTAATGTGCTTCTTAACGAAAGGTTAATTAATTAACTTAGCCATTCGTGACGAACTTCAAAACTTTTTAACTCCTACGCAAGTAATTATTGTCGAAGGAGGCATCGAAACCTTTAACAATGCAACCTGCAAGCCAACATTAAAAAAAAACATGTAATCGAATAACCCCTATACAAGGTTGTAATTCATATCCGCACATTCCCATGGGATACCTCCACATAATTGTATGTAGGACCGTTTACCCGGGACTTAGTTAACGGGATCGTTCCTGTCATTCCAACTCTCAATTACACTCATTTCATTTGGATTATTGTCTCATTCATTTGATTTATCTCTTTTTTCTCCCTTTTTTGACGCTGTTCATTCTGTCCATCTGAAAATCAATCTTACTGGCCAAGAATGTCGAGGTCGACTTCCAATCTTACCGGATGCAGCTGAATGCTAGTATTTTACATAGAGTGACTGCCTATCTGACCTCCACAACCCAGTTACTGGGTAATACCCCCTGGCAATACTGGTGTCAGTATCTGGTTATGTTCAAATAACAGCCGGGGCCGGGATTTAACGTGCTTTCCGAGGCATGGAGGGAACTAGGTATGTAATGTATGGGCACCCATCCACAGACCGACTTCCACAAGCTTAGCTTAACCTCGGAGTTCGTCCCGTGAGGCTGTTATTATTTAGCCTTGAGCTCATCTCTTGTATCTGAAAGAAATAATGAAAAAGTCGACTCTTTCGCCAACTAACTGTAACTTTTTCATGTACCATTGGATCGTAGATGATTAAATGATTGCTACGAGCGTAGCTGGCGTAGCAACCCGTCACGCTGTTGCTACCTCGTCGTAGCGATACCGGAGAAGTAATTTATTTACAAAGAATAAAAGTTACACAGTAACCTTTAAATACTAGGTACGAAAGAAGAAAAAATCTCACACACACACGAGTCGACTGTATCCTAGATTAGGACAAACGATACTTTTATGTCGGGAGTATGTTTCTTTGGAATGATTTCGACATTCATGCGGGCGAAGCTGTTGGCAGACAAGCGAAGCTGTTGGATAGGTTTATCAACTAACGGTCCGCCAGGTACATTCTCATTCATCCTCTTCCTCATTTCTGCTTGATATCTGAGAGATACCACATCCAAAGAATTTGTTCGTTCCTGTCTCCTCCCCTCCACCTCAAGGATGATTGTGCCGCTTGTCTAATTGTTTCTTGCAACGCCGCTATATTAAGCAGTGAGATGCCGCCGACTTTATGACTTCTTGAATGAGTCATTAAGTTGTCGAATCAATTCGTCTTCGGCCTCGGCACTCGGCATTCGGTATTATTTCTGCCGAGACGAGTTAGGAAGCTTTATACCTCAGTTATTTTACAACTATCGTCGACGTTGAGTTTGAGACGTTTATGTAGAGATAAATCAGAGGAATTTATGTTTTTGAAATGTTTTTAACTGTTCTGAGTAGAATTAACTGGCAAAATCTACCGATGAAGTTGTAAAGTTTCTTTTTACAGGTATATAAATCTACGAGCCATTTATTTTGTTAATACATTTTTACTTCTCTGCCATATTACATTTTGATCGTGTGTTAATACAAATGTAAGTATTCGATTAATGATAAATAGTTATAACACTTAATAAAACCAATTAACCTAAGAAGTTCACATGAAACGGTCAACAGAATACAATATCACTTACTTTGTGTACATATGCAAAGTAAACTAAATACTCTAAGCGAAGACAACAACAAACTTTAATTTTAAAGTAAAACAAAAAGAAAACAAACAGATCGCAACATTCATAACGCTTAAAATTCATATGAATTAACTTTATTGGCTGAATGCAACCCAAGAAAAACTGAGCTAAAGAACTTGTTAATATTCAAAGTTGAGTCAGAAGAAAACTTAATTAAAATAGAACATTTTATATATAAATAAGATGTAGAACTTATGGCAACTAGCGGACCATTCGACACTTAGTCATAACTTAGAAACTGCAATACTGGACGATAGTAACAATATTATGTAACTTGGAAATTATTGGAAGAACATTGTAACTAAGTTTAAAACTATGTTTTCAATTTCAACACACTGGAAAACTTGTTCCTACCCGCACCGCTTTTAGCCTTGCAATGAAGTGTATTTCACACGCGTGCGGAAAATTACAGCTGCCAGGAAGCCTTCTCTGGTCGGTGATCAGTCCAAAGAAATTCGACCAAGGCACATGACAAAAATCATTTATTTGTTAGTAAATACTATGTATATGAACTTTTTTTTTTCGAGTGTGTTGCAAAACGTTGTTTGATACACTTCCGGCTTGAGTGTCTTTTTCGCCTCGGCTGCAATGACAAAGCCCTACTGTATCAAAATGTAGTATTTCGCGGAAATTCCACGGATGAAGGTTTAAAAGCAATTGTCTCAGAGTTAGCAAGTCATAATTCAGTTTAAAAATATAACTAAGTTTTCATAACAAGATGGGTGACAGAAGAAAAGTGCATGTCTTCTTTCTGTCTGAGTTATTGAACTGGCAACTTGATCGTTCATTTTACGAACCCCATTTTAATCAAAGACGTATTTAATTCTGACCTCTAGTAATCGATAAAAGCGTGACCGTAACGAAAATAAACCTACACCAGCCTTCTGCCCTTTTCAAATTACTACAAATAAAACGAAACTTCGTGGTCTAATCAATTTTATAATTATTCTCCTCGCCATCGAACAAGTAAATTGCTCCCACAATCAAACCGAATCAGCCAACAGTATCCTGTTAAACTCAATCACAAGAATTCACAACTTTCAACAAATTTCATAACACTAATTTGCGAAGACTGCCAATATTTATTTCGGTACTAGCACTTCGCCCGCGACTTCGTCCGCCCGAATTTCGAAGGTAATCCACGAATTTTAAAGCCCCTCTACCCCCTTTAGCTTTAACCAACTTTTTAAATCAACTCCCTTCACCCCGCTAGGGGTTGATTATAAAAAAAATGTTAGATACTTTTAAATAATTCCACTTTTAAGTTGTTTTTATTTATTTATTTGTTATTTATTTATAGAATAGTTTCTTTGGGCAGACATTTTTATTTTTAAGAAACTTATTTTTCAAAAACGCTTGAAAACATGTTTATTTATTTTTTATCAAGCACCTAAATACAAAGGTTCATGTTTTTATCTTCAATAATGACGTACTCCCATACAAACTTTCATCTCCTATTGCAAACCCTTTTAGTACTTATCTCGCAACAAAAGGTAGCCTATGTCCTTCTCCAAGGTCTAATCTATCTATGTACCAAATTTCATCAAAATCTGATCAGCGGTTTAGGCGTGAAAGCGTAACAGACATACACACACTCACAAACTTTCGCCTTTATAATATTAGTGTGATGTGATGTGATAGTGTGATATTATGAGTGTGATATATGGATATGTAACAGAAACAAAACAAGTGCCTATTTGAACCGTCTCTAACTACATGTAACAGTAGCTTTACTTAAGGGATGATCTAGGGAGAAAAAAAAAACTTAAAATATCATATCCTTCCCCACAACTCAAACTATCTTCATACCAAATTTCATCTAAATTGGTTCAGCGGTTATTGATTTCCGATACAAACTTCCACCCCTCTTTTCACCCCCTCAAAGGATGATTTCAGGGATAAAAACTTCTATGTCCTTTCCCGAGACTCAAACTATCTGTATACCAAATTTCATCTAAATTGGTTCAGTGGTTTAAGCGTGAAAAGATAACAGACATACAGACAGACACACTTTCGCATTTGTAATATATTATTAGTATGGATGTTTTTAGGCCAGTATTCGTACCAAGTTTCAAGTATATTGGACCAAGGAATAAGATGTTTCATACAAACTTTCAGCCCATATTTTACCCCTTTACGGGTGGAGTTTCTTAATATCCTTTCTTAGGTGACATCTCCTACTCATAATCGACCTCGGTACCAAATGTTATGTTTTGGGTCAAGTCGTTTTCGTATCGGTTCTTTCAGAGATTACCTCATACAATAGAGCAAACCAACAACTATATCTCTTTTTATAATATTAGTTTACTCATATAAAGGGTATTCTACTCAATTCAGTCGAGTTATGGTAAGATACGTATCAGCAACATCTCACTAGTGGTACGGATCACTAATCCCGCTCGCTAAGCGGGGTTTATGTTAATATAGGGTAGTATTGCCATGATCACAAGTCGCATGGGCATCCATGATGCATGTTTATTTACCCCTTTATTTATTTCAGAATTTATTTTTGGTTAATATCGATGCCTATAAGTTATTTTTTATTTTCTCTGATGTGTCTGTATTAATGAATAAAATCATTTTTCATCTGACTGTACTTCTGTCTTAAAGCGAATCTGACCTAACACGTATCTGACCTAACGCGAATCTGACCTAACGCGAATCTAGCGTAAAGCGCATCTGCCCTAATGCTAACTAATGATTTATACGTATAGCTCGTGATCATCGCTATTCAAGGTTACGCTGGCCGAGGGCGGTTTGTGGATGGATAACCATCCATTACATACCGAGACTCCTCCGTGTCTCGAAAAGCACGTCCAGTCGTTGATTCCGACAGTCGTTTTAAAATCTTCGGCAGATTATCACAAGTCAATTTGACAAGGGGTATCATGTTACACAGTAACTGGTCTTTGTAGGTCTGCTGCATCTAGTGTGTCTGGGAGCCGACTCAATACAGAGAACGGAGGGGCTAGGCAGTTTGGGTGTGTATCCTTTTAAGTACTTCCAAGCGCCTCTTTTTCATTCGCGTGAAACTGCTAGTAGGTATCCTAGGTATCTTATCCTAAAATACAAAAAAAAAACATTTAACGCTGATACTCAAAACATGTCATAACATTCCCCAAATATCGTGTAACCATGCGAACAAAACTATCAGTGTCATGGGTTTAGTTTATTGAGTTTATCTCCTGGCTGTATCTCCGCGGTCGGCTGCCTGTCCATTAAACTTGCCACCACTTATGTTATCCGGGTATAATAAGCGGTGAAATGATGGCAATCGAATTTTGAATCTTTAAATAAGCTAAATTATTTGATGACTGTGATTCTAACAGTTCACGTGTATGGCCGTGTTTACCCATTTTACGCCTTTATTCTAAATCCGATTACAGGAACTCCACAAAACTCAATCGCCATGAGAACAGAAAAGTGGGCGATAAATTTGGTTAGGTTTCATTTTTTAAAAACCAATAATAAAACCGAGCAAAGCTCAGTCATCCAGGTACTGTCAACAAATAACTGGCAATTTTATTGATTCGAGTACCTAGAACAATTGCATAAGAAGAAATGACACGTTTTGTTCTTCCATTCCGTCCTGTCAACCTTCACGCTGTCTCTGACTTCTTTTTTTTATATTATTCCTAAAATCCTCAAGCAATCCGTCCATCTTTTCTTCCTTCTTTTCTTGTTTTACTGTTTTATTTATCTTGCCCAAAAATCTAAAAGCACACAGTGTATCTAACTCAGTAAATAATTCACAGGTACAAAATATATCACAAATTGAATTAAGCTTCATGACCCTCATTCATGTAACACCGATTTGGGAACGGTTTTTTCATTCAATGGGCTTTTTCGGTCATTAAGTCTGACGGGTACCCATACAGATGCAAATTGATTAGCTTCCAAAAGATATAATAATAAAATTGGTGTAACGATGCAATAACGTGCCTTTGTATTTACGGAAATTTTGTTTAACAGAACAAAACAGGTTTTATAGAATAATTCGCGGTTTTGTACGGTTCTTTTTTGTCTCGTTTCTCAGTTTGAGTTTGTTATACAATTTTCTACTATCTCGGATCACAGAATTCCCTTACAGACATTCTGAACAAACCAAGAAGCCTAATCTGCTTCTAGTCTGAGGTAGGCCGGTTGGAATGGCGGCCGCCATGGCCCATGCACAATGGACAAGGACCAAATTTGGAAACCAAACCCCGATAGAAAGAAAGAAGTCTACTTTTATAGTTAGTCGACTCTTCGCGTGACGAGACAAAAATACCTATTTAACCTTCAAAAACTACGGTTGCGCTCAAATTGTAGCAAATTTTGTCAACCTCAAATGTCGTCGGATTAACTTTTTACGGAGAATTCAAAGTTTAGAGGCCATAAGCCAAAATTTGATAGGTAAAAGACCGAAAATATTTAAGTTTTCCGAGCACCACGAAGTTAGCAGGTGAACACTACTGGCATCTATCCCAATAACGTCCCAAAAAATCAGGACAGTGAAATTAATTGCGTCCTGAATGTTTTAAATGACTGGCCTATTTTACTATTAGTTTATGTATGTTAACTTATTAATGTGTCCAAATTAACATTATTTTATAAATAAATTCAAAAATAAACATAAGGAAAACAGTTTTTATCTATCCTTACAATAACAGTTGCCACGCAGTCGTTAATTAAGGATTTAAAAAAAAATCTTTTGCTTCGTAACATAACACAATCTTCCACATGTCAAATCTAAACAAAAACACCCATATTTCTCATCGATTCGTTGTCGGCAGTGCAACCCTAAGGTATACATTACAGGAACGAACCTTCCCCTAAACCGCCACTGCCCTAAACTATCCTGAGGGTCATTCCCCATAATTACAGCGGCTTGGATCGCTGCGGTATTTGCACCATGATATTGTTACACAAGATCTAAATGCTCTGTTATTATTGTATCAAATGCTGCCGCATCTCTAACCCAGGTAGCTGACTTAAGAATTTGTAAAGACTACTTTTGCTTGAAAACATGTTGGCATTAAATTAGGGTTTGACACATGCTGCCAAATAATCAATTAAAAAACCGGCGCTAAGAATTAGAAGTAAATTTTTGTGATACTCCAATTTAGCCTGAAAACATGTTTAGTTCAACTTAGGCTTTAAACTAGAGTTCATTGAGTACTAAACTCCAAATTCTCAGCTCAGAAACCGGTTGCTAGTCTCCTTTCATAAGCACAAGAACAGGTTTAGTTTAAACCACAAGAAGAATTCGATGTACGGCGTAATGCGAGCTTAAGTCTGGATATAAAAACGGTTTAAATTATGAAAACATTTTCTTTAAAGCTTTTATTTGGAACCGGGGGAGTACGAATTAATAAAAACAGGGCGGGAGAGTTCATAAAGAAAAATGTCACTGCATTGCAAAGTAATGCTCTCTCCTTCTAGCGTCGACTAAAGAACGCGAATTTACAAACCCTTCTCCGTGAATATCCGAAACGAATTTGATTTTGTTCTTCCTTGTACTAAATTATGCACTTCGGGATAAGCGATGTCGTTTTGTTTTAATTTGCAAATTAAAGTGATAGTTACGATCGTTTTATTAAGTTTAACAATCATCATCATATCATCCGAAAGACGTTCACTGCTGGACATAGGCCACGCTTGGCAGGCGGGTTGGCGATCGCAGTGTAGCTGTTGCAATGCACAGAGAATGCTGCTGCCCATACTCTGGTGAGTCCCTTAGTCGCCTCTTACGACACCCACGCGAAGTGATGGTATGGTGTTATTCTTTTACGTCCGACACCATACAAAAACAGTTTAACAATATTCATCGAATATTACATAGAAATCTTCCACTGCTCACTCCTCTGATAGAAAGTATATTTCGTGATAAGTTAACAACTAATAGAAAATTCAAAAAAGAAGCGGTAATTCTCACTCATTTCAGAGCATTCATGAAACTGGCGCGCGGAGAACGCGCCCCAACGGACTGGATGTCAGTATTTTGTTAATATATGAATACATTACAGCAAGTTCGAGGAAACAGTTTCTCGCTAAATTAAAATCTCTCACGGGCGAATTAAAACTGGAAAGTTTTTAAGCTTACTAGGCGTAGCGCTTAATGATATTAAACTGCTGATTTATAAACAACAGTGGTATGATATACGAGGTTACTGTGCTAGTTTCACTCGCTTTACTGAGAAACAAAATCTATGACAGAAGTTCTTCGATAAAAATGAATAAACCATTTTCCTATGTAAGCAGCCTTCTACGATTTTCTTCTTGTGAGTGTAATGAAATGGAATCTAGAAACTTATTCTCGAAATCCTCTAATCCTTCATGCAAATGTAAACAAGCTCTGTAGTATTGTGCTCACATTGTACTAAAACGTAGATCCGTTCTCGGGTAAATATCGTCAATACGAACTTACAATAGACGAATTAGGATTCTATGTTCAAAGCCTTTCAAAATACAAAAACTTTTGTATCTTCACGTCACGAATCCGCTGTTGATTCGCACACCCGCAGCTCATAGCTCAAACACTACATAAATTCAGTTTTTCAGTCTGTTTAGTAGGTGTTGTGTGTACGCTAGTTTATAAGCGCGGCGGGGATCGTGGGGCGCGCGGGGCCCGTCCGTGCCGTATCTGTCATCTCCCGGGCGCAAACACGCCGTTACCTCGCCTCATTTTATTAGGGGCCCGTGCCGACAAGCCGAAACCACTAACGCGATGCGCTAATAAAATTGAATCAGCCTTCTTTCTACTTCGGAAGCCGGAATAGTAATGGACTAAGATGGTTTAATCTTTTTTTGTTGAGTTTTTGCTATAGCTGTCTGTGTTTGAGAGAATTTTCTTCTGTCTCGCAAAAAAAAACTTGAGCATTTTCAGGAGTTTAGAAGCTACTAAGTGCCTCTTGCATTCAAAGATGATAGTAGCTAAGGTTTTTTTGTTTGAATACGTTCCCTGCACATATACAGGGCTACCGACCTACAACAAACATACCTACCTACTTTCCTATTTTATCTGTGATAACACCACGATATAAACCACTCAAATCCATTTTGATTTCAGTGAAATCTCTCCAGTGCAATGGTATCTCAAACACAATGTATTGGTTTACTAAGATATTGGGACATTTCTAGGAACACGCACACGAGATGACGAAAACTGACATGCTAGCCAATCAGAGCTCTCTCTAAGCCGAATATCCGATGGACATACAATTTCGTCATCCATTTTGAACATATATGTCTATAGGTAAAGGATAAACAACGCTACTTTACTAAGTCGTCAATGTTAGATGAAAGGCCAGTTGAATAAGATACCGAGAGTAAATGAATCCTAGATGGCGTCATCATCGAATGTTTTATTTGTTGGTAACAAATAAATACGTTTATACGTTTACAAAAAAAAGAGAATAGGAGAAAGAATAAAGTGTGACAAATGTATGGAAATTCTGATCAAGGCGTCGTCCTAATACGACGAGTGATAATTGGAACCGGAAGGCGCCCTCTGTCGACGCGACGACGCGATCGGGTATTCCATGCAAATGAATACGACGACGCGATCGGGTATTCCATACAAATGAATGTGACAATCGCGTATTCACACGATGATCACTTACAATTAGGACGACGCCTTAAGAAACGCAAAGCACGACGACGACGTTAAGAAAATGTTAAACTACATTTTAGGTACGCTAGAGGATACAGGTAAAATCTACAAAGAAAGTGATCGTAATAATTTTGCTTTTTCATACGTGCATTAACATAATGCGTGTTAGTTGAGAGTGCGAACCACGTGACCTTTTGAAGGGACAGCGCTGAATGGTCGGTATGTGTCCTTTTAGGGCACCTCTCACGTGTGTGCTAATGAGAATGTAATTTACAACAGACTTTTCCGGCGGCTTCGCTTTATTAAATAGTCTATTTGTATTCGTCTCTGTTTACAAACAATTCGCTTGAAAAGTCATGGATAGACAATGTAAAGCAGGATTATAGAAGTAATATGTCTTTTGCTTTTCATATTCTTTTTATTAATTTTTTGGCAGTGGTTTAGATATATGTATATAGATAGCCAAAACCATGGCACAGCTCCGTCTAAAGGTTCTCTGGTAGAGATCGCTGTCAACGATGAGATCGGAATTGCACCCTTAAAATTATGATTCCTTGTTTAACAGTCTAAATAAGGTTTACTTGAATTTTAACCCAACGTGATATGTCCAGAATGAAGCAATAAACCAGAAAATATACAAAAGGAAAAGTAATATTTAAGTAATATTAAAATGGTTCGTATTCGTACGCGGCATGAAATATGCGGCTACACAAAGGTTCCGTGAAAAATGTCGCACTCTTAAGAGAATGAAAAATATTGGCAACTCATTGTACTCGCGTTATCTGTGGACCGACTTATATTTTACTAAGAAATTTTATGCGACATCGATCTTTTATATACTAACTCGTATTCATTTCGTATTAGAGAAAATATGTTTAGAAAAGGATGTATTCATTTTATTTACCTGACTGATACTACAATAAAATTGTACTTATCTACATTGATAAGTACAATTTTACTTTTATTTACTTATTGAATTGAATTCGTTTTAGTTTTAGAATTATTATAACTGACTGAATGGGACCTTATTAAATCATTCCCATAAATATGACTGTTAGTTTTTCTGAATCGTGAACGTATTGGAATCTCTCAGGAGCAAATGCTATCTTAATTCGAATCTTACTTAATGATAATAATTATGTACTTTTATATTACTCAATTAATAAACCTACTAATGGCTTATATTTAAATCTTTGCCAAAAATTCTGACGGCTTGTTTTTAAGACACGTGAACGTATAGGTTAAACCACTCTGGAGCAAATGCGATGCGCAAAACTCGTCCTTAATCAATAAGCGGCCCAATCAGAAAAGTTACTAAATAGAAATTGACACAATCACCATGCTTGGCTAACGCATTGTAGAACGCAGTTAGTTTTACTTGGTGCACATGCACACATGCCCATATCAATTGAAAAGTTACTAAACAGTTGCTAAAAGAAACGAAAATATCTACTTAACAAAATTCAACAAACATATTTCATTAGAAAAAAAACTAAACGAAAATGACACGCTAAAAAAGTGTCCCTGGAGGTGCCAAAGCGCGATTCGCCACGCACTGCAGTCGACTGCACGACTGCGCTCAAGAACGCAGTGACGCTTCGCTTCATCTCACACTTAACCGTCACCGCCAGTTGCCACATCCAGTGCTTGGATCACATAATTTTTTGACGTATCGTCCCCCTGAGTGTACATCTTTTTTTCTTTGTCTTCCACTCCTCACAAATAGGGTTGCTTATTTTCTTCTCTGATGTTATCAATTTTCTTTGGTGGTTTCTTGTTAAAATATAAACTGTTTTTCTTTTGAAACAAGATTTGAATCTGCGTATGCGATTCACTGATATTATATTTACAATTGATTGACCTGAACTAGTTTCCGATAAGACTTTTACCGAATTCTGAAAATCTGTAAAGCGTATCATCCTACTACTATTTTTATAAACGCAAAAGTTTGATTTAACTTAACTTTTCCACCAAAATAATACAAATACCATAAATTATAATGAGTGGAAGTAATAGTTCCACGTGAGCGGAGCAGTAGGCCGCAACTACTCGTATTACCTAAATCAAACAAATACCGCAAAGAAAAAAAGCAAACTAACAATAAATCGATATGTTTGTACTTGTGTACGCGAGGTATCTGCTGATCAGCAATTATCCGCTGGTTAAGTGTACACAGCTCAACCCTGCAGGAGCCGATTGCGATCAAGAGCGGCTCCGTGGAAATGAGAACGGCCGGCCGGGGACCGCACAGATAAAAACTTTCACTTTTTCCGACAACTCTCCGCGGCGACATTCGCCGGCGACAATAACGCCGGCTGCGGACGCCCTTATTACGTTATTGTTTGCGTAATTGTGATAAACAAGTTTCGTCATAAATGTGGAGGTGGTGTTTCTTACTATATTTGAAAGCAAGAAATTGTACAAATGCCGTATGTAATCTCCAGATCCAATAACCACACACTATCCTTTTTTGCAGATTTACTAAATGCTTCATGACAACCTCACGTATTCAAATCTTGAGAATAAATCTGGAATTATGAAAATATCTATATCTGCTTCCGCCGGCGCACTCTACCCGAGTCTTCTTAAGGTGATAAGTGGAGCTCTCGCGCCGAGCGCGGCTGGTTTACCGCGGTGGCAGTTTTATTTACGATCCAGAGCAATATCTGGAGAAAGCAGCGTCGGGTATACTAATATCGGTCGTGTGGGCGCAACCGATAGCCGCTCGATAGAATAATATGACGGGCGCGCGACCGGCCCGCTGGCACGTAGGCAATAAGCCGCCGGCAGAGAGCCAGCGAGCCGCCCGGAAAAATAAGATTGCAACCGGACGCTTCTGACCCACCGCGCGTGCTTCCACATGCCCGCGCTGCCCCATGTTGCCCCGCGCTGCTCCGTACTACCCCGCGCTGCACCGCGCTGCCCCACAATGCACGGCTGCGCTCGTAGGGTTGTCTACGTACTCCACATTCCGCTTGTAACAAACGACTATTTTAAAATGTTCCTACTATCTTGTTACCAAAGAAAATACAAATCTTCAAAAATGCCAGCCAACATTGAGCTCAGTAAATGCCTAAGTTGTTTAATTCTATTAAATTCTAATAAAACTCCTAAAAATACTAGATCTAAATTGGTTAATATCTATTCCAAACCTATCTCATTCATAAAATAAAGTTAAACCATTCCAATAACTCTAACCCGAATCTAATATCAGAAATATATTCAGTGCCAAAAGCGCAACGAGAAAATGAGCCAAGTCAAACTTTCACATTTTACATCCGTACGTGGGCAATGTAACTAACGTGTAACATATTCAAAAAGAAAACGTCCCGCTGAGGCGCGCCTTGTTTCATTTTACGATCTTATCGAAATAATCCGATCTCGCTTGTTATTTACTGCCACCTTCCCTCGATTCCGGCTCTCACGGCAACGTGACTACCAACCGCAAATAATTATCAACCTTATTCCCATAACATTCGACGCTAAATGCGTTATCCTAATCCGACGGCACGATTCCTTACACTCTCGACTTCATTCAGGAAACGACGACCCGAGAGCGATTTGGAGAAGTACATACAGTCAGACTTAGTTTCCGGTAAATATAATTCATTTTCGGAAGTTTCTTTGAAGCGCTTACGATCTTTTTCCTTGAAATGCTTCCATAGACGTACCTCGAGAGATTGAGAGGAAAAATCTAGGTGTTTTATTTCACATGAGACTGCGGTTGTGAAGCCAGGCGCGCTATCACAATAAACACTTTGCGGTCGCGGCGGTCGTGTAAATTATTCATAGGCCAAAGGTTTGTGACAAGTCTTGGAATAGATACTGCCAATAACGATGCTTCCATCTAAGTGTTGCCTTGGATCGGGGAAGATAGTGAGGCTTCGCTTTCAATGTTGGAGGTACGCAAAGTGGATTTATTTTTAACATGCATTTCTCTTTTTTTACATCGATAAGAAAACTTTATTTACCATTTAGCTGGTACTCGTACATATTTTCTGCAAAATTAAATTACTTTATCAACAAGCGCTTATCAGCCAATATTTTTGAAAACAATGCAAACAAAGTAGTAACACTTCCACTGTACAGAACAAGCCACCCTTTCTCCCGACAATACAAAAAAAAACAAATTCTGTTGACACATACACATATAAAAAATAACGTACTTAGGGTATAACCCTCTGCGCCCCCACCACACTATGAAAATACTATTATTTCAGTGTATATGACGTCACCGCTCCGCAACGTGTTGCAGCAACATCGCTACGTGACAGGGAGCCGAGGTCGGTTACTTTTTAAGCTGAAACAAGAACAAAGCGCACTGGTCTAAAGCTAAGGCGAAAAATTCAATATGGCAGTTGCAAGACTCGAGTCTCTTGCCACTACACGTCTAGAAGCACCTAATAAGCGTGGACGAGAATGAAGTAAAAATTCCCGCCATTGTCATTCTCGCCTCGTACCACTGGTAATGAGCTAAGTTCGCCGTAACGCCTCGTAACTTACATACCAATCGTTGGCTCCTCACCACCCGGCCTCCATTGGTAATCACGCCACAAACATGGAAAACAGGAAACTTCTGGTCATGTTTCGTACTGGATTTGAAGGCTATTAGTTTGGGTGGAAACTTTTTTGTAACTTTAAATTAATTTTTCGAACTGTTTTTTTTGTCCGCTGCTTTACCTGTTATTTTTGTTACTTGAACTTTTTGATGATTTTTAACGAATTCTGAAAACCGGTTATATTAATCGTGGAAGTGGGTTTATTTAATTGCTTGAAATAATTTTGCCGAAACTGCAAGGTATTTTTTGGAAAATAGATCAATCAATATTAAAAAAATAAATCCTTTTAAAAAACGCTCGTTATTTATAAAGGTACAGGTAAGGCTTAGCATTTCAATCGTCTGAATCGGTTTGAAACAAAGAAAAACAAAACAAGAAACACTAAAAAACTGACACTAAAGAATAAAACTTAAAAACCCACGCGAAATGAGTAGTTTCCCCAACAATTTTCCTAAAAGCAGTCGTTGTACACAACAAACCAGATATATTTTCAATGACCAGACCACAATCTAGGTAACTAGTCAGCTCCCGAAGCAGACAGCCACCGGTTTCTTTTGACGCCTGGCCGCCGACTTTGTAAATGGAATTTGCAAGTAATTTCGCCACCACCCCGCCCCTTCGCCCCCCGCCCTTGCCTTGCTCTCTTGTCTCCGCGTGTCGCTTCCATTACAAATTGTGTTGGAATAAAAATATGGCCAGATTCATATGGAGCGGTTGAAACTGTGTCGATTTTGCTGTTTGTGTGTCTGGATTTGATAAGTTTTTAGATCACTAGCTAAAGCTAATACAGCACAGGGCTATGCATCATCCAGAGGTTTTTTTTTATTTTATTTTTTTAAGAATATTTAGGGAAGTCATCAAATGACTTCTTCCGCTCTGGGTGGAGCGGAAGGGCGTGCCAGACTCTTACTGACTAAAACCCATCTGTGTTCCTTCTAAAGCCCTTTGCGTTCCAGGGCCGCGGTGACTCTTTCGAACAAATTCCGCAACCCTGGCAGGCTCTAGCCCAAGCGGGCCCCGTCCTCTATGCTGACATCTCTTTGAGACGCGCGTGAAACACACCGCGCCATCGACCCGGGCCTGGTGGTGATCGGACAGCGAGCCACCCAACGCTCGCCGTCCGCAGGCCCGCGCCTACGGTGGAAGGGGATCGCCCTGCGACTCCCGACGCCCGGGGCGTCTTCTCCTGTAGCGGCGGTTGGGGCGAAGGCCTTGCCTTTCCCTCGCGCGATCATCCAAAGGTTGAATGGTAGAAAATGCGATCATGCAAGAAAATCCCATTTCATTCCATTCCATTGCCTTAACATTTCATTTTAATTTATTGGCATCAATCTAGCTTTTTATCGTCAAAATATTAAACAACTCTGCACTTTCTTAAAAATCCTTTCCTCTGACAAACCACTCTATATAGATCGGATTCGTTCACGGAAAGAAGTGGGCGTGTAATAGGAAATGTTCCGCATATTGACTCCGGCGACGTTCCCGAGATCTCTAAACAATGACACACAGATCCAACTTACACCATACAACATGCATTGATTCTTAATCTGAGTCGACTCGCTTTTTTGTTGAAAAATTGATTCTGCGTTTTGGAGTAGGAATTAGATTATTTTTGATAGCTTATTTAAATTTAGGTAAGTACTAATTACTATCAAAGTTTTACTCAGGGAAACATGAGATAAGGATGGGGTAAGATGTAGCAAGCCGATTATTTAATATTAAGGTATCTTCTTGGTTTCATGTTGTGCCATGACGGCAGACAGTTCCTTGCGCTGAACTTAATATTATGCTAAGGGCGTTAGGGGCTCGCGAAGTCTGGGTTCAAACTTCAAGGCCTGGTTTTGAAAATCGCCATCGGTGAATTTTTTGCGCACTGTATTAGTATTGGTTGAGGAACTCGTGGCTAAATAATAACAGCTGTATGGGTTGATCTTACATCCATCCATCGAAACTTTCGCAGATATAATATTATTAGAAAATATACTAGCTTTCCGTTTTTTCCCGTTCATAAACTCTATAACCTTCCTCATGAATTTGGCTACCATAAAAAATTTTTTTCCAAATCCGACTGGTAATTCTAGAGATTAGCACGTTCAAACAAACAAACTCATCATCATTATTATATTATAATAGAACTAGTGACCCGCCCCGGCTTCGCACGGGTGCAATGAAGATACTATAAATATACCACGGTTTTAGAACGCTGGTTTAATGCATAGTAACTTGAAACTGTGTCATATGTCAGTGTTTTCGCGAAATCATCTTGAGAACATAACTTGAACGCTATTTATAGGGCCCCTGGCCGGTACCGCCGCAACCACTATGTCCCTGCATTTTAACTGTAATATCTTCGGAAATATTCATTAAAATTACATGTTGCAAAGAGCCATATTGATCTACATAAAATGGACAATGTATTTAAGGTACTTAATAAGATAAGGATTAATGATGTATTGCTTAAAATCGCTTCGTAAATAAGCCATTATTTCTCGTAAAAAGTAAAGGATAAAAAATGGTTATTGTGGGTTATCCCTAAGAGATAGACATATACCATCGCGGATCTTTTTTGTAGACCTTTTTAAGGTATACAATACTGTAGTACATTATTTTGATCTATATCGTAGGGTTCAGCCAGCGTTTGCAATGTAAGCGCAAAAATATGTGTTTATTTACGACACCACATTAGAAACCTTTAAAATTATCAGTGTTTCTCTACTATATTATGCATGTATATACATATAAACCTTCCTCTTGAATCACTCTATCTATTAAAAAAACCGCATCAAAATCCGTTGCGTACTTTTAAAGATCTAAGCATACATAGGGTCAGACAGACAGCGGGAAGCGGCTTTGTTTTATACTATGTAGTGATGGATCGATTATTTTTTTATTGATAAATCGCAGGTATACCTAAGTTTTTTTAAGATTATAAAATTGATTGCCAACCCTCAGGTCTTTTCATTTGTTGAATTTTTGCACTAACGTGTTCTTTAATTCATTATCCTGTAGGATAGATTCTAGTATCTCCTTTCTCCACAATCATGAAGCTAACCAAAATCACTTTACAAGTAGCAACTAGAATTTATTGTGACTCATGTTTATTCCCTATTGTTTGCGACTTGGAGTCGTTTAATGAATAAATCTTAGGAGTGAATTTAAAACAATTCACTTCCGCGTGGTTCTCGGACAATTTCTTGTGATTTGCATCTTTTCACAATGTAGAATTACGGTACAGCTTGCGAATAAACCTTTGTAAGGAATTGGAATCAGTTTATTTTGAAAATGGTTACTTGCTTGAATTTGTAGATAACAAGTAACTTAAATTTCATAATGGATACTAGGCCTACATTAATGTGGGCTAGGAACCCTTATTAATCTATATATATATAAAAATGAATCCCTTTTTGCCTTGGTCACGGCAACACGCGTAAACGGCTGGACCAATTTTGCTAATTCTTTTTGGTTTTGTTCGCCAGATTACAGGGAAGGTTTAAAAACAAAAAAAAATAGGTATGTAGGTAGGGTAGGAAAGTAGGGTAGGTAGATAGGGTAGGGTAGGAAAGTAGGGTAGGTAGATAGGGTAGGGTAGGTAATGGTTGACTGGAGGTGACGGGAGCGAAGCCACGGGCACAACTTGTAAAACATAAAATATTGAGAAAGATTACCTCGTTGGTTTAGTTGTCGGGAGCGCTACTGCTGAGAGCATGGTCTGAGTTTCGATCCCCGCGTCCCGAGTCCCGTGCTAAGTGTTAGTGGGTATTTCGATCTGGAATTTCTCAGTAACAGTTTTGTGCTGAGTTTATGACTACAGACATTATTACATGAGACTTAAACATTACTGTCGAAATGTGCGTGTACCTCTGTCTAACCCTTTGTGAGAATCCATGCATGACGTCATGTTATGTTACCTCTTTAAATGTATTTTAATTGGAAATTTATTTTTTGGTTATTCAACTAAAATAATAATTTCTTAACAGATGCAATACCAGTTTTATTCTGTAATTGCAATTTTTCTATGTAGTATTTTTCTGTACTACCTACATCTAAACTGCAGGAAATAATAACAATATAACAACGTTTTATGGAAAAGGAAACGTCTTTCATAAGAATAGAAACGCACTGTGTGTGAATTTAAAATCCAACTTCATGGACAATTGAATACATTAAGTGGGTACTTAGGTACATAAATTAGGTAAATGTATTTGAGCCTTTTTACATGCTGTCTGTCAAAGTCGGAACTATTGTACTTTATAGGGTTTCGAACATCCGTATAAAACGGAATCCTTCACCCGTCTGTCTGTTTATCTGTCCGTCTGTCACAGCCAATTTTCTCTGAAACTACTCGACCGGTTCTGTCGTAATTTGGTACACATTCGAACTTTTATGACCAAAACACGGATGCGTTACGTAAATAAATAAATGTTGAGTAGATACTTTTTTTTTGGGTGGTGGGTACTTTTGGGGGACAAATTATAAAACTAGAAATTAAAGTTTTTCAAACTGTAACGTGTGTCATATGAAATAAAAGGGCTCATCGTAAAGGTCTCAAAATATTTATTCATTCTTTTAAAATAAATAGTTTTGAAGTTATTTAAGAAAATTTGATGCCCCCTTATCTTCTTACTCTAAAATTTTGGAAAAAAATCGGATTAGGCCTCTTTGCCTATACATTACAGGAAAACCTACATCAAGTCAATGGTTTTAAAGTAACATCTTAAAAACAAAAATTCGTTCGGAACCTTTTGCACGCGCGAGTCCGACTTGCATATCGTTGGTTTTTTTATACAATTAAGAATTCGGTCAATGTTGGTATTAAACGAAATACTACTAATATTCTCGATAAAACAAAGTACATAACAACACGTAGGTTCCGGACTTCCGGTTTTGTTTCTCAGAAAATTGACAACATCACACAGAATTGTGGTCCTAATGAATGATTTGGAATTATCAAAGCGTATGGGGCTCTTAGAAGAAAAGTAATTAAATCCAAAACCTCTACGAAAAATCCTGAACCTGTTGGCTTTTAGTGACCCACTTCTCTAATACTTAACTCTTAAAAGTTAAACTCGCACAAAAAATAAGCAGCTAATAATCCAAGCTGCTAGTATGTAAAGTAGAATGTAATATCCGAACAAAAAAAAGTTAAAGTAGCAACCTCCGTAGACAGAAGCTTTGAAAGATAAACAGATTTTGATGAGCCCGCCAAAGCGGGAAGATAATTCGAAAATCGCTACCGCTGCTTGGTTAAAGCAAAGTTAAAATTGGAAAACCGTCTTGATGATCCGAGAAATACCTTCGGGCGAACTTTAACTTCAAACCCTTTGAAAACTGTAAAGCTTATCTACACGGTACACGTTATTGGAGAGTGTTTGTGTTAACCCTTATCAATATATCTTTACGAACTACTTACTGGTCTGTAACAAGCTTATAGATCAACCGTGACACGGAAGCTAAACTTGCCCGCTACAACACGGCTGAGAATACGAGGCATACATAGATTACAGAATACTACCGCGAAACTTTTAAAGTTTTGCATAAAATAAGTAATACAGTTTCATAACGACCCAAGATCTCACAGTTTATAAAATAAAAAAATAAAAACAATTCCACGTAACCTTTCTCTACTCTCTAATACATATTCTATTCTACATTTAAAGTGCTTGTGAAAAGGATTTCCTAGGGTAAAAGTTTAAATAAGTTTAGGCGAGTTTCTCAGACCCCTTTTACGAGTGCAAAAGGGCAAAGAAGGCAAATGTTTATTCAAAGATTTTATAGATTCTGTGGAGTGAAAGGGAGACGAAACTAAAGTTCATAGATCAGTCGAGTGAGGAGAACGCGTGCTTACCGAAACATGTGTAGGTACATTTCTACGTAAGCATGGATTGTAAACCTTTGGGAAATTGTGCTAAGCAAAGTTTCTCGACATTGCTCTCATCTTTATGAACGTTTGACGTTCTTACCAAAGAAAAGTTGATAACAATATCCTCATTTTATTTCCCAAATTATAAAACGAAACTTCACTACATTATAGGTACAAAAAGAACGTGATGCCACAATCAACATCCCAACTTTCTTGACACAAATTACGACGGATATAATTTAATCTTCGCGAACTTCGTTAATTTTATTTTTCCTTTGAATTAATTTAAAAATTCCTGCTGAGATCCTGGCAGTTATCGAACTCGGGACGTCGGAAACTTTCAACACTAGTAATATTAGCGAAGTCATTTCGAGAATTTCTGACTTTAGAATCTAGGATTGCAGACGTTAATTCTTTCACACGTTTGTAGGAAATCTACTTATATAGCGGCTTAGTTTACACAATTTGAATAACAAAAGTTTGAAATGGATATCTCAAAATCTGATTGTATTCGCGTCCGGAAATACGATAAGCACTTAAGTTTGGGTTATTCAATTCGGCTCTATTCGGCTAACGTTTTTACGGGTCGCTTTACGCGGCAGTAATGCGAAACAATATCGTAAACGTAGTGTGTCGTTGAGAATCAAAGCTATAAACTGTACGTCGGTAGCAAATCGGTGAACGTGTCGCGGAGCGAGAGACAGTAAGAAGGCTTTAGGACAAGCGACGTGCGACAAAGTTTTTATTTCCCCAGGGACACACCGATCGCAGCGCCGCCCAGGTGCTCCCGCACCGATGGAAACCTATATTATTTGTTTGAACGAAACTTTCTGGTCTCGCGTGAGATAAGTAAATTATGTTTGCGTCCCGAACGCCACGTTGTATTCAATGTCTCGCACCGTGATTTGCTTATTTAAACAATAAATATTTGTTCGCAAAAGTTCCAAAGTTTTGGAAACTAAATTAACTTGTGAAGTAACCTTGACATTATGTGTTCTTCTTTCTCGATACAGTATTCCACGGAGCAACGTGAACTTTGAGCTGGAACAAGCAATGTTTAAGAATTTTATTTTAAACAAACAAAGAAAAGAGATTTTAAAACATTATCCTGAAAAAAAAACCCACATACCTTAACCAAAGTAAAAATGAAAAAGTTCTCAAAGAATGCAAGCAATAAAAATATTATACAAACGATCGTCATACATTACCGATATTAAGCGTTGATGAAACTGTTTTAGCGGTTCCGCGCACTCCGGATATTCCAGGAAATATTGCTGAAATAAAATATACAGACTTCAAATTATTCCCACATAAAGAAGCTTGAGAGCTTTATGGTTATATCATATAATCGCAATTTAAGAGTGCGAGTGTTGGTCCCTATAAATTAATAGAAATAGGTAGTTATACGATGGGAATGGTAGCTCTTGGCTGTTTGAAATTGCTTAATTATTTAATCGTAGCCATTAAATTTGGTTCACTTTATAAGTACAGTAACATCTACAGTAGCATTAGGTATGTTTCCAACAAACTTTTATCAACAAGACTCGATCTGCTTGAGCCCTTCATAACAGATCATTTACATAACACACACATCCTATGCGTACCTACAGTCCCAACATTAATACTTACAAAGCAAAATGCAAAGTAACAAAAGTTAACATCACATTGTTCACGCGCTCGTTACGAACTCGAATCGAATTGGTAGCTTCGAGACTGTTTCGAGCCAAATGTGCCTGGAAGGCTGATGAATCTAATTTTTGTGTCGGGGCGCAGCGGCGTGTTTCTTATGAAAATTATGCCCCATTCGAAGGCGCGGAACAAGTTGAGAAGTTGAAATAAACTGTCCCGCCGTGACTGGCACACTGATCGGGCCGGGCGTGCGGAACGCCGCGTGTAGAACGCTCATTTAAATTTCGTTTACATTGTTACCGCGACGTGTGAAACGTTCGATTCTATTGGATCAAATTAAAAGATGAGGTCTAGTAAAAGTTTCGAAAATTTGATGGCTGCTCCTTAAATCTTTTTTTTAATATTTTAGAGTTCTCCAATCACTAAAATAGACTTGTATTTTTACCCATTTCCAATCAATCTTAGATTTCTAACAATAACTTTGTAGTTCCGTGGTTACTTAAGTATGAGCCCTTTTTTCTGTATTCTCAGAAAGAATTTGATTGTCTGAATTTCCACTATTGCGATTAAATTTTTTAATTCTTATTAAACCCTAACAGGCGGCGCAGTGAGGCAGACAGACCGCGAACATGCCATTATCACCGAAGCGGACAAAAGGATGAAAACAGGTGGCCTCACCTGAGTGGAGTGAACCGTGCAGCCGCTGATAACGAGATGAAAACATGCCAATGATGCTACCACGGAAACAGAAATAATACACAAACATCTTGGTCACAATCTATAAATACAGTCAGTTATTTTCGTCAGTTTAAAATTAACGTTTCACTAATTTTAAATAAAGACAATTCAGTTGTTTGAGGTAGGTTAAGAATATGAACAAAGCGAACACAAGATATATCTAACATGCAAACGAGCATAAACAAACAGTCTTTATAATCAGCATCCCAATAATGGCACATTATACATTGCTTAGCTTTCTGCTCACACCGCACACAAATCTGTGCGATTCACATAATTATGGGCACGGTAGGTGATTCGGCATGTGATTCACAAGCGACCTATGTGTTAACGCGTTGTGCAGACAAACGCGGCACGAATCGACCGCAGCTAACGTGGGAAGAGTACATTTATTATGTCGAGTCACGGTACTCATTTGGGTATTAGAGATAAAATTAAAATTTACGCTTTGCCCAAAGCAATTTGTAACCGCCCGCTTTACTTCGCGCAGAAAATAGGCTTTGGTTTATCCTCGCTTTACATTAATTTTCATAAGTGGCTTACATTCAACGAATGCGGCTAAGGTCCGGTTAGAGGCGGCCGAGCAGTCGGGCGGCGTCGCGACGGACTGCGACGTCCTCCGTCCCCGCACACGTTACACCGCTGTGTTAGCCACTTAGGTTTTGCGAATTAAATGTTTCTGGTGGACTGCGCGCTTGTTTTTGTATGAATTTGAAGTTTATTTGTTAGAAATTGTGGATATATATATAGACAAAGCAATATAATAGGACGCTTGTATTATTGTGAAGTGTGCGGCCAGTAGGCGGGAGTTTATTTCTGTTGGTTCTTAAACAGTAGCCCAACATAGCCAAGCTAACCTCACCTAAGTCTTAAGCGTCTATTAGTCAAAAGAAAGGACTGTAGAACAAGAAATGCCAAGACAATTTGTCAATGAGAATTCATTGTTGTTTGGTTTAGTGTAACCCGCTAGTGAGACTGATAAATGTCCTTTCAGAGTGCGCCGTCAGTCAAATCGCGGTTGCCTGCCCACAAGATATATTGTGGACCCAAGACTCGTCCTTGTGGAACACCCGGCCCTGGCGTTACTTTAAAATTAACCGTTTCAGTGATTATTTACTAAATAAGTGTATACTCTACAGAAGTACCGAAGTTACTTTAAATACGTTGTGTGGCTCAACTTTTGCGAGTTGGGGCGAATACTGAAATTTCAAAAGACCGCAAGAATCTTAAGAGTTGAGTATTTTAAAAATGTCTTGTGATATCCTGTTTAAAGTCTTCATTGGATACCGGGGCGTAAGTAGAAAAACATAAAATGAGGAGACGTTGGGAGCAGGAGCTTTTTTCTCGTAACAGATTCCCAGTTTTCCCGGTTAATTTCATCATTCACAAAAAAAGGCTTCTCATTTTTCCCACGAAAGGTACATTATCCAAAGGTGTGGACTGAGTAGCTTACGTGTAACATTACAGGGTTGCGCCTACTCATTCCAGGACAAAGGGCCAATAGGTTGATTGCTAATCAATCACCCAAATATTGGCATCTGACACTTACCTCTTCAGTGGCTAAGCTTTAATTATTCTAGCATAAAACTATTCGTTCACTTTGACGTGGGTAACGTTTAATTTGCGAATGCTAACAGTTTTGGAAACGTTTTCGACTTAGGGCGACCGCAGCAAACATTGGCTGAACAAGAACAAACAAAGTAATTAAACACATCAAACGTTTGAAATTGAACCTGTGACTCAAAGCGCTTGGAGAAATGGCAACGGTCACGGGCCATATTACGAGTCGGCGGATCACAAAGCACGTCACGTTACACGAATTATGAATGGCTAATAGAAAAGCGCTCCTCTGCTGAAACCGCCTGTTACTACTCGTACGCAATTCATTGGGCTGCTTTACCGAATCGTTCATCTTTCAATACTCAGATATTTTTTAATTATTGACATAATTATTTTCTAAACCCCCATTTTTTATTCCTCAGGTAGTAGTTTTCTGACAGAAATCGGTCCTTAGTTCTTAATATTTGTTATTGGATATGTTCTACTATCGAGTGAGATTGTAGAACATATCCTTTGCTTCTTGGAATTTAACACAAGTTTTTCGGCTTTATCGGAAAAAAAATTCTTTCAAAAATTTCCATACTTTTCTTGAAGACTCAGCTATTCTTTTTCCAGGAAAGCTAGTATCGCCAATACGATATTTAGTGAAAAAAGGAATTATTTTCCACGAACACTTCTTTTCTTTGAATCAGACCGATGTAAAAATAAATTACTCTACAGTCTAAACAAAAAATAGTGGAGCAATTCGGTCAGTGTAAACTGTAAAAGATACGGAGAGAAGCTTAATGGTTCTAAACACAGCTTCAACAGAAGCCGACCACAACCAACTAAATACATAGACTTATGCATGTCCTGTGACTGGCTTTGCTAGTTGTACATTGGTATCCATTCAATTTGGTTTGGAAATGTGGTCGTTAAAAGTTGCATTTCGATGATGAAATAAAAATAATGTTTTGTTAAGATTGATGTGTGGTGACTTCTAGCTATAAGTATAGTTCGACTGTCTTAAATTAAACAAACGTTTAGATACAACCATAATCTAAACAAAAACGGTCTAGTGCATAGATTGGCAATTCGATAGCCACGATTAGGTTAATGGCAACGTTTTCACTATTAAAATTAGTTTTGCTATTTACTGTTATCTATTAGCAATTTAATAGGCTGAGTATTTTATAGAGGGATTACTCATTATAAATAGAATATGGTTTTGCAACAGGTCAACTTTATTTGCAGGCGTTTTTAACCGACTTAAAAAAAAAGGTTATCAATTCGATCCGTATGTACTCGTAGGTAAGTTGTATTTTTGGAATTTGAAGTTGGTTCAAAAACAATAGCAAAGACATTTCCGAAAATAAAGTCACATTACAATTTGTTTTATTTTTTTAATTTTGGCAGGTCTGCCCAATCAGAGGTTGAGAGGTAGGCATGTTTTCAGGGTTTATCTATGTATGCGTGTGAGTTTCTTTAATCACCATAATCCGAATCCGAACTATTTTTTTCTGATCACATTGTATGTGTCTTTTAATCATCAATGTAGCCTCTTTCTCTGTGAACGAGACATAATTTACCATGGTAATCTTTCCGTCAGGCATCTCTTCCCATTTAAACAAGGTTTTCGCATCAGTGATGTTATCATTTATTCAGTTTTAAATGAATTTTATAAAACCTTTTGTGCTCTGACAATAATTTTACATTTCCTGATTCATTTGTCGTGGCTTAATCTGATTGTTGAGTGTAATAACTTACAGTAAAATATAGTAGAAGAATCTATATAACTAGGAATACTATGATTCTATTCGGGCCTGCGGTCACCAACCCGCTTACGCTGCTGGTCACTGCGGCACAGGACTGCAATATGCTGAGTTGATTGATTGATTGATTCTAGTCGGGGCATAGACCACACAGGACCACATAGTAACAATAACAATCGTTTTTGTTTAAAAAACAGTACGTTTAAAAAAAGAAGCCCAATCCCTATTATTTACTTAATTTAAACATTTTCATTGTAACTGGTGACCAACAAAGTCACAAATTCTAATTTCAAAACTAGAATAAAAATTTAAACATTTTTAGATGGCCAGGCCAGACATTTTATTGGGGCGAACGTTAAAACCGCGGTCAGACCTGCTCGAGTGGGCTCGCAGAATGGACCCACAGACATTTATAAAGCAATTGAACCACGCCCCGACGTCTTGACCGGTCTTTGTGGATTGGCATTGTAATGAGCCTGTTTTAGTTCATGATTGTGGTTAGGGAATGTCTGGCAGGCGGGACGCACCATGAGTCCAGATACACTCATGACAGAAACGCATCCCTTTTTACCTAGAAGAGCCGAAACTACAGAGCCCCATATTCTTTTTGTTTTGGTAACGATTGTACAATGGTTACAAACGCAATAATGCGTTTGTGACTGCAAGAAATACACTAGACCTCTCTGAAGAAAGCCATAAAAAGAGAAATAAGATTTGAATGAAGAACGTCGAACCCCAAGCTAAGACAAGTGTAAAATGGGACAGAGTATGTCATATTAATGGGGCAGCTCCAAGTTATACCTGTTAACATGCTTTAGCCATAGATAATTTGAGTGATTGCAGGACAAATCCTCTTCGACCGACTGCTTAGATTGATGGTCATCTAAATTTAATGCCTAATCCCTCAGCCTGTAAGCGATATAGCTATTAACGGATAATAATAATGGGTTGCAATATTGAATAGTTTATGAATTCGATTTACCTGCAAATTAAGGCGTGAACAAAAGATATCTGTTTATTCCATAACTTGACGTTGGAGTAAAAGTTAGTCATGTTACCATCACCAATCCGGATACAAACAGTTCATTGCACTTTTCCGCAACAAAGAAGCGTCTAAAACTAGCCTATGTTTCGAGTATTCGTTTTGGAAATCTGACACAAAAACTAAAATTCAATACCAGTGTTTTTACAACACAAATGGTCTTTCTCTATGTATAGTAATACATAGAGAAAGACGTGGTGTACAGCCTATCTAATCAAATCCATATATACTTCTGGACACATCTATTGGCCCACCTTGTATTTTCAGTTTCGTTTGGTCCTAGCTAAAATTATATATTAGGTCGAGCAAAAAGTTTTTATGCAGTTTTGAACCTGGCACATTCACAATTTCATTCAATAGTCTTTTCTTGAATTTCGAACACAGAATTTAAAGAAACAAAAGACAATTTGGAGCCTGTTTGTTGATATCAAACAATCGAATACTAAGAAAACTTGGTTTTATTGGTTTACTTGGATTTAATTCTTGAAAAAGTGATTGATATCTTTGGTTTTGCAACAAACATTACTTATTCTTAACATTAAGGTGAGGTTCTATCAATAATCTATGGATACTTCACCTGAAGTCGCCGCCCAAGCTGTGGCACTTATTCAGGCCGGACACAGCCAAAGAAACGTGAGTGCTCAACTTAATTTAAGTCGATCTGCGGTCCGAAATGTTTATCGGAGGTACCTAGAGACTGGCGGCTTTGTTCGTCGCCAAGGAAGGCCACGATCTCGGGTCACAACTGAAAGGCAGGATCGATTCATCGTGACGACCAGCTTGAGAAATCGTCACCTTACCTCCATTGAGATACAAAACCAACTTCGCGACTTCCACGGAGTATCTGTGAGCGCTCGAACTGTTCGGAGAAGGTTAAAAGAACGCGATATGGTACCACACAAGCCAGCTAATGGGCCCAAACTAACGCGAGCCCACCGAACAGCGCGCCTTCATTTCGCACGCAGTCATTTAAATTGGACACAGCAAGATTGGAGCCGTGTACTCTTTTCTGATGAGTCTAAAATTGTGTTACATGGCAATGATGGAAGGAAGAAGGTCTACCGACGTAAGGGAGAGCGTTTCGCACAATGCTGCTTTGAAGAGAGGGTTGCTTATGGCGGTGGCTCATGGACTGTCTGGGGCGGTATATCCGCGAGCGGCAAAACTCAACTTGAGGTTGTTACAGGACCACGGCTGCCAACATTAAATGCTGAAAGGTACATTCGTGAGTGCTTAGAACCTCACGTGATACCATACGCGGACTATGTGGGCCCAAATTTCCTTTTTATGCATGATAATGCAAGAGCCCATGCGGCCGGCATCGTCAGGGAATATCTTCGGGATGTGAACATCACAGTTATGGACTGGCCAGCCAGAAGCCCAGACATGAACCCCATTGAGCACATGTGGGACGAGCTAAAAAGACGTGTTAGGGCTCGTCAGCCAGTTGCCCAGACGATGCAGGAGTTGAAAACTGCCATAGAAGAGGAATGGGAGATGATCCCTCAAAATTGCATAGAGCGGTTGATAAACTCTATGCCTAATCGTATGAGAGCTGTGGTAGATGCCCATGGAGGCAACACGCGTTATTAAATTAAACCTTTATTTGATAAAACATGTTTTTTATTCAAAAATCAATTGCCTTTAACAAGGCGCATATCCGACTTGTTAGGCGTAGCTCCATGTCGTATGGTATTCTGAATTCAAATTTAAAACAATACGATCGAAAAAGATGGTAAAATGTATCAGGTTTAAAACTGCATCAACAGTTTTTGTTCAATCTAGCAATCATATTTCGGTAGGGGCCATCGAAACCTAAACTCTAAGGTGGGCCAATAGATGTGTCCAGAAGTGTATATAAAAACTAGTGGTCCCGACTGACGTTGTCCTGTCCGAACGCTTGCTTTGTGTCAGACGAAAAATTATAGAAATCGATTGCAGCGCCACCTACCGGGTCCGATTGCGAATCTAAACCATTCTTGAATACCCTTGAACATACACAAAAAAAAATTATCAACATCGGTCCAGCCGTTTAGGAGGAGTTCAGTGACATACACAATACACACGTACACAAGAAATATACATATGTATTAAGATGAACCCCTATTTCTCCTAGTCACGCTACAACTTGAGAACGGCTTGACCGATTTGGCTAATCCTTTTTTTGTTTTGTTTGCCAGATTACAATGAAGGTTTAAAAATAAAAAAAGCTAGGTAGGGTAGGTAGGGTAGGTAGGGTAGGTAGGGTAGGTAGGGTAGGTAGGGTAGGTAGGGTAGGTAGGGTAGGTAGGGTAGGTAGGGTAGGTAGGGTAGGTAGGGTAGGTAGGGTAGGTAGGGTAGGTAGGGTAGGTAGGGTAGGTAGGGTAGGTAGGGTAGGTAGGGTAGGTAGGGTAGGTAGGGTAGGTAGGGTAGGTAGGGTAGGTAGGGTAGGTAGGGTAGGTAGGGTAGGTAGGGTAGGTAGGGTAGGTAGGGTAGGTAGGGTAGGTAGGGTAGGTAGGGTAGGTAGGGTAGGTAGGGTAGGTAGGGTAGGTAGGGTAGGTAGGGTAGGTAGGGTAGGTAGGGTAGGTAGGGTAGGTAGGGTAGGTAGGGTAGGTAGGGTAGGTAGGGTAGGTAGGGTAGGTAGGGTAGGTAGGGTAGGTAGGGTAGGTAGGGTAGGTAGGGTAGGTAGGGTAGGTAGGGTAGGTAGGGTAGGTAGGGTAGGTAGGGTAGGTAGGGTAGGTAGGGTAGGTAGGGTAGGTAGGGTAGGTAGGGTAGGTAGGGCAGGTAGATAGGGTAGGGTACGGGACCGAAGCCACGGGAACAGCTTGTAATATTGTACATACGAAAGTGAGTTTGTTTATTTGTTACGATTTCACGCCTAAATTGCTGAACCAATTTTCATGAATTATGGTAAAGAGACAGATCGAACCCTGGAGACGGTCATCGATTTTTTTTTATGCAAACAATTTACACTTGAGCGGGCGAAGCGAAGGGCAAATAACTTATTCTAAAAAATAAGTAAACACTACAGAAACATAACATACAGTAGTAATTACAAATAACGAGGCTTCGCGGCAGGCAATAGGTATATTTTATCGGCTTACACACACGCTATCAACCCCGCCACACACCCTCGACGATTGTCGATGATGTACTAACACCCTTATAAAGTTCCTTGTCGTCATCTAACACTGATCGTCTTAAGGATAAAGCTATGAACTATGGTGAACCTTTCTTTATTTGTTTTTGGGGTTCCGAACCTCTGTATGGAAAAGCGGAACCCTTATAAGCTCACTCACTCGGTTGTCTGTCTGTCTGTCTGTCGGTCTGCCTTTCTGTCTGTCTGTCCATCTGTGACAGCCAATTTTCTTCGGTCTAGTGACCGATCCAGTAGAAATGTGGTACACACATACACTTCTGTGATCCAAATACGGATGGGTGGCGAAAATAAAACTACTGAGACTAAAATTTTGAAAAAAATGCAGTCTTTACCTATAGATTACAGGAAAACCTATGATTTTGAAACAAATATTTGCACCTTTGCACGCGAGTCCAACTCGCACTTCCTCCTGTGCAGGTAATAATGTAACTTTTGACTTATTTACCTTACATAATGCCAAAATATTTGTAGTACAGCTACATACTCTACAAGAATTAACGGAAGTGAAATAAGTTTTGCTGGAACGAGGGATTAATTTGTCAAGGCCGCAAATAGGAAACTCCTATTAAGCGAGAACCTAAGATTAATAAAAAAACGGAGGTCAAAGGTTTTTCAAGAAACAACCTCATATTTCATTCCTATGACTGCCAATTCTAATGGAATTCTCTTATTTCCTACAAAAACTTTTCGTCTAGAGAAATCGGACAATGCGGTGTTTAGCACATGCCTACAGTCCCATAACTACCAGCAACCCTCAATCATCTTTGTGCTACGTAGAGGCTGAAAACCATAACTACGAGCTTTAAGACATGGTTAACATCTACTTAAGATACTATAGATACACATCTTCGTTTTGAATAACGTAGAGTAATAGAAATTATCTGGATGTTAGAGGCGTTACATTGTAGGATTTGTTTACTGGATGAAACAGGCTAGTCTATTCACAACCAAGAATAACAACCATAATATAAAAAATACTAGCTTTCCCACAGCGTCCCATCTATCTCTATACCAAGATTCATCAAAATCGGCTCGGTGATTTAGGCATAAACGTAACAAACAAACAAACTCTCTTTCGCATTTTGGTAGTTCTCCAAATGTATAGGTATACCTTCTGTAAACTTCAATCTAGAAATAATATTTACCTAAAGTCACTCATGCAAAACAATCATTTACAACATAAATAAAGACACCAACAAAACCAACCAGACTACTTTAAAACTCTTCCAAAAGTACCAACATAACAGAAAAATAAGTAGGTCCCTACCAACCATAGATTTTCCACCTAGTTACTCGCCAAATGTTCAGGATATAAAAAAATGTTAATATTAGTTACGTCCACATATCAATAAACTTGAGAACGGAGCTTTAACACGAAAATATTAAAACCTTTTTGCTCTTTACCTCCCGAGCTCAGTCGCAGTTGCTGTTAGTTTAAAAACGTATTTTTAACGTTTCTCTTCCAAAACACGTCATCTAGTGGCTTTAATTTAGGGTTGATACTTATGATTTTAGAGATAAGATTCAGTGTTGAGTTTTTGTGGAGAAAATCTTGAGTGTGTTGAGCTTTTAAGACGTCCCAAGAAAAACTAATATCTCAGATATTATGTGGGCGTATGTAGGCCATGTGCCATGGAGTACATGAGCCATCCTTCAAAACTTTCACACACATACTATAGATTATGTATACGTAACTGTTTTATAATAGTACATTTTGATGCAAGTTGGATTGGCCGAGAATAGAATGACAAATACTACGATTTTAATTTTCGAAATAAAAATAATATTTCATAAACATAATATTTTGTAACAAAAAAATGTGAGAAATGGCTTTATAGCTCGCAAATTTATTTTGGTGCACCGTGTTTTATTTTTGTAGCAACCAACCGGCCTCATATTATCATCTGTCGAACAACAACACAAGGTCTGCAAGCCGCGCACTTTCCTGCTTGAATCATCATCTGCCTAGCCTTTTCCCAACCATATTGGGGTCGGCTTCCAGTCAAACCGGATTCAGTTGAATACTAGTATTTTAGGTGGAGCAGTTGCCTACCTCCACATCCCATAAACTGGGTAACAGTTCTTGGCAAGACTGGAGTCAGATTTACTGGCTTCTGACAATCCGTAACGACTGCCAAAGATCAACAAATGACAGCCGGGACTAATGGCTAACGTGCTTTCCTGCATGAATGCGGTTATGAAAAACAAAACGCACAGCTTGTGGTGTAAACTGCGTTTTGACCCTAAAAGCGGTGAAATATGAGCCAGTTTTAGAGAAACAATTTTCAATATTAATAACTAGATTGCGACAGCCCTATGCTAAAGCCCTGCGGTCCTCACTTTGTGCGGCCTTTGATTGGCAGACGACAATCCAAAAATTGTTTAAACAACAATTTTATTGACGTCAAAATATTCCACTTTGGTTTGCGAATGGATTTTATGAAGCGCAATAAAACGCAAAGCTCCTAAGTTTCAAAGGGCTGGATAGTGATTTTGATAGCTCGAATACTGAGTTGTGTTTAATTTAATAGGTATTGTCGGAGTATTATTTTAAAATACTTTAGCAATGAAAAGAACTTTTAGTAGATTTAAAATATTCAAAATTAAAAGATAAACTAACCAAAACCTCTGAATAAAAGAATATTTTTTTTTTTTTTTTTTTTTTTTTTTTTTTTTTTTTTTTTTTTTTTTTTTTTTTTTTTTTTTTTTTTTTTTTTTTTTTTTTTTTTTTTTTTTTTTTTTTTTTTTTTTTTTTTTTTTTTTTTTTTTTTTTTTTTTTTTTTTTTTTTTTTTTTTTTTTTTTTTTTTTTTTTTTTTTTTTTTTTTTTTTTTTTTTTTTTTTTTTTTTTTTTTTTTTTTTTTTTTTTTTTTTTTTTTTTTTTTTTTTTTTTTTTTTTTTTTTTTTTTTTTTTTTTTTTTTTTTTTTTTTTTTTTTTTTTTTTTTTTTTTTTTTTTTTTTTTTTTTTTTTTTTTTTTTTTTTTTTTTTTTTTTTTTTTTTTTTTTTTTTTTTTTTTTTTTTTTTTTTTTTTTTATTTATTTAATATGGGTTTGCTCTTGACTCTAGTCTAGGTCATAGATGACAGAGACAAAGTCGACGATGGAGCGAGCTTACCCAGAAGAAGCCTGTTCACTCTAATTTTGAAGAGATTAGGGTTGTATGCGTTCGGAAACACAGACGCAGGCAGAGAGTTCCACTCCTTTGCTGTGCGCATTATAAAAGACGTTTGGAAACGTTTAGTGCGAATTGGTGGAATAGCAACAAGGTAGGGATGGTAACTTGCAGTGCGTCTAGATGTCCGATGGTAGAAGGGGGCCGGTGGGATGAGATCGTGGAGTTCCTGGACACTCTCCCCGAAGTACAATCTGTAGAAGACCGACAAGCAGGCAACCTTGCGGCGATGAGCCAAGCTGTGCAGCTTGGCATCCACCAGCCTTACGTCGCCAATGAGCCTTTTAGCTCTGTGTTCCACCGAGTCAAGCGCGGCAAGTTGGTATTTAGCTGAGCCATCCCAAAGGTGGCTGCAATACTCCATGCAGGATCGGACTTGTGCTTTGTAGAGGGTTAAAAGCTGTCCAGGCGTGAAGTATCGCTTCACTCTATTTAGGATGCCCAGCTTTTTGGCCGCAGTTTGGGCTTTGTGCTCAATTTCAAATAGATATGAGTCACAATATTTTAAATAACATTGATATTACACGCAGACTCTCCATGTCTCTAGAACACAATAGATACTGATTCCAGCAATACAGCCATAACCATCATATAAATATTGACAACAATCCTTACAAAGGCCCTCTATATCTTAGTCGAACCGGAGCTCCACACAACAAGGATCTAATCAGGTTATATACTGCAGCAATATTTACCGACAATTTAAATATTGGACACTGGCCACTTTATCTTGGTATACGGGGAAATAAGGAACTAAATTCAAATGTACTAAGTTTGACGTTTCGTTGACATTTGCTGTCAAAAGGAGCGCCGCCATGTTGGATCATATTACAGTGGGCGTACTGTAGGCTTGTGGGTAAGCTGCGGACAGCGATGCGAGTCCGAGGGTCCGCTGACATGGCTCTACCCCTGACTAATGCGGGGCATTAATATTCCCAGTAATTAATTGTTTGCATGTCCGCCGAAGAAACGTCCCGTCTCATGAATTCTCTCGTATAATTTAAATTAACGGACTGAGGATACTTCACACGGACGCAAACAAAAATGATGATCTAACTGTCGTGGAACAATTATTGTTTTTAATCCGTTGGTAAAGGGTTACAGTTATTGTGTTTTATTAATAAAGGAACGCTTGAGTTTTCATAAACAACAAACTGGGATCTTCTTAATTAGAAAATGCATTAAAACAAGGACAGATATTAATGATCTATTTTTTGCCAAACTAAAATAAGTTTAATATACTATTACCATGTATCTGTACGTATTACCAATAAATTCTTAATTACCATGTTCAAATGCGATTCTTTGTGAATGTGGGAATGAACATTTTGTCATGCCTTCGAAACTTAGTCGCCGTATCTTTTACAGACAAACAAACATTCCTTGCAAACTATAACATAAGCATGCAAAAATTCAAGTAACCAACCAAAAAGATGAATTGAATAAATTTAACTGCCACTTGAACAGTTGAAAAGTGAACATTCTATTGATAAGTTATTTTGTAGTTTTCATGCAAGAAGAAAGCAATCGACAGGTTGAATTTCCTAGAAAATTCATTATGAAAGCATTTTCCATTTTTCATCATAAATACTTACAATCAATGAAATAAAATTCAATACATAAATCCCATTAGTGAAGCTGTATAAATTGTAAGTACTATGAAATGAGTAGAAATGTTTAAATGTTAAAACAAAACGATTCGTCTAGTAAAACACGATGAAGGTAATTTTGTCCACTCATACGGATGTTCGCATTACTTCCGTGGAAGTACCCTCGAGCGGATGGATCGTAAAATATACGACACTCCAATATGTATGGGTGAAAGCAGCCCGTTTACTGCCCACTTAGAAAAAAATGCTGGCTTAATTCAGCACGTCATTTTCCCGTCCCCCTCCCTCCATAAATACGAGCGATTCATGCGATTTGATGGCGGTACACTTGAACCGGTAAAGACTCCGAAGGGGTAATTAGCTTTTACCTCTCTGCATTTTATTCTTTAAAAAATGTTGTTCAGAAATCATTCGATACGCGTCCGCGATCTCGTCAGCACATTTTCTTTCGTTGTAGGATGTTTGCGAAAAGGGGACGCATTTCTATTAACATTAGCATAATTTGAAATGGAAACGTTATTTCTTTGATACTCTCGTTTCTATGTAAATCGTATAATCTTAAAGCTTTTAGTATGAAATTAATTCTTGTATCTGCTTATTGAACCACACTAGAGAAATAAAGATGTAAAGAGCATATTTCTTCGCGAGCAAGTAAAAATAGAACGTTGGTGTGATGCGAGGCAACGAAGCGATGTTCCTTTCAATAATACGTTATATTCGGTACACGTCATCGATTTCCTACTCGAGCGGCGATCTACACAATGAAAGGAAGAAGTGTGGTCCCGAGGCGAGCGAGCACAAAGGAGAGCATACCTGCCGTGGAAAAATAGTAGCGCTATGAAAGTGTACGTCACGCGGACGATCATACGCGGCCCTTTGGCGCACCGTCCGCAAAAACACCGGCACAATAAAACTGATTCTTTCTATTTTTCTGTTCACTTTTGCACACGAGGATCGCGGAATATTTGTGGCTGAAATCTATTTTGAACGAGTGATTTTTGAAATCCAATGTAGCGTAGCTTTCCGTCCTTTCAAAAGGGAGGTTGCATTTTTAATGATGCTGTCATAAAATAGCATGTCACCAGACGGTATTGAGGAACAGCTTGTACAGTTAAAGTTAAAAATGAACACTCAATGTTTATTCGCTCGTCTCCTAAGAGCTGTTTTGTGTTCCGAACTAAATTTACGAGCTGCAAGTGAAGACTAGAGCTGTAGGAGAGTCAACTGATTTATTTTCATGGCAGATTTGTTCTTACTTAGCTCTTTTTCTTTAAACTTTTCAATACTTTTTTTCTTGAAACTCCTTCTCCTTTAAATAAAAGCGTTTTATTTCATGCATGAAGAATTAACATTTATACATGAGTGTGCTTTCATTTATATTTACATGGTAATAAATAATTGAGTTGTTACTTATTTTTTTTTAGTTTGTTTCTATTTCATATACTTTGATTTGACACTTACAACATTAATTTAATTATTTATCAAAAACACAAATACACTTAGGTGCGTCATAAACTCGCTTTATTGACGCCAGAGTTTCACTACTTCGGACTGATTTTTGAAGGCAGATTACTATTATCTGAACAATAATAAGACTTAATATTTTCTTTCCATAAGCTATCGACGGTCATATGTAATCCTCAGGTAAAAGTTTCTCGCTAGTCAGATATAATTATTGAGAAAACAGCCCTAAATAATCTTTAAGGCCAATTTTTCAGTAGCTAGTTCCAGTAACTTTTTTCCAGTCGGTGTCAGTGATCGGCGTCAGAACTTAAAAGCCCGATACAAAGGGAACCACACATCCGGCCTCAGGACTCACGACTATTGTGACCGCCCTCGCGCCGCAGACCTCTCTGAGACGCCTTGTCGCCTCGCCTTCTTCTTAATACATGTTTTATAGAAAAAATGTTGGCAGCCCTAGTTTTTGAGGCATTTAAATTCGATTACTGGCTAGCTGTTGTTATTGTTATAATCAACTAGCTGTCCCGACGGACGTTGTCCTGCCCTAAAGATGTTTTTTTTGTAGAAAAAAATCTAGAACCCTGTTACAGCGCCACCTACTGGGTTTAATTGTGAATATGAACTAACCCACTCTAACACGCACTTTTATCAAAATGTGTCTAGCCGTTTTTGAGGAGTTCAGTGACATACACACGTACAGAAGAATGATATATTAAGAATATCTAATTTGAATGACCTCCCTCAAAAATGCAAACAAAATTGAGGTACCACTTTTAACTCGTTCATAACCAACATTACGTAAGTATATTCAGATGTATGGCTCTCGTTTCCCACTCAATAAAAACAATCCTATGTTTATATGGTGAAAACACCGGTCAGCTTTCATACAGTTCTGGTGTTTTAATTAAACACGTCCGAAACGTTTGGTAAGCCACTAATAAAATTCATATTAAAGCCCACAGTGTAACAATATATATGGACCTTGTGTCAACCTCAAATATTAACATTGAAAACATTTTACTTTAAAAGCAAACGCTTTTTATTGTACCAAAAAAGTTGGCCAAGCAAGTATACTATGTGTCAATAAACACAACAATCGCTCTGGCCCTAAACAAATGCCAAATAAACTCAATTAAATAAACATCACATATACGTTATGCCCATTGAACATGAACTGGCCAGCGTATTTACAAAACTCGACCTCATATGAGTACAAATTCATTTCAAAGGAATTTCTAAACAACTGGATCCCGAGTTCCCAATGGTATTCCAACAAAGCCCGGAAGTTGTAGAGGTATTCCAAATTGTTTACAAAATTCAATCCTAAAGCTTCGAGCCAGATTAAATCTAATTTCAACTTCAAGGTAAGTCTGAAATAAGTCTTCATAAAAGCGGAACCCTTTGATTTAACCCTTCCCCAAGTTGAGCTTGCTGATTGCCCGAAAGTTAGTCTCGCTTGTATTTCGCGTTGTCTTTTTTCGCAGGAAAAAACAAATCGAAAACAAGCAAGTAAGTAATGGCTTAAAAGTGACTTCAGGGATCGAGCCCGGTGCGTCGCCGATCCGGGGGTTAGCGGGTGCCTCTCGAAACGTCTTAGCGTAGCGATTACACGGTGCCACTCGCGTAATCACTTTTCCTTGTTTGCTGTACTGTTATCCGTCGCTAAACCTGTTTGATATTTTGTGACTGCACATTGACGGAAATGTTTTGCTATTTATTCAATATATAGGAGTTATTTATGAGTAAACGGTAGATCAAATTCATGATCCGAACGATTTTAAATATTGCTTAGTTGTTGATATACACTTACCACAGGTACTTACTACTTACTGTAGGTAAAGTTTAAATAAATAAAATAAGATTATTATTAGAGAGATGTTTAAAAAGTTTCTTACGACAATTTCAACAACAAATATTCCTTTTCGCCTACCATTCGCTTTCGAAAACCACCAGGTACTCCGCGCTCCAAATAGGGCCCAGAGGAGCGTTCATTTTTGTAACGCTTCATTTGCAACACAACTTTTAAGTAGTTGAAGCTCCATCGCTACCTGTTCCCTCAAAACAAATACTTAGTAGGTAGGCAGCTTTCTGCTCTATCCTCAACTAAATGTTACGGGGAAAATTTCGCAAACTTGTAAATAAATTTCCAAGTTAAAAATGAGATGAAGTGAATAAGAAAGTAGTTAAGAGGGACGTTTCTATTTATTTTTTGTTTGAACAACCCATTCAATAGTAAATAATGGCCCACTAATCATAGAACCATCAAAATTGAGAATCTAAAACGATATAAGACCACTGCATATGTAATTGTAACGGTAAAATAGTAGTAATAAAAAGCTAGCTAATTTTCTAAAAAAATCTAAAAAAACTCTCGTTATTTATGCATTTAATTCCTAGCAAAAAAATGTGCTTAACAAGTAAGAAATAAAAGTTTATTTCCAATAGACAACCTCACGGCCACCCCAAACCCCCCCAGATAAAAACAACACTCTGCCAATGCACCTAATAATTCGCCAACAAAGAAAACTAGGAACATAAATATTTGTGGAGTGCGCTCGTATTTTACAGATGGGTGCCGACAATGTTCTAAGCATCGGAGTTATGAATCTGCACCGGAGGTCGCCTGCCGACAGCCCGGAACCGGATGGGATTCAGCAATTGACGCTAGAGTCCCGCTGAGAAGCGCTCTGATCATACCCGTATATTTTTAAAAGAGATATTGACGCAAGTTTATGTGACAACTTGAGTTTGTAATTTAGAAAAATAAGCTCTTGAAAATGTTCGTGATGTGTTTTGACAGTGTGTTAGCAGGTGGTTGTACATAGTTATACAATACACGTTGTACTTATATGTGATATGAGTAAGCCTATAAATTGACATAATTTGATATTATTGGAAAATAAGTATGTCAATGGTCGAGGAAAATTTTTATGAGAGAACACTTGAGACTCCCCCATGCCTCGGAAAACACAGTCAGAAGCCGGATAATCTGATATCAGTCTTGCCAAGGGGTATCGTGTTACCCAGTTACTGGGTGATGGAGGTCGCACTACGTAAAATACTAGTAGCTACGCAGCTGCATCCGATGAGACTGGAAACCGACCCCAACATAATTAAGAAAAGACTTGGACGATTGTTCTAACAATCGAGACTTCGACAAATACGAAAAAATATCATCCGAAAAGTAAACCACAACTTTATAAACTTATTATTTCGACCGCAGCACAAATGATTTTGTCGACTCGGAACCCGCAATCATAACGACAAAAGGGAAAAGTTTATTTATGACAAGTTTATTGCATGCTAACACCTGTTTGATGACCCCAACTTCAAAGGAAGTACACAACATAAAAAAGTTTTTGTAATTTTACTTGCAGACCTTCTTTATTGTATAAACTTATCTTGGACAGAGCATCATAAAATACCTCCGTGTAAAATACCTGTAACAAAAATAAGCAGGAAACAGAATTCCATAAAGATCTACAAAGTGAATATGAGTCGATACTCATATTCAAAAGTGAAATCTAATATGTAGGTATACATAGGTCTTTCAAGCGGCTCCTGCCCAATCTAGGGGGTCCAAACGCCTCCTGCCGGAGGCTCTATGCGGGGATCGTGCGGTCCATGGCCCTTTATGGGGCCCCTGTGTGGGCCCTAACGCTGAAGGGGCGACCAGCCCGCCAGCTCAACGCGGCCCAAAGGGTCATGGCCATCCGGCTGGCTCGGGGATACCGCACGGTCTCCGGCGAGGCGGCGAGCCTCCTTGCCGGATTACCGCCATGGGATCTGGAGGCGAGAGCCCTCGCGCACGTTTACGCGTGGCGCGTGGAGGTGCTTCGCCGGGGCGAAACTCCGCTGCCACGGCAAATTGCGTCGCGGCGGACGGAGCTCCGGCAGGATACTATGGCGGTATGGAGACTGCGACTATCGCGGCCCAGCGCTGGGCACGCCACAATTGCGGCGGTAAGGCCCCTCTTTGAGGAGTGGCTGGAGAGGCGCCACGGCGTCCTCACCTTCCGCCTGACGCAGGTACTTACCGGACACGGCTGTTTCGGGAGGTACCTGTTTCGGATTAAGCGGGAGGACACGCCCGGGTGTCAGCACTGTGAGGATCGCCCGGAGGACACGGTGGAGCATACGGTGGAGGTCTGCCCTGCTTGGGCTGAGCACCGCCGTGTCCTCGTCGAGGCGATCGGCGGCGGCAACCTCTCGCGTCCGGCCCTGGTTGAATCCATGGTCCGGAGCGAGGAGGCTTGGGAAGCGGTCACCTCCTTCTGCGAAGCAGTAATGCTAGCGAAGGAGGAGGCGGACCGCGCGAGGGAAAGGCAAGGCCTTCGTCCCAACCGCCGCAACAGGAGAAGACGCCCCGGGCGTCGGGAGTCGCAGGGCGATCCCCGGCCACCGTAGGCGCGGGCCTGCGGACGGCGAGCGTTGGGTGGTTCGCTGTCCGATCACCACCAGGCCCGGGTCGATGGCGCGTTGTGTTTCACGCGCGCCTCAAAGAGATGTCAGCAAAGAGGACGGGGCCCGCTAGGGCCAGAGCCTGCCAGGGTTGCGGAATTTGTTCAAAAGAGTCACCGCGGCCCTGGAAAGCAAAGGGCTTTAGAAGGAACACGGATGGGTTTTAGTCAGTAAGAGTCTGACACGCCCTTCCGCTCCACCCAGAGCGGAAGAAGTCATTTGATGATTTCCCATCCTTAAAAAAAAAAAAAAAGGTATACATAGGTAACTAAACGACTAACAACTTCATCACATCTAAATCTAAAATTAAAAAAAAAGAATAGAACAAAACCTAATGCTAAGAAACATTGTGCTACGAAACTTTATGCTACGAAAGCTCATGCTACGAAAGCTCATGCTACGAAACTTATGCTACAAAAGCTCACGCTACGAAACTTATACTACAAAAGCACATTTACGAAACCTTATGCTATGAAAGCTCATGCTACGAAACTTATGCTACAAAAGCTGATGCTACGAAACTTATGATACGAAAGCACATGCTACGAAACCTTATGATACGAAAGCTAATGGTGCGAAACTGATGCTACAAAAGCTCATGCTACGAAACCGCGTGCTACGAAAGCTTATGCTACGAAACCTCGTGCTACGAAACCGCGTGCTACGGAACCTCGTGCTAAGAAACTTGTTGCTACGCGGGCCTGTGCTACGAGGAATTAATATCGGCTAAGAGTTTATACTTACTCGCGGTATTTCATTTAAACTAGCAGGTTTGGAAATTATTGAACCAATTTAATGAAACTTTATACACATAATAATATCAATATACCTAAATCGAAGAAGTAAGTAGAGAACTCTTTCGAATATAAATTAAGATATACTGAGACAACAATTATAAGTTTTTATGGTAAATACAAAACGGCTCACATTTCACAAATCACAACTTTTTAGACCTAGGCGTCTTCGTATAAAGTTTCATTAAAATCGGTTCATTCATTTCCAACATTCAGGACTTACCCCAAAGAAGTATACATAATTTCTCGTAGCACGGACCCCCGTAGCAACAATATTTATTTAGGTTAACCAACAATTGTTTACACTATATACATTTCTGATTAATAACTAGAGTAACATATTCAAGTGCAAAAATTAATTACAGGTTAACACCACATGCACTAAAAAACGTCTTACATAACATATTTATAACAAGTTTCGAAGCACGGGGTTTCGTAGCTCGCGGTTTCGTAGCGTGAGCTTTCGTAGCATAAGGTTTCTTAGTGCAATATTTCTTAGTACTAGGTTTTGTTCTATTGTTGTTTTAACTTAAGATGTAGATGTGATGAAGTTGTAAGTTCGTTCAGTTTTCAGTAGTCAAAGAATTATGAAATCGTTATGCCACAAACTCATAATGTAAATACGTTATGTCGTCGCGTATTTGTTTAAACCGATTTACAGAAATATAAATACGACGACGACTATGACGGTAGCTTCAAAATACCGATCGTAGCAAAATACACTGTTCAGCATAAAATTCAACCACTTAGCGGCAGTTGTAAAGCAGTGCAGACAGACATCCCTCGGCGCCGGTATTATCCTGAGCATGTGCTCATGGAGCGGGACATTGAAACAGTTTACACGTAGAACCATAAAGTAAATAATACCGATAAAGACGAGTTGGCAGCGAGACTTGAGGGTTCCGTACCGCTTAAATATCTTCTGCACTTATAAAACATAAATCGTTTGTCCTTACTGACTACCAACACAAAACTACTTAGTATATAAAGCTGAAATTTGAAACATAGGTTTATTTTATAACGTTAAAACAAACCAACATTTTTTTAATGACAATTTGAACTTTAAGGGGCAGAAATGGGAGAGGGAACTTTGTATGGAAGTCTTTGTATGTTTTTCTTTGAAACCGAAATCTACGCGGACTAAGTCACTGGCATCAGCTAGTAAACTAATATTTTTTGTACTGGCAAGTTAGAAACAATGCAAGCTAAAAAAATACTCTAAACGTCTAGTTATCGGGAATTACTTATTTTATAAACCGAGACTACATTTTTAATAAGAAATTATTACTATTACAAGAAATTAAAACGTGTTTATGTCCCTGAGTTCCCTAAAAAACCCTACACATAAAGGGATTCGCGTTTCCATCGCATGGTTGAGAACCCCAAAAAAAACAATGCGGTCGGCTGGCTGTCGTATTGCTCCGTTTTACGCGACGCATTTAGAATCGCTTTCAGTTTAATGTGGGCCTTACTGCAATGTGCATCGACAATAGGTAATTTTATGGCTCCGCTTTGGAAAGAGGTTTTGTCGAACAATACTTAACTGATTCCGTCTGCCACGTAATGTTATGGCTTAGAGGTACGTTGATAGCTTCTGTGCCGCTGGGTTTATGTGCAGTTGCGTGTGGACAAAAGAAACTTCAATGAGGCCCGAAAGTACTCTAAAAGGATAATAAAACTATGGAAATTACGGGTACATGAATGTTTAATGTCCTCAAAAAGGTGGAGCACCCATTGACTATTTTACCTTATTTTTTTTTGTTTTTTTTTTATGCTACCTAATATTCTGCATTGAATACATAAAGACTATATTGCCATGCTAGAGCTTTCCCTCGGCTCCTGTGGTACATGCCGCTTGATTCTGGGACAAAAAGTAATTTGCTAATCACCAGTAACGTAACTTTATATCACAGAAATAATAATCGTAATCGGATCTTACTGATCCTACTACTTACCTTCTACAAACATAATCATAAATAAACAATTTTACCTCTTTACAATATTAGTTAAAACTGAAGTCAAAACAAAATGACCACTCACAAAAAACTTATTTAAATCTTACTACAACTCAGCCCCTTAACTCAATTAATTTATTATTTCTATAAACAATACCCCGTTTTGACATTTCTGCCAAAACGCGTATCCCACCAATAAGGGTCAATAATTTGCCTCTTTATTTTATTTGCAGCCCTACGATTTTGTACTGACAGATGGGGCAATCAGCCCGACCCTAGCCGATGCTGACGCAGATTTCACACCAAGGCCTCACCCTGACAGGGGAATTTATTTATCACGTTGTAAATCCACTCATCTTGTTTATGTGCTACAACTACAAGCGGACAGGCAAATTCGATTTCTTCCGGAGTTCTAGATGAGGAGCGGCCTCATAGGTTGGGAAGTCTTTTCTACGTAACTATTAGTTTCTCTACCTGAACAAAACAACAAAATGAGTTGTGGAAATGTCTATAACTGGGTTTCCAATTAAGGTACCCTCGGTTCGAAACTTTTAATCCGCATCATATGCATTTTTGTTTTTTGAGATGATGACGGATGAACTTGTGACCTCGTTCTTGCCTAATGGGAAACGAAACGAGGAAACGACGGATGGGGTCTTCGAAACAACAAGATAGCCCAGAAAATGAGTAAGTAACTCACTGCTTACGAGGATGTCAGATTCCATTCAGTTACCAGTTAGTGCGTATTTTTAAGCATAAGAATGTTTTGCCATACAATGTGTCTTAAAAGTACACCACAGTTAGCCGATAAATAGCACTAGTTTACAAAATTTAATTATTTCTCTGTTGCCGTGGACTTTGTAGTTTACTTTTGTCATGTTTTTTTTCAAATCTACCCCCAAACAAAACTGTGCAGCTCGAATTGCTTTGTTTTTTAACGTTATAAAGGAGACGGATACGTTTTCATACAGTTTTGGGCCTAGATGTAAAAAGATGAAATTAGTGTCAATTTATAGCTACTATATTAACAATCAACAACTGAAAATTTTGCAGATTTTGGCAATCTGAGAGCCGAGATAAAAGAGATTTAGGAAAAGTGAGGTTACGTAACAATCTATACTTAACAGCCGATTTTTGAAGTGCGATTGTCTTATTATTCTAAGGCGATTGTCTATTTGTCATTTTTTACCCGACTGCCGAAGGAGGGTAATGGGTTTATCGGTATACGTATGTATATTTGTATGTGTTTATGTTTGTTCTTCTGTAGCGTTCTAGATACCAAACGCGTAAGCCGATTTTGATGATTCTTACGTCGATATACTCGTCTTAACCTTGCGTGTGTCACTGGCTACATTAAAATTGAAAAATAACGGATTTTGGGCGCCTTAGGATTGTGGGGGGGGGGCATTTTCTTTTCTTCCAACGTGATCGTGTGGGGTATCAAAATAAAGGGTTTAAAGAGGTGATTTTTGTTTACGTCTTTTTAGTTCGCTTCATGTCAAGTCAGATTTAGCACAGATTAAACTACAATAATCGATTAGCAAACGTGAATCGATTTATCTTGATTACGAAGCTATTTAACAAATTAAAACTCATAATTATTTAATTCTAATAGATTTAATTATTATAATTCGATTAATCATCTGGTGAAAGCATTTTCATAAATAGTATGAACTCTGTAACGTTTATCGATATAATAAAATCGATATTCCAATTACACCTTAACTTAATTATTGGATTTCTCATTTTCCAGATTGTAAATTGAGTTGATTTTTCACATTTTGAAATAGAAAAATATAACCTTTTTTTTTAAGCCATACCTCAACTTATTACAATTAGGCCCACAAGTCCCCGTCCCCTTACTAGCTTTTGCCCACGACTTCGTACGCGTATATCCTGTTTTTTCCCGTTCCTGTAGGAATTTCGGAAAATCCTCTCTCAGTGCTCCCCTACACTCCCTAAGGAACCTAAATGCAAAATTTTAGCTTTCTACGACTTTCGGTTATGCGTTGTTTTTCAGTCACTCGGTAACAGGCGAGTTTTATACATATTGTTCGTTGATTACACGACGTACATTTTTACTGTGTTAAAAATAATATCTAAGTTTTTGCGACATGAATAGCTCAAGCAGATGTTGTTTAACCATTCCTAATCGTTTTGCTATATTTATGGAGAATAAGGGTAAAAGCTATATCAGAGTTCGTTAGAAATACCTATTTTCTGTATTTTGGGATGCGTTTGGATAAAAATGACATGCTTTGGGACCCTTATTATGTTTGTAAATCGTTTATTGAATATTTAAGAGTATGTAAAAGCGACAAAAGAAGTCATTTCAAATTACAACCACCAACTTTTTGGCCAGAACCAGAAAATCTGAAACTCAAAAACCTGAGCTGATAAAAAAATCTACCTAAATATTTGAACTAAGCATACCATGTGTAGTCAGCAACAGCCAAAATTTTTCCGGCAACAGATTTACTGTAAACTAAATCTAACAAAAGAACATCTCAAAAGTCCCGAAGCACTAATCTTTATGGGGAGGTCAATCAAACGAGAGGAGGAGTATCACCGAACATGTGGGGGTGCCGATGGCACGGCCCTACCACTACCTGTTCCCGACAAGCTGATTTAAAGCCACGGCTGCTAAAATAAGCTGCCTAATAAGAGCCTGATGGCATCCGGTTAGACGTTAGAGCTTCCTAGTGGGTGTAACGATAATTTTACTGGCATTTTTATCGATTTGAAAATTGATGTGAGATTGCAGTTAGAAAGTTTTTTTTCGTTCTGAAAATATATATAAATACAGGTTTACGAAGCATAAGGACTGGGAAGTTATTAATTTACAACAACTTTCAAAATGTATAATACTGTAACACAAATACAGTCCTTAACACAATGCACGACTATTCCACAACTAATCACCAAATACCCGTGACCAGCCCACAGCATTCACTTAACCTTTTTATTTTATACTTAATTTATTTTTATGTTTAATTTTAGTTTTNGATAGTTTGGAAAGGGTTCAGCGCAAATTCATCAAAGCCCTGAAATATCGCTGCCGCCACGATTCGACTTCCTCCAATTTATCCCTCAGGAATATTGAGTTGTTAAGCTTGAAATCTCGACGCCTTTATCTAGAAACAATGTTTCTCTATGACTTGTGTAACAACAGATATGACTGCATAGATCTTACTAATAAGCTTAGCTACGTTGTCCCGAGGACTGTCATTAGACGAGAAGTGCGCGCACGTCCGCTTTTCGCGGTCTCCTCCTGCCATAGCAACGCTGGAGTTCGTGCCCCTCTTCGTCGTATGGCAAATAATTTTAATACTGTTTTTGGAGACTTGGATTTGTTTACATTGTCTGCTAATAAATTCAAGATCTCTTTAATACAATTAATTGGTGATTGACATTTTATCTATTTTGCTGCGTTTGTTTTCTTTAATTGTAATTTTAATTTTATTATTATTTTATACTTAATTTATTTTTATGTTTAATTTTAGTTTTAATTTTGTTCTTAACTTTATTTTTTATTAGAATGTTCATTTTTATTTAGAATTTAATTTGATTTTGATTTTATTTGTGGCTATTAATTTTAATTTGAATTTTTGATTTTTAATGTGAAATTTATTTTAGTTTTTTAACAAAAAGACAAAAATTTGTTAATTTTAGTTTGGTTTTAAAATTGTATCGTTTCAATATTTTATCTCGCTCATGTTACTCGTGTGTAATTTGGCCCGTAACATTTTGTTGTGATTAAAATGTGGATAACGTCGTGGGTTACACATATGTTATTTTGTATTTTTAAACACTTGTATTGTACCTTTTTTGTGTAACTGTTTGTTTTCCCAAAGTAAATAAATAAATAAATAAATAAAATAAAACCCCCGAGCATGTTCGCCGACTGCTCGATATCGACACGGCCCATCACTCGCGATCCCGACCCGGGATGAGGCGCACGTCGACACTTTTCACCCCATTTGGGGCGGTTTTTACGACACCCACTCATCCGGGTGGCCCTTTCACAACAAACGCTGCGATCAAACGTTTTCGTCTGAATGCGATACTTGCGTAGTACGATGATTGTCGTTTTGAAATCATTGGTGCATTGTAGGTACGTTTTGGTGGTAGATTTAGGATATTGTGTCCAATGTCGGGAATGTTTGAAATACATTGTGTCTGTGTGATTCCCGAGGGTATTTTTTTTTCTCAAACTATGTATGTTGTCCCACTGCATAGCAGCGCAGCTAGGGAGGGCGGGGAGGCAGGTTTTGGTCAGTGTCGTGTGTCACCTCTAAACGTATGACGCAATGAAACCTGTCGGAAGAGGAGTACAAAATTTTTTGAGCTCGCTTCGCTCGCTCTTCAGATTCAGATTTATTTATTGTCTTCCATTCTGCACTTCTCTTTCTTGAGCTTTTCTGTATAAATCAACAAAAGACTTCTATTTAACTATGAATGATCAAAAGAAAATAAAACACTTCCGAGATGGGGTACAAAAATTTCTTTAGTTCTTGAGGTTTTCTGGATTTTGCTTGTCTGTTTTTTGTCACGGTTGGATGTCACCCCCAAACGGTTGACGCAATGAAACCTCGCTCTTACATTATGCTATCTCTCAGTTCTTAAGCATTTCTGTATAACTCAACAAAATGACTTGTATGGTTATGTATGAATGATCAAAAAAAACAAAACCTTTTCGAGTCGAGGTGCATGAATTCTTGAGCTCGCTTCGCTCGCTCTTGCATTCTACTCTCTCTTCGTTAATGTGCTTTCTTGCATCAGTCAATAAAGTTACTTCTATTTAACTGTGAATCATCATCTGCCTAGCGTGTTCCCAAATATATTGGGGTTAGATCCCAGTCAAACCGAATTCATCTGAATACCAATATTTTCCTCGTAGCGGCTGCCTACCAGACCTCCACAATCCATTAACTGGATAACATGGTAAAACCTATCCGAGGTGGGATGAAAAAAATGTCGAGCTCGCTTCGCTCGCTCTTGCATTCTACTATCTTTCAGTTCTTGAGCTTACTTGCTTCAGTCAACAAAGTTAATTTGGATAATGGTTAAAAGAAAATCAAAACTATCCGAGGCGAGGTGCACAAATGGAAATACATTAACATCTTTTATCGCAACTCATTATAATTTTTTTGGAGGGTTCATTTGTGGGGGACACCACTTTACCCGCAGCGGGTGTCACCCATGCCAGCTACGCCACTGCTACTACAAAGGTTTCCCCAGGAAGTTCCTCTCTTACCTGTGTTTTGCGTTACCTGACCAATCACAAAAAGATAATTTCAAAAGGAAAAGAAATATTTTATTTCTGAGGCCCACTAGCATTAACCAGAGTTATTTTTAAGTCCGAGCTAGTTTCAACCTGTGGTCATTATGTATGGGGTTTTATTTAACCTCGTGTTAGCATATAACTCTGAGTTAAAAGATAACTCTGGTTTGCGCAAGCGGGCCTAAGAAAACCGAAAAACAATCACAATCCATCCCAGTTTAAACGTGGCTTGCTTTGAACTTTATCATAGGTTTACAAAAAGCTCCTATTAGCCATAAATTCAAAACGTTTCATTTTGCCGTCGACACCGTCTATCCATACCCTATGGTGTAAAATACACCATAATTCACACCTACTGCATATTTCTGCACAGACTACAAAAGAAAATAAAAGTTTGTTCTACGAATCACTTTTCGTTGCCAAGTAAACGGTTTAATTTGTTCATACAAAAAATCGTAGATAAAATTAAACATCGAGCACAAGAAAGCAATGCCATCTTTACGGGCTTCGTTGCAGTCGGATAATTGGTACCAACCCTCCTTATTAAAATCATTCAGATAAGTAAGTAAAGTCTCATTAATTAATACCATTGCATTTTCATTCAGTGAAGTTACAATTCAGTTCAGCAATCCTAATAGTTTTGTAATTGATAAGGCAATTTCTAGCTCGCAAAGTAAAATCTAGCAAACGAAACTGGGTAATAAGGCCGCCACTGGACACCACCAAATGTTTGACAGTTGTTGGAGCAGTGGTGTTGGCGGTTAACCGTTGAACCCGAACTGTTCAAACTTTTTCATCAAACGGTTTTCAGATAGGTTACCTATCTACATAGATAAGTTAAGTAAAGCGGCTTCGCCTGCCTACAAATCGAGTAATATCCCATGGGAACATATTCCCGGGAAGAAAAGTATCATATGTCCGCTGTTACGACGTGATAAGTAACAATCACACGTAGGTACACATAATATTAGTATGGATGTATGGATTAAGGATACGTTCCTCATTATCGGTTTTCATTATCATAATTAAGCATGATGAATATCTACGATCGACAAACTAGGTTTAAAAAGAAAACTTTCAGTTTGACTCGAATTGAGTCGCCGAAGTAGTTCCGGCCGTTGTCGTTTTGATGCGAAAAAGAACATCATAGCAACGATTTCAAATTCACAACTCCAAGTTTCAGCGGTTCAGCAAAAACCTTTGAAACAAGCACCTACATGGCATTGTACATTTCGATTGAATTTGCAAATGGGAATGAAAGAATATCGTAAAATATCGTCGCTAACGTAAATGCTGTTGGTTGGGTTATTTATACTCCGCTTTTGAACGGTGCCCCTTTTAACGGCAGTTTTAAGTGCTACCCATGGTCCGGCCGGATCGGTGATCGCAGTAAGTGAACTACTTTGAGCGATAGACAAAAGTGATTTGCATAAACCAACTGTAGGTGGCATGGTGGCTGTATTGTGCTGGCTTGATATATCGCTGGGAAGTTTGAAGAGAGCAATTTAAATCGGGGAAGTTCTTTGTCTTCGTTCGCTTGCGTCACGCTTTAAGACTTCGCTTTACTGAGTGTGTGCTTGCTAGAGTGTCGATAAGTAGGTAGCACTGACATTGGTTTTCAATAAATAATAATAATAACCACTTTATTTTAGGCTACTTTGGCCCATAGATATTGTACCTTATAGACTTCCATAGGTATATATTTTTACTGGTGGTCCCGGCAAACTTCGTACCGCCTCAGAATCAATAATTTCGTCGTGTTTTGTTTTTATCATGTATCAGAAATGGCGTTGTATTCGAAAATGATTTTTGTACCTACATATTATTTTTCTTTACCTTTTCCAATGTTTTAATAGGTATTCTTCTATTCCGGGCAAAGACAAATCCAACAAACCAAAGATCTTCAAAATCGGTCCAGCCGTTCTTGAGTGTGTAAACGATGTAGGTACCTAACTAACCAAACTTTGTTTTATATATATAGATAATACAGTTTGTGTTAGTACATAGAAACTTAAGCCTATGTCAGTAAAAACTTCACTTAGCCCTATTTCATAGTGCGTTCCACTGGCACTTGTCCGCGGAAGCGACGGAACACCACGTCCTGCGGCCACAAGTTCTCCTCTATGACGAGGTGCAGTAAACATTTTGGCACACGCACCACGAACGCTTCGAAGTTGACGTTGCGGCGTGATTCCAGCAGCTGTACTCTTCCTAAATATTAATAAAGTTATACCGGTGCGTTATGCTTGATCATCCTTTTTGAAAAGGGAGGAAACTTATTTTTCGACTTCTCTTAGGTACCAAAGTTCGGTGCCTCTAAAAATCTACAGGTATGGAGATATTTTTGTATGAGGTATGAGGATAGGCTGGTAAATTTCACCTTCCACTGAAAAGGGCGGATCCCTTGACGATCACTAGACGGGTTTTTGTATTTGGGATACTGAGTCATTTGTTTGTCACCACATTGACTCACATGTATTAAAAAATAAAAATAAAGTTTCATTTAGTTAAGTACGCATAATACAAGTATTTGAGGATTAATTTACACTAAACTCAGTTTTAAAATACGCTCTTAACTTATGAATTGCACCATCCGATCAATTCAATAGAAAATGTTATAAGTACCTACCTAAAACATAACTTACCTACAATATATTTATTTAGTATTGTTGACGATTTTATAATAAACCCGCGAGTGAATCGATACTATATATATGCGGAAATAATAACATATGCTGTGAGCTGGAAAATGCGATGAGAAAATTTGGTGAAGATTCCCAATGTCTTCTCGTCGTTTTTGCAGGGATTTTGCAGGATGGCTGGCAGCAGCTGAAGAATCGAGATGCATTCATCTCGATTTTTCAGCTGCTGGCGTTGCGATGGGAGAGGCCTACCTCTTTTCGTAGACTGCTGTTACATACACCGAGTAACTACGCTGGACCATCATCAGATGCGAAGACCCTGACTGACGTTTTCAATCGCGAACGAAGAGGATGTCTTACTGACGCATCTAGCTGAACATATCATAATGAATTTCTACTTCAATAAAACATCATAACATTTGTGTCAAATATTATTTTGGCAAAAACATACGAAAATATCGCTTCCAGGGTGTAACATAGGTATGTGGGTGTGAAGTCTCGCCGCCTCTCCGTCGGTGGCGGCACTTCTGCACTTCCAGCCGTGTCCGACAAACTCGTTAAAAGTTGGCGAAACAACGGAAGCACCGTTACTTGGCGACACCGAGACACCGACACACTTGCGACTCGACGTTAAGTAGAAAAGTATAACACGACAATAATATGAAACATTTTGTTGCCAGACAAAACTAACGCGCGGATATTTAAGCTGATGTCTACAGTTCAAGAAGTTTGCACTTTTGTATTTTTCATTTTGTTGTTTGTTCTTCTGCTTTGTGATGGTTTGGGGTGGCTTTACAATGTGACACATTATCTCAACATATTCGGCAATAATTTACCTACTTGAGATCCCTTCGCGATAGACTCGATCCGTCGACAAGGCATCATCACTCAGTGTCTTCATCAAACTGCAAACATCAAACAGCATTTGCTTTGTGAAGTGATTCGAATCACACAGTCACCAAGCTCCATTTATTTTTACAATTTTCCATTTTTGCAAGTGCGCTTTAAAGCTTTTCCATGCTGCATGAAAATTGTAGGCATTATTCAATACACAGTTTGAACTGTGAAAAGAAAATATTTTAACGACTCAAATAAATGCGTAGGTATTCCAGCAGTAATCTAAAGAACAATAGCGGTTCAGTGTGGTCGTCGTTAAAATTATAAATACCCCCCGGCTCACTAACTGCCCCTGTATTCCGTTAAGAGGATTCCCAAAGCTGTAAATTGCGTGCGCGAAATATTTACGAGACAGGCTTTCGCGGCATTACAACGACTATGTGCATACATTTCGCCGCGCGCTTGTTGCAAAAATGCAACAACATGGACCGGCTATTGCATTAACAATCCGCCACCAACTAGATAACTGCGCTGTTTATTGGCCATGACGCTTTAGTACGAGTTTGCAACAATTGGCACTTACCTTTACTATAAATTCGGTTAATAACTTTACATGACTATTGTGCTGTTAGCAGTTCACACTATTAAAAGTGCAGCTCTTTTATTTTGTTTCCATTTCAATGCACTTTCTTTGTGTTTAATTAGTAAAATAATAAATTCTTACTAATAAAAGCTAATATCATCTGCATACGCTATTACCAACACACGAACGAACGAACTCGTGAAAGCTTGCAAAAAGAAAACGGTTTGAAATAAAAAAAAACGTTCAGATTTTTCTGTTTTTACACTAGTCTCGCTGCAGCAGGAGTACGGTCAGTGAAAAAAGGGGAAACAAAAACGATTCGGCTAACCGCCAAGCGTTAATAAATTCTTCGAATTTGCGGAGAGGGCTGCGAGCTGCGCTGCGGAAAACGCTGTGTCCGAGCACGGCCGGCTGTCCGCCAACACTGGACATAGCACACAGGACACACCACAGCTCTAGCATTTAAAAAATGTCTGTTTTACATTTTAGTTTTAAGTAAAGTGGTAAAGGACAAAACCTCTTACAAACAAGATTATAGTTCTTTATTAGCCAATGTGGTCCTTCCACAGCTTGATTTAATAAAAAAAATTAAACAGCTAGTTGTCTTCTCTTCCTTTCGTCAACTCTGCTGCTGACCTAAAGCTTAACCTAACACTCATAGTCTTAAGAATTTACAATATTGGACAAAAGCAGTATCAGATTTAACAGTAAAAACACCAACTGTAGCAACTTAACGTAACTGGTTTTAACGTCACGGTTGGCGCAGTGGTTGAGCGATTGACTGCTGCGCTGCGTGTCGCGGGTTCACAACAAATATTTGCATGGCCTACAAACAGGCCCGGACAAATGTCGGGCACCTGCTGAGGGAGGGGCCGGATCTGGTGGAGAACCTGTTCGGTTTCCACACAGGGCGCTCAACGGTGGTCACCATCATGCACGTGAGAGCCCTCACGACGGGGGATGCGGTGTCCCGGGGTTCGAAGGTGGAACTTCGAGGAGCGCTTCCGACGTTTGGCTCCCAGACTGGAGCGGGCCGGGACTGCCTTCAAGCGGCTCCTGCCCAATCTAGGGGGTCCAAACGCCTCCTGCCGGAGGCTTTATGTGAGATCGTGCGGACCATGGCCCTTTATTGGGCCCCGGTGTGGGCGCTTACACTGAAGCAGCAACCAGCTCGCCAGCTCAACGCGTCCCGAAGGGTCATGGCCATCCGGCTGGCCTGGGGATACCTCACGGTCTCCGGCGAGGCGGCGAGCCTCCTTGCCGGATTACCGCCATGGAATCTGGAGACGAGAGCCCTCGCGGACATTAACGCGTGGCGCGTGGAGGCGCTTCGACAGGGCGAAACTCCGCTGCCGCGGCAAATTGCAGCGCGGCGGTCGGAGCTCCGGATACCATGGCGGTATGGAGACGGCGAATATCGCGACCCAGACCCTGACACGCCCTTCCGCTCCACCCAGAGCGAAAGAAGTCATTTGATGATTTCGCATCCTTTTAAAAAAAAAGCATTACATTAAGTACTCCATACATTCCGTTTCAATAGAAAGGAAAACCGGCTAAGTGCGTATCGGGCCAAGCGCAGTGTAGGGTTCCTTAGTTGCACTTCAAAATTGCTGACCTGAATGGTGCTTTTTGTTTGATTCTATGTATGAATATATTAATTGAGTTCACGGTTTAACGGTTAAAAACGGGCTCACATAGGACGATTTAAAGGTTGGTCGATAAATTACTTTTAAAGCCAAAGATTAACCACGTGTACATGTACCTATACCCATACTAAATTCCAACTTTCTAGTGCTAAGCGTCTCTGAGCTACATATACCTTGTTTTTACTTAAAACAAAACATTGTTTTGTTTTGTCTGCGCGTTACAACTTGGTAAGAGAGTACATATTTATTTATTAAACATTATGTACAATAGTGGTACATGGGCGGACTTAATGCATCAAGACATTCTCTACCAGTTAACCATTGGGTTAAAAAGACTACACTATTTGCATGGTTGGTACCTAACCTGCCAAAAAGTTAATGACTACCAAAAATATTGATATTTTTAAAAAAAGTTTTCGCTACAAAAATAGTTTTATTTTAATTATTTCTTACCTGGGTAATTTCTTTTTAATTTTAACCGAAGAGTTACGGATACACTTAGGTTTATCCGACTAAAGTAAAAAAATAATAATAGTATCTCCCGGAAAAATAAAGTTTAAGTACCCCATCTATGATTTAAAAAATATAATGATAATTTATTAGTAGTTTTTCTTTTTCTTGAGAGTAGAGGAGGGCCGATCGTCTTTAAAATGCCCGGGCCGATTACGGGTCCCAGTCCGGCACTGCCTACAGATAGTTGTTTTGGGTTTTTTAAGAAAGAATGAAAAAAAAACTAGTTACAAAGTTCGTGGCTCACTTCAAACTTATCAGGCAACTGTTTAAAGAGTGCTATTAAAAGCTACAATAAACCTTCAGTGTCGAAGCAATCATCTTTAATATCTTCTACTTCACCATTAGAAACTGTCCAACTTTAATGAGACCTGTCAATTTTGTTCCTCTTGCCGCGGCGTCAAAAGATCACAGATTAAACTCAGGAAATCTTTGCACTCATTTCCTATTAAATCAGGGCATCGATTAAATTTAAAACTTCTTAAGAATCGTCTTGGAGTCGGTAATACCTTTTGGCGGACAAAAGTATTTTAAATTAAAATAAAAGGAACAAACATTATTCCGAGAACTTTTGTAAGGAGCGCATTTGCGACAGCAGGGTGGCGGCTTGGTGGGGCAAAGTGGAAGCACTCTTTGAACGCGAGTCCGACTCACACATGGCCGGTTTTTAGGAGTTTTGTCGTTTATCACATAACCATGGAAAGTGAGTAGGTAGGTACTTACTATTTGTGGAAAGTAATAGAATTTTACATTTGACCTATTTTTATTTTTCTATGAATTGTTCGAGCATCCAGAAATGCAACAATCCATTTTGACATAGTTCAATGTTATTTTTTCACTTCTCTAATGTGATTATTTTATAATATTGTGAAGTGTCAATGTCATATTTGACATTGACACTTCACAATATTATAAAATATGATAATGTTTGCGTAAATGATTCGGATTTGCACCACCAGGTGGCAGAGCCTTAGTCGTGCACGTTCCCTATCGGTCCGATCTTTTGTCTAGGTCTTGTAGGTATTAGTTATTACCAGTTACCAGTATCATCAGTCATCACTTATCACTATTATTTTCATTTTGATGACATTCTCCGTAAATTAGTATCATGACCGCATATAGGTAGGTATTCAGCTGCCCGAAGTCACCATGTGAAATTTATGACTACCATTATAACTGATTTAATTAAGTGTAGCTTGATTTAATCATTTACTGGAAGAAAGTAAAGTTAAGAATACGTGAAAACCACTTTATTAAGAATTTTCCTATGACTCGCATGGCAATCTCAAAAGAATATTATATAGTTTATATAAATGGTTAAATAAAGTCGAGAACTATTATTTGACTACAATCTACTGCATATAAACACGTGATTATTGAATTTTTAATGATTTACATTGTTCTCAAATGGCGACTTTACCTCTAAATATCCCAGCAACATGAGTCATGACACTTTGGGGCACCATGTTCCTAATTTTTGTCACCTATTTATTTAAGTGGCATCTACCCATATACACCGAGCGCCGCGATTTTGAAAAAAAAAAAGGTTCCTAGGCTTCTTTTTTGTGCGCGCGAGTGTTAAGAAGTGTGTCAAGGACTAAATGCCCGGCAAGCACTAGAACAGAGCACTGATGGTTAGACGAGGATCTCGAGGAAATCCCTTCTACCGCCAATCTCATGAAATTGTAAACAAATGTGGACAAGTCGCGGACAACAACTTATTTATTAATAAACGTGGTGATGAGATCGGTCATGGACATTAAAATTCGTCGCAAATTCATGCCAAAACCTAACTAGGATCTGCATGGTTTTTTCCGACCTCCTTGTATCTACCATCGATAAAGAACAGAATAGAGGGGTGAAAAAAGTCAGCTAAGTCCCATGAAGATACCTACGCAGTACCTTCCTGGGACTCTACCCTACTGCCCCAGGAGTCATATTTAAAATAAACAAATGCCAAAGTATTATAAACATCGATTTATTATAAACAATTACCTCATATATTCTAATCACAGGATATCAAATTACATTAAGGGCGCCCACACAAAACCGCGATGCGATGCGATACGACGCCGCAATCGCAGGAACTTGTACGTACGAGCTCGCAGATATTCGCGATGCGTTGCGAATTCGCAGTTATGTGTGGGAGCCCAAAATCAAAATATTCTATCAATCACAATACAATATAGAAACTTATCTTTAAAAAACATCAAATACAAATAGCATTAAGTCAGCCAAATATTAGTTACATTCAGTCATTATTACAAAAATACATATTTCATTACTTTGGCTACCTGTCAATTATTAGTTACATATATTATTCTAGTTTCTAAAAATCCGGTTAAAATAAGGTGGTTCAGTTAAATTGACCCTGTACTGTCTCAATTTCATTTACAGCTTCAGCACAATATAACGTCAATTTTTTATAATAAAAATTGGACGACATTTCAGAAATCTCAATAAATTAAAAGGACAAAATAATACAAAATGAATGTTGATTTTCATGTAAAAAAAAATATCGGCGACAGAACAAGCTGTATTCATAAATATAAATCAAAAACAAAATTATTTTTTGAGTATATTGGAGATATACATAAATACACATACGTAAATTAATTGGTCAATAACAGTAAGTGAGTCTCATTGATCATCATACAAAATTATATCTAAAAATTAAAACTATTTTTAAATTAGAACTAGCAAACAAACCAGGTACCTAAAACAAACCTTATATCAAATTCAGTCCTTTGTCACAGAACGCGTATAAAACATCGTCAATACTTTATGCATCACTTGACTTCTCATACTGTTCACACTAGCACAAAATACTACAAGCCTAGGAACTCGGTGGCATCTTAGCCAGTTCATAGATAGCTCTGCCTCTAAGTTGGTGTAGACTGGATACTTTGGCTAACGATGTGTCCAAATATTTGTTGTATACTGCCCTGTATTTGGAGTTGTCTACATTGATGACAATTTTAGCGAGTTTACTGATGATGGGGTCAATGTGTTCTATGGAGTATCCAGAGTAGTATGAAAGAGTGGGTGTCCATACCTCATCGAGTCTCTTACTCGAGAGCAGGTACAGCGAGAGGCAGATGGCGGCGGCAGCTAGCTCGGATGGCCGGTAGTGGGCCATCGTGTACTCAACCAGACAAAGATCTACGAAGTATTTGGCTAAGTGGTGGTTCTTTGATGTTCCATGGGCAGCTTTTACAAACCTGGAATAAATATAACTGTGTACCAGCATCCTTTACGAGCAAAAAAATATTTTCGTGACATTTAGAAAACGCAATAAAAGGGCCCACAATAATATGCGAATAGGCGCGACGGCGGAACTTGTCTAAGTTAGTATGTGCGTTAAGGAAGGAAGGGCCACAACCAGTGGAGGGCGGGTCCAAGAATAAGACTGTATAACACCAGGAACTTGTCATTATACTTATACTAGCCCAGCCAGTAACTGTCCCACGGCTGGAGAAAGGCCTGTTCTCATACGACAGAGAATTAGAAATTTCAAAACTAAGTCCAGGTTTCTTCACGATGTTTTCCATCACTTATGTCTAAGGTGAAATTTGAAAACGCATATCGTTATCACATACCTCCTCAAAAAGCTGAGTGGAATGGGTCTAGCGAGGCAGAAGCCAAGTTTCGACATGATATCCCTCTCGCACTTGAACACATCTGCCTTGGAGTAGGCGTTGTCGGTGACATAGACGAAGTCCCCGACGTCGGGCGCGTAGATCTCTTCATACTTGCTGGCGATGAACATCGCTGTCACGCCGACGAGCTGCAGCTGATTCCGTTGGACGTTCGGCACAGCCTGTTATTTACCAAGTTATTAAAATTCGCTTACGCTAAAGTAAATAAATATTTTATCCTATAAACGAGTATGTCGTAAGCCCGCCGTGACTTAGTCCGATGTGAATGATCTGCATCGTATTGTTTTCGAAGGCGATGCAGCTACAGTACTTAGTAAGTAGTTTGTTACCTTTACATGAGATTCAGTACAAGAAACAGTTCAATAGAATTAAATTTTCAAAGCCAAGCAGAAATTGAAAATAATGCAACTACGCGAATCCGCCACCCCCTTATCTAATTTAAAAATGTTATTTGATGTGTAAAAGGGTTTATATACTCTAGGCCACATGACCGTCGACAACTCTGAAAATGGAACATAAAACAATTACTTACTTGTAAGTATCGGTCAATGATTCCAACAGTCAGATGAAAAGTCTCCAGCACTAAAGAGAACTGCCTTTGCACTTCCACCAGCCAGTCAATAAGAGTCGCCCTCATCTTACCAGTGATTACAGTCTAAAAGGAATAGAATCACAAAATTAGTTCAACTATTGAAGCTTTTTTATGTTGATATTTTCTCTTTCATTTAGATTTACCTAAACAAAGAGACGAAAATTGCAACTCTTAAATAAATCACCAGTGGCATAAATTAGGTCTGTTCATTCCTAGATAGATTTCATTAACTGATGTATTGTTATTTAAAACCCACACTGGTTTACTCTGGCACTAATTCGCAACTACATGTCTAAATAAAATTTCGATTGTTGTTTTGGTGAAAACGAGCACCAGTGTAACATTCTAGCAATCAAAAACAATGAATCTACACAAACCTGTTTCCTCAAATGGTCAGGCTCAATAGGATACTTCTCTTCTAACTCAGTCAAATATTTGTAAATATCCTTAATGTAGATGGACATAAGCAGCGGGCTGTTATTATCTCCCACATCAATATCTTCAATGTCATCGGGCAGTTGGGGAGTAGCATTCAGATCATACTGGTCATTATTCAATAAAGCTGCATATCTTTCAAACCTTATCCTATCAGTGATTGAGTACTTCCCATAAGCCTCTTCCAATTTTAACTTTCCGAGTGATTCCATTGATTCTTTTAAAATTGGTTTCAATGCTTTGGTCTCCTTATTTTCTTTTAGAGTTGGCAGCTTAGATGTCTTCTTGGATTCTTTCTGTTCAGCTGGCTTCTGGGCATCTTTCAGGATGGCCTATAAATGTTTTTTTTTTTTTGTTAATACACTATTTCTAAAAATGTCCTTTTGATATAATCAAGAAAATTCAAATGTTTTGTAGTCAAACTGTTAAAATTGGCTATCAATTTGTTTCAGTCAACAAGTGAAGATACACTTCCTCTATTAAAATTCAGTAAATAATAATAATTTTACATTACACAAATCTTTTGTGATATTTCTAAAATCAGCAGGTTATTAACAGATCGCAGAATATCCAATACTTAAATAAAAGTAACTTAGTTAAAATAAGTAAATTATTATGATGTATAATTGGGAATGGGCTATAGACAAAACCTACATCTAAACAACACATTACGAATATCTATTTGCCACAGTAATAAACATGTGGGTTCAAGACAAGAATATACTTTATTATGCATCAAAAGAGCCATGACAACAAAGAAGCCTGTTTTAAACCAAGTAAAGTTGCAATATGACTGCTTACCTATGTAAAATTATGATCACAGAAAACCTTGACATGGTCTCAATTTTCTGGCAACATGATAAGCATTGGCTTTGCAATTAGTTTTATTATTTTTATACTTAAAAAAAAACTAGATGACGATATTCATTCATGAGCATGATTGCAATCAAAAGAAATATGGTATGAAAAAAAATATGCACCCTGTTGCGAGCAGCAGCTCTTGAAGCAAGTCCAGCTGTGCTCTCCTCACGGCGCAGGGCAGGCCGCGAAGATGGCTGTACGGCTGCTGTCTTGCCTGCCAAGCCTGTGTCCACCTTTGACTGCACATGACTGTAATTACTGCAATCATAAGATTTTTACTTCTACCTACATGAAAGAAAAAAAAACTCAAGTTTGTGTGGAACTGTGCAAGGACAAGGAACAATAAGTGAATTAATCACATAGTATATCTTTTGTGCACAGGGTTGAACAATAGAAAATAAACCGACAAAAATATTAACCTTTTGAATGGCCTGTTGGTCACTCGACCACTCGGTTAGTGACCCTGACTGCTTAGCCGGAGGTTGTGGGTTCGATTCCCACCCAGGACAAATCTTTGTGTGATGAGCATGATCATTTGTTCTGTGTCTGGGTGTAATTTGTCTATAATATGTATGTATTTAGAAATATATAAGTATGTTTATCAGTTGTCTGGTTGCCATAGCACAGGCTCTGCCTAGTTTGGGATCGGATGACCGTGTGTGAGTTGTCCCAA
>NDFZ01005478.1:1216081-1240549 GCA_002192655.3 Mamestra configurata | reverse complement strand
AGTGCCGTTTAATGGCCTAATTGAAATAAACGTTTTGACTTTGACTTTGACTTTGACTTTTGTTGTATACCTACATGGCATGCATTGCACACATGATTTTATCGTTTTAGACGAAATCTCCATATTTTATATAAGTAATATGCTTTAGTGAAACTATACATCTAGATTCCCCCAACTGAGAGGAATCTCAAGTTGATTGGCGATTGGAATTATGCGGGGATTTTTAATATCGATAGACCGGTCCAAGTGAGAACACTTTGTCAAGAAATCGAAATAGGTAGGTACTTATCTTAACATTTTTGTTATGTTACTCATGGATAGCGAATGACTCCCTTTTTCTAAATTCACTTATATCTTTCGACCCATACATACGTTCGAAATCTATATAGACTATTTTGTCCCACTGCTGGGCTCTGTCATTTGCTATGACAGGCCAGTCCTTTCGGTAGGTATCGAACGCGTCCCGCCATCTTCGCCTTGGTCTGCCGCGATGTCTTAGGCATTTTAATGGGAGCCATTCGGTAGTTCTTCATCGTTAAAAATATCTATATATCTATGTCCTTCAAAATGTTAAAGCTGAGAACCGCAATCAATATAAATACAAACACTGTAATACTTTTTAATAATGGCAACATGGGAAGTAATTAAAAACTGCGCGGCAGTGTCAAGTTAGGTCCATCGCGAAAAAGGTTGGTCATAAAAATATGAAAGTGTGAAAAAAAATAAAACGGTGTATAAAAGGAATCTAAATCATATAAAATTTGATGAAAAATTTAGGGGTTTTGTAGATTTTTTGTCCCCAAATTGGGGAATTTGATTTAGATTTTCGGGAAATTTGATAAATTGTTGTTGGCAACGCTGCAAGTGTCGTTCTTACGTGACTTCTAAATTTCGCCGCAAGAGGTGAGCGTGTAATCTTTGCACTGCCAATCCCTAACAAAGTGATTATAAAAAAAGCCAAAGACTATGTTTGAAGGCCTCTGTATCCATTGCCTAGAGTAAATATTTAAGTCAAAGTGACATGTCACATGACATTTTGACATTGACATAAATTGCTTTGCTGGTCTTGACTTCTTGAGTGGACTGGAGTATTGAAATGAAACTAAATTAATTTTATAATAAAATTACAATAGGCATAAGTGTTAATATTATAACTTTTCAGTCGCCACAGGGAGCTGTGAGCCTGTAAAACTGGTTAATTTACAAGAACGATACCTTGAAAGTTTCAATTATTTGTGGGCCCGTATTAAAACCCCAAAAGGTGAGTAATTGACATTATTTAAATCAAATCAATTCTTAAATATGCATTTCAGTTCATTATTATGCTGGTAGACTAAGGTAACACTAATTATCAACTTTTGTTTTGTGTTGTAAAATCAAACCATTAAAGCATATTTTCTTCATTTTTAGATGCAACTCACATCAGACCCAAGACGTGCTGATCGGGAACGTCGTTTCAAACCTCCGCCACCAACATCAGCTCCCGCTGAGGATCTCACCACAGATTACATGAATATCTTAGGTATGTACCACTTCTATTATCTCTACCTAATGCCTTGACCTACATTTTATTATTAAACAAATAATACTGTTTCCAGGTATGGTGTTTTCAATGTGCGGTCTTATGATGCGTCTTAAATGGTGTGCTTGGACTGCTGTCTTCTGCTCCAGTATTAGTTTTGCTAATTCCCGAGTCTCAGATGACACTAAACAGGTTAGTGAGAAACAAATTGTTTGGCCATCAATTTTACTGAAAAGAAGACAATTACCTTATTAGAGAAGTTATTATTGTCAAGCTTCTATGGGCTTGACAATAATTAAAAGTAGGTACTAACTTGACAATAATTAATCTTGGTATAATCTCATTCAACTAATTACATTTTACTGCCTTTGTAAAGTGTTAAAGAAGTATAATATGCAGCACTGAAGCATTTCAAAAGTACCTTAGTACTTGTTTTTTGTCAATGGCAGATCTGTGCAAGGAATGCATTATAATTTATAAACAAATATATTTGGTCTAACACCAAAGTGCATAGCACTTAACACATTGTACACTGCCTGTGCTAAAACAGAGAATGCTGTACTCAGACAGGTTATTAAAATCTAGTCTCAATTTTAAATGGTACTTACATACTTGAGAATAATGATCCCTTTCATAGATAACATTAAAAATGCATTTTACATCCTAAACAATAAAGAGTTTAAGATAAAAAAAAACATTATTAGGAAAAAATTATGCAGACATTAAAAGGTTTGCTTTGCTGTAACATAATTATTTCAATGTGAAATAATTTCTTTCTTACTATTTTTTCAGATTGTAAGCTCCTTCATGCTGTCGATATCTGCAGTTGTTATGTCATACTTACAAAATCCTGCACCAATGTCACCTCCATGGGCTGCACTTACTACATAGTTAGTTTGTTATTTGAAGAATAATATATTTTATATTTAATATAAATTAATTGCGCTATTATTGTACTTTTTCATTATTTCTACTGAAGTAGGAATGCCGTCATTGGTGACATAGTTTGACAACTTATTTTTTTTTATAAGTTAAATCACCCACAATAGGTAAATCACCCACTTTACAAAATGTTCATAACAGGATAATTAAGTAGTTTGGAAGTTCATTTATGTATATGAATAAGTAATCAGTAATTTTTTGAAAAATATTATTCAAGGGAATTATTAGTACATGAACTTTCAGAAAAGTGTCAGTTTATTATGAGCTGAATAGATTTCTCCCAATAAGCATTACCTGGTCAAATATTTACAAAAGAAAACTAAAAAGTGTGATAACTTGAAAAACAGCCAATTTGCCATGTTTTTGACACTGGGTCAAAATCGTGGCAAATTGACTGTAGAACATCCCATTGAAGGGATGCACTCAATTAAAGCTTCTAGGAAAATTCTAGTAAACAAGACGTTAACGTCAATTTAACTAATGTCGGAAAACATTAGCGTTTTGACAGCTCATCATTTCTGGAAACCCTCATACCAGTACCCTATATAGGTATATATATATAGGTACAGGTAGATACTCTACGTGTCTAACAATGCCACATATACAGGGTGAATTTTTAAAGTGTGCGTGGATGGCCAAATCCAAAACTATGAGGAATATCGAAAAACATTGAAAGGAGTCTCGAGCCCGATTTTGATGAAAACTTTTATTACACCATCCGAAAGTGTCACAAATAAGGATCAAATTCCGGGAAATAATAACATATTATGCTCACTAGTAAATATTACAAAAAAAATATTTTACGATGTTTTGAAGTATTCTGACTGAAAAGTACCTATACGTTCCAAATTTACATTTTTAAATGAACAACGAAAACTAATACATAATCACTGTAAAATTGCTTTATGTACGGCGCGAATTGTAACCTACCTACTTGCTTATTACTATTTTTTGTAATTTATACAAATTATTGCATTTATTTGTTATTTTAACATTCAAAACCCCTTTTTACTATAGTTCATATGGTTAATAAAAAAAAATCATCATAGACTCTGATAAGGACGTACCCAGCTAGGGCCAAGCGCACCCCCAGAAGAAACAAATTACGTAAATTTTCTTGGCAATTTCTATTACTGGAAAATAGAACGTGAGAATTAAAAATGTGTTGCTCTGTGCAAAATGAAGTGTTGGAAAATAAACTTCTTTTGCACTCGTTAAATATTTTTTATTTGATATTTATGACATGATTTTATTTAGAACTAGCACTTCGTCCGCGACTCGTTCGTGCGGATTTAGTAGGTACTCCACAAACTTCAACGCCCTTTTTTAAAGGTTAAGTATTTCTGCTGCTGATTCTGTAGTCTCAGGATCAGCGCAACTATTCACCCCGTTCACCTCGTCAGGGGTTGATTATGCAAAAATGGTTAAATCTGTTTCAATTATCCTACTTTTAGTTTGTTCGTACCAATTTCCACGTATAGTAAGCAATAATGTTAAAAGTCCGTGTGGCTCCGGATTAAGAATATTGCCACCCCATCTCATCCCGTGGGTGTCGTAAGAGGCGACAAAGGGAAATTTTGAGACCGTGCAAATATTTCAGCACCTTAGGTCACCCGTTAGGTGGCGGGTTAACCATCAGCAACAGCATTCCCAAGGAGGGTTGGTGTCAGGCTGGCGGCCGACTGTTAAACATTTGCCAAATCTTTAGCAACATGTTAGGTCGAAATAGAATGTGCGATAGGGTTAGGGCGTACCCCACAGGCGACGCGCAGGGGCAGCACCCGGCCCCTGTGGGAAATGGACAAGGGTTGTTGCACCACCCCGGGCGGGGGCAACGTAAGAAGCTAGCTCGAGAAGTGAGATTGAGGTATGCAAGTTGGAATGTTGGGACTATGACTGGAAGGGCCAGAGAGTTAGCAGACGTATTAAAAAGAAGGAGAATAAATATAGCGTGTTTACAGGAAACTAAGTGGAAGGGAACAAAAGCGAGGGAAATTGGTGAAGGATACAAGTTTTTCTATTGTGGAAGTGACGGTAAAAGAAATGGCGTGGGAATAGTGTTAGATAGTAAATTGAAAGAAAGCGTGATGGAAGTAAAAAGGATTAATGATAGATTGATATGTGTGAAAGTTATGATGGACAATGTGATGCTGAATATAGTTAGTGTGTATGCCCCGCAAGTAGGATGTGATGAAAGGGTGAAAGAGAAGTTTTGGGAGNGGGAATAGTGTTAGATAGTAAATTGAAAGAAAGCGTGATGGAAGTAAAAAGGATTAATGATAGATTGATATGTGTGAAAGTTATGATGGACAATGTGATGCTGAATATAGTTAGTGTGTATGCCCCGCAAGTAGGATGTGATGAAAGGGTGAAAGAGAAGTTTTGGGAGGATTTTGATACAGCTATTATGACCATCCCCGTGCATGAAGAATTGATAGTTGGAGGTGATTTTAATGGGCATGTAGGAAAAATGAGAAATTGTTACGAAAGAGTACATGGAAGTTCCAATAACGAGGGAGAGACGCTGCTGCAATCCGCAACTGCATTCGACCTAGCAGTAGCCAACACTTGGTTCCAGAAACGAGATCAACACCTAGTCACATACAAAAGTGGTAACCACATGACCCAGATTGACTATTTTCTAGTTAGGCGCAACCACATAAAGCACGTCAAAGACTGCAAAGTGCTGCCAGGAGAAGACTTGGTCTCACAGCACAGACTCCTGGTTATGATATTAGCGATCAAAACACAGTGTACAAAAAACAAAGAGCGTCTTCCTCCTAAAATAAAATGGCATATGCTAGAGAAGACTGATTGAATTTAGAGACCGAGTAGTATACAAAATGATAGAAATGGGAGACATGAAGGATCGAAGTGTGAATCAAAGCTGGAATGAGATAGCTGGGTGTGTTGGACAAGCAGCGAAGGATATTTTAGGAGAGACAAAAGGAAGGGGCACAATAGAGAGGGATACATGGTGGTGGTCGACAGAAATACAGAAAGTGTTGAAGGAAAAAAAGAAGAAATTAAGGAATGGCAGAGTGTAGAGCTGGAAAGCGTTAGTTGGAAAGCTGAAAAAAGAGAGAGTATGATGTTTTAAAGAAAAAAACTAAGAAAGCCGTGGCAATAGTGAGAGCAAAAGCTCAGGACAAATTATTTGACAAACTGGACAGTCCAGCTGGCCAAAAAGACCTGGAAGCAGGAATGCTTTTATCGGAGGATGAAACAATTAAGGATAGATGGAAGGGATATTTTGAAAGACTGATGAATGAGGAAAATATCTGGAGTGGTGTTTTAGAGAGTAAACCAGTGAATAAAGGGTTAGTGAGGTTGGTCATTGTGGATGAAGTGAGAGTGGCAGTGAATGGAATGAAGAATGGTAAGGCAATTGGTCCAGACGGAATACCAATTGAAGTGTGGAAGTCATTACGGTTAGATGGGTGGATGTGGTTAGCTTTATTCTTCAATAAGTTGTTGCTGGAAGAAGCCATACCTGATGAATGGTGCAACAGTTCGTTGGTGCCCATCTTTAAAAACAAAGGCGATGTGCTGGAGTGCAACAACTATAGAGGAATAAAGCTAATGTCACAGTATGAAAGCATGGGAAAAAGTTATTGAAAGGCGGCTGAGAGAAGAGAGTGAAATCTCACAGAACCAGTTCGGTTTTATGCCTGGTCGGGGAACAACGGATGCCATTTTCGCTATCCGTCAGCTGTCCGAAAAATACAGAGCTGTGCATAAAAACTTGCACATGGTATTCGTTGACCTCGAAAAGGCAAATGACCGGGTGCCTCGTGAGGTTTTGTGGTGGGCCCTTAAGGAGAAAGGTGTGCCTGGGAAGTATGTGCAGTTGATCCGAGCGATGTATAGTCGATGCAGTACCCAAGTTTGGTCTGTAGTGGGCACCACAGACAGCTTCAGTGTGGCAGTCGGTTTGCACCAAGGGTCGGCCCTTAGCCCTTACCTCTTCCTGATGATAAATAATGGACGCTCTGACGTCGGACATTCAGGAAGAGGCTCCCTGGTGCATGCTGTTTGCTGACATGCATTGTGCTAGTTGCCGAAAGCGGCCTAGAGGTCCAGAGCAGATTGGAGACGTGGTGGCAAAGACTGGAGAGTGTTGGCCTGAAATTGAGTAGAACAAAAACAGAATACCTGTTCTGCGATTTCGGCGGTCTCTCCAGTCCTATACCTGTAGCTCTCATCGGAACGCCTATACCGATCTGCTCCGACTTTCGGTTCCTCGGGTCGCTTGTCCAGGGGGACGGCGATATAGACCGAGACGTAACGCACCGGATCAACGCACGATGGATGAAATGGCGACAGGTCACTGGAACAACTTGCGACCCACGGATGCCCCTCAAGTTAAAGGGGAAAATCTATAATTCCGTGATAAGACCTGTCGTAATGTATGGATCAGAATGTTGGGCTGTGAAAAAGACGAATGAGAAAAGATTGCATGTAGCGGAGATGAGAATGTTGAGATGGATGTGTGGAGTATCGAGAATGGATAAAGTGAGGAATGAATTCATTAGAGGTAGCTTAAAAGTGGCGCCAATAACGGAAAGATTGAAAGGGAACCGCTTATCTTGGTATGGTCATGTGAAGAGGAGGGATGAAATGCACGTACCTAACTAAAAGAGTTATGAATATAAAAGTGGATGGATGAACAGGGAGAGGGAGGCCAAAGAAAAGATGGATGGATTGTATTAGGAGTGATATGAAAGAAAAGGGAATTAGTGATAGCGTGACGGTTGACAGGACAGAATGGAAGAAAAAACGTGTTGCGCCGACCCCAAGTAACATGGGATAAAGGCAGGAAGATGATGAGTAAACAATAATGTTCTCCCCTAAAATCAAAGCTTGTCGCGAGATTTACTTGTGTAGATAAACAGTAAATTAAATAACTTGATGTGATTGATTTTAATTAGATTTTTTAGTCAAATACCCTACTCCATCTGCCTAGCCTTTTCCCAATTATATTGGGGTCGGCTTCCAGTCAAACCGGATTCAGCTGAATACCAGTATTTTACGTTGAGCGGCTGCCTACCAGACCTCCACAACCCATTAACTGGGTACCTAACACGGTACTCCTTGGCAAGACTGGTGTCAGATTATCTGGCTTCTGACTATCCGTAACGACTGCCAAAGATCTACAAATGACAGCCGGGACCAACGGCTTAACGTACTTTCCGAGAAACGGAGGAGTCTCGGTATATTAAGATGGTCACCCATCCACAGACCAACCTCGGCAAGCGTTGCTAAACCTAAAAGATCGACCCATGCGGCTGTTATTATTTAGCCATGAGCTCCTCAAGCTCGTCAAATACCCTACTATCAAACCATTAACCATTGGATAAGGTTAATAATGTAGCTTTCTAATGAAGAGAATTTTTAAAATCTGTTGAGTAGTTTTTGAGCCAAATCGTAACAAACAAACATAAAAATCTTTCCTCTAAAGATTTTTGGACCACGCGACAAACTAGAAATATTCGACCATAATGCTAATATACTCCGCTCGTGTACACTCAGCTTTATAATCTTATTTATCTGTTGCAAACAAATGTCAAATTTGCCGGATAGATTTTCCAGCAAGTTGCACGTTTACGTTTTCTTCCCTATTCTGAAGACAATATTTCACGAAGTAGAATTCGTTGAATCTGGTGGTGTGGTGCCTTCTTAACTTTTTATCATCAGGAGAGTAAATATAGATCAGGTAACTGGATTTATTTTTTATTGTAAGAGGTTATCTTTTTAACTATCTAACACTACATAACACAAAATAAACTGTAATATAATTGCAAATTCTTAACATAATTATGTCCATATCATCTTCTTACCCTTATTGCAATTTATTTGGGACTGGCGCAGCTTGCACCACACTTTCTTTCATATATTTAGACAACTTTCCAGCCCTCATCGCTAGAACTCCAGCCATATCATCAAATCCACAATTTTTTTTCAAAGAAAACTAGTAGAAACAAATGAAAAAAATATTGTAATTTCTCATGTGTTGCAAAGGGATGTTTCCCTTTGCAACACATGAGAAATTAAAATATTTTTTTAACAATGTTTAGATACAAATGCAGAGATTATTGCTCTTAAAACTGCGCTAAAAATAAATTTTCTTTAAATAATTAATATTATTTAGCCTCAACCTTAGTCCTTAAGCATTAGAAAATTGTTTTCACGTCTGGACAAATTATTGAGTGAAAACAATAATTCCCTAAAATTCTAATTACCTATCAACATTGTGAAATACTTTCATGGTGAAATCCTTTCATTGTGAAATAAATTCAGTATAAAATAATTTCGTAGTGAAATAATATTGACTGAATGATTCCTTAATTTAAAGATGGAAACATATTTATTTGACACGGGTACATTTAAATATAAGAAAACCAGATTCTAATACCCAATCATAAATAGCTCATTTACAAATTTGATGGCCAATTTGCATCAATGTTTTCTTGAATATTAATTCCACCTCCACAAGGTACAGCATTTTGTGAGAAAGATGCACAATATTGCCTTGCTTGTGCAATTAAAAATATGGTGCAATAATATTTTCAAAATCCTTTGAACTTTCATTGTGCAATCTACTAAAGATTGCACAATGAAAGTTCAAAGGACTAACCCTGAAGGATGTTTATGGGTAGGTATAGAAAGGGATCCAATCAAGGGAGTATGCAATCCAAGTATGGCTCACTCAGCCATACTTTTTATGACTAAATCCTTTGTAAAATAACTAATACCTTCCTAAGTTCATTTATCTGTATATATTGCAATAAAATTGCAAGTGAAGAATGAATGTGTACTGGGCTTATTAAAAGTATTTTATTTATAATAATTGAGAAAAATAAATAAAAACTAGGCACAGCAATAGTATAATTATAATATAAAATCTCTAAAAGAGGAAAACTATTTTACACTGAGACTGTAAAACTGCTTGTAGCACACATAAGCGTCCAAAAGTAGTCTTGCACGCAGTAGTTTGCAACCGAGTGCTCATTTAAATTCATTCAGTTTGTTAGCATGCGCTCTTGTACCTCTTCAGCTCTGGAACCAGAGAAAGGCAGATTGTTTGCTCGCTTTGCTACTGCTAACCATAGATAATACACTACACTAACCAGACAACTGAACTAACTAACCATAAGAAGAGGATGAGCGCTTAGTAAGTTAGCGGTAGTAGAGATGCATTTAGGTTAGATAAGTGGGCAGTGCTACACTCTTGCTTACTCATGCCATTACAATTAAGTCGTAGGTGTGGGAGCACTTAACAACCAAGTTCATTTGCGAACTACACAACTCTAGCCCTAAGCCCTTATTCAGGTCATGGTCCACCTGTGTTTATGTATCCAAGTCCATTAAAAAGCATGATTGATTAACTAATGTCTTAATACACAATCATTTTAAATGCTTCTTTTTTTTTTTCAGAATGCCTCCTAAGAAAGTAGAAGAACCTGAGAAAAAGCCATTAATTGGTCGAGTAGGCACAAACTTAAAAGTTGGCATTGTTGGAGTACCTAATGTTGGAAAGTCAACATTCTTCAATGTGTTGACAAAAAGCCAAGCAGCAGCTGAAAACTTCCCTTTCTGCACCATCGATCCTAATGAAAATAAGTATTTGAACATTTTACGAATATAATGCCTTTGTTTAACTGTGATTAATAATGGTTATATTGGTTAGTAATATTGGTTAGTAAGGGTAACATTAATAGGTACCTATTACAAAATTATAATAAACAATTCCAAATAACGAAAAGATTAAACATCCATTAAAAATCATATTGATATCTAATTATTCTAATAGTCTTAAGATCTGAAGTAAGATCAATCTTCATCAACCTGCTTACCGGATGAAAATTATATTTTATCAAATATGTTTCTGAACATACCAATAGGGTTGCCGTAAAAAATATGGTTATGGCTATAATTTAAAAAAATAACCTTATAATTTCACTACCCATACTACTGTATTCACAATAAAATTACCTTCATTTTGATATATTTTTCAAGTGGGGGTTTTCAAGTGAATTGTAATTCATATGAATGCAACTACTATCTACTCCCCCCGTCTACTTAACTATTTACCTGTTTGTACACAGCAACCAGGTAACAGGAACAAAAAAAGGTAGGCAATCTAACTGTTACATATATTCTGTATGTCAGTGGAATTTAATTTTTCTTTTTTCAATCTTTTTAAACTTACTAATTGCCATGACCATATTATTTACGACAACCCTATTATATGTTCAGAAACATATTTATTTGATAAAATATAATTTTCATCCGGTAAGCAAGTGGGTGAAGGTCGATCTTACTTGGGATCCTTTACTATAATAGCGTCATGCACCAACATCACACCTTTAATAACACTCCTTTTTTTTGGGCAGTCTTGTAAAATATAGCATATAATGCACCATCGGTACAAATGGGTACAAAGATAGGTAGCTACGTATACGCGCGCAGGTTATAGGATCGCAGTAGTTACCTTTTTTTTATGTTGCCATTTTTCAGTGCAGACGCATCTAAGTATAGTTTGTTTAATTGGAAACATGAGCTCAAAACTTTCAATTATATTGTGTGGTCGTAATTATACAACCTCTTTTTTTATAAATTACTAGCTGGTACCCAGCGCTTTGCTGCCTTTATTTTTCGCCCACGTACAAGAAATAACTTGACAAAGTTTTATCGCAATCGAATGAATGGTACCTATGTGGCAGCAAATAAAATACGAAAAAAAAACACAAACACTGATTCATATTTATTTCGGTTTGTTGATTCGACTTTGTATAGTTTCTAAGCAACAACCATGCATCAAGTATTCAGGCATTTTAATAAAAAGTTTCAAATTGCTTAGAAATTTCTTTTTGAAAAAAAAAAAACAGTTGTTAAACTGTGACATTACATATGGCACTGACGTTTTAATTTAATTTTGATGATGATGAAAAACAATTAAAATGATAGAATTGGAGAATTACAAAAGTAATTTGGATGTTATAGACAAACATGACGTAAAAGATATCAAAATAGGTACTGGCAAAGTATATACTGGAAAGACCAAATTTATCAATCCACAAATAAAACAAATTGAGCATACTAGTCCGCTATTGGCCGCAGCAATACTCGGTTTGGACAACACAGGAGCTCCGATTCCTGATGACTCGAAATTTTTTGATATCTGGACGGATATTGATGCTCAAGAAAAACACCTGGACACTAAGCCAACATGTTACATAATTCTTGGAAAAGCAGGTGCTGGATCATTTGATCTTGGTGAAGCCATGGCTAAAAAGTACAACATTATTCATTTATGCCCAAGAAATATATTACTTGATGAAATATTACAAAAAAGTAGTACAGGGAGAACTTGGGATTTTAATATGAAAAGAAACAAAGTGTGCTTATACGATATGATATTAACAATATTGAAGATAAAATTAAATTCAGAAGTAGTTCAACATAGAGGATATGTAATATCCGGTCTTCCTTTAGTGACGGCTTCTAGAAATCCTCTTTGTTACATCGATACATTGTATGGCGAAGAAGCGTTTATAGTCGTAGATGAAGTGCTGTTTGATATAATTTGCAACTTAAAAAAAAAGAAACCAAAGCAACCGCATGGGTCAGCTTCTTCATCTGCAAGTAGTGAAATGCAAGAAGAAGATAAAGAAGAAGAAGAACAAGAGGCTTCAGTTCATCAGGAGGAAGCTCTTGAAGAGGAACAAGATATACCTGCAGAGCTGCCAAAATTTTTGCTAGATACTTGTTCTAATGTTATAATCAACAAAAAACCTCGTTTTGAATCAAAACTAGCTGCTCTTCTGTGTCAACTTGATGAGTTATTCAATCTAGTTCTTAAGCCGGATATCATTATACATATAACATGTCCTGAATTAGATTTAATGAAAATGAGAGGTAATAGCTACGTAAACTATAAAACAGGCATGTATACAAACCAACCTATTATTTCAAATTATAAAACAGAACCAAGTTGGCCTCGCAAATGTGATAACTTTGATTATAAAAATCCGCACGCTTCTAACGTTTTTAATCCTAAATATAACTGTAAACCGCCCTCAAATTATGAAGATAAAATAATTGAGCAAATATGCAATTATAAAACTTACGTATATCCATATTTTGAAAAAAAAATAAAAGATTTTGATCCAAAAATGGTTATCGAACTAGACGGTCGAACTTCATGCAGTCAAATGCTTCATCACGTTGCTAAAACATTAATTTTTATCCAAATTCCAAGTGTACTTATACCTCAGCCGTTGTTTCTAGAAGAACCTTCAGAAGATATGGAAGAATTTTGGGCAAGTACTGTAGCCGGATTAGATGTTATAAGTAGTGATGTCATTAAATTCAAATACTGTGCATCACCCTGGTTTAACAGGTGTCCTGTTGAACTTAAGCTTAGACGATCGGTAGCAGGGAGACCAAAATATGCTGTTATGTTCTTCAAACATGTATATCTAATGTCTTCACTTAATAATTTCATAGCGTTTTACAGAAACCCTCGACCATATTTAAAATTAAAATATTTAGAACCAATTTGTAGAGTTCTAGTAACAGGAACGAAATGTTCTGGAAAAACAATGATTTCTCAGTGTTTGTCATGGATTTTTGAAGCACCTATTTTGAATTTCAATACAATTTTAGAAACTGAAAAAGAAAAAAAGTATAATTTAACTGCCCAAACAATTTTATCTGAAATTATAGCGACTATTGAAGATGCTCGACTTCTAGAATGGCAGGAAATGGAAACAGGCAGAGTAACACAATTAGATGACTGGTGTACATCTACTCGGAAACTATTAAGAAGATATCTTGCTTTATTTATTCAAAACACCGCTATTAATGAAAAAAATGCACAAATATTGCTTAAAAAACAACAAGAGGCTGAAGCAGCAGCAGAGAAAGAGAAATTAAAAGCAGCTGAGAAAGATAAATTAAAAGCTGAACAACTAAATGCTAAGAAAGAACTAAAAGGAGAGGAAGAAGAACCAAAAGGAAAAGAAGATGAAGTACCAAAAAAAGGAGAAGAAGCAGACCCAAGAAAAGGAGAAAGAGAAGAACCTAAACAAGGAGAAGAAAAAGAACCAAAAAAAGGAGAAGAAGAAGAATCAAAAAGAGGAGAAGAAAAACTAGAAGAAGAAGAAGAACAATCCGAAGGAGATGAAGAGAAACCAGAAGAATATGAAAATAAAACAAAAGAATATGTAGAAAAACCAAAAAAAAAAGGAATACCCGAAAAAATTGAAGAAATGAATCCAGATCTTCTAAGTGAACTCAATGTTCTCAAGACGCAGCTCTCTTTTTTACCTATTTTAGATAGTATTGAGCAGTGCCAAAATGCTCTTAAAAACCGAAACATTTCACTATATGCACCTATTGAACTTTTAACAGTGACAAGCAAGCCTTCAATACCTGTTCTGGGTGATAGCGACGTAAAAATAGCTATATCCAAGTATATAGAAGGTAATGAATTACAAAAGGAACTTGAGCCTACAACTGAAGAAGTAATGACAGAAATAGTTAAATTAATTACTGCAATAGACACTCAACATCAGGTGGAGACACAATCCGAACAGTTATATGGAAAGTATATTATAGATGGTTTCCCGTCAGACCCAGAATATTGGGAGTGTATTAGCGATTCAAAGTTATGTCCAGATTATACGATAGGTCTAATAGAAAATCGCGAAATCGATGAAGAACTTTATCAATACTATAGCACTTCTAAGACAAGAAGTTTTGGGGAAAAGATTGTATTGGTTAAAGATCCACTCGTTCATACCAAATTACAAGCTACGAAATTTTTACGCTTACAAGATTCAGATGTACAAAATATTGTTAACGATATGATAACTCAAACGCTTGATTCAATACTAACTATTGAAAGTAAAAATACCAATATAAATGAGCCGCCAGGCGCAAATTCGGCTCAAACTGAATTTATCGCATCTTTTACTGAAGCTATAGAAAAATATCGTGAAGACTGGGACAGTTTAAAACTAAAAATAGAGGATAAATCTAAATTTTACATTGAAATCGAATTAGAAAATAAAATAGACGTAGAAGTAATTCAAGAAATGTTACGAAAACTACGTCAATGCTATCGACCTCGAGGTGACGAACTTCAGGATGAAGATGCGGAAACTCCGGAAGAAGATGAAGAAGATCCAGCGTCAAAAGATCTAGTTACCTTCAACGACCACCGTTTTCTTTGTGAAACAAATATTTATTGCCCTATTACTTATTATGATCATAAAATTCTCTGGGAAGGGAATCCAGAGTTTTCTTTGAAATACGACAACAAAATCCATTACTTTTGTAGAGAAGAGTTTTTAGAATTATTTCAAAAAGACGTGACCAAATATCAATTTTATAATATACCTTTTAAAAAAATACCAAAATTAAAAATTTGCGTAATAGGTACCATCGGTAGTGGAGCAACCAGTTTATCCAAGCACATAGCAAAAGAGCTTGGATTGCTACATATCGATTTTTCACACGTTATCAACGAATATTTGGTGCCAAAACATTTCAAGAAGATTGGACGTCATTACGAAAATATTTTTATTGACGGCCCGATAGACGAAGAAGGTGTAGTAGAATTTCAAATTGACGAAGAAAACGTGAATTTAGTTTCCGATATCTTAGGAAATGAAAAAGAACTGACACGAATGTTATATGACTATTTTGAACGTGGAACACCTGTTTTATCAAAAATTATGCAAAAACTTATTCTTAAAATTTGGGATGATTCTAGTTCGCCTATAGGTTTTGTACTAGATGGTTATCCGAAAACTCCCAATGACGTTGAAGACATGTTGGCATGTTATGCTATACCTGATGTGATAATACAGTTAGACAACAATGCAGAAAGTGCAATGAATCGAGTTTCTCCTATAATGCTGAATTCTTGGAAATCCCAACAGAATGAGGCTAAAAAAGCTGCCGCGGAAAAGTTAGATGTTGAACGTAAATTATGGTTGAAAAATATTACAAAAGAAATCATAGCAAAACTTATAATAGAAGAAGCTTACGAAAAAGTTTTTATTTTGAAAGCAGAACCCTTAACAAAAAGTTATTCTACTGACAGCGTGATAATCGATGCAGATCCATCTGGACCTACAAATGTTGATCCAATCCTATTTAAAACTTTTAATGCAATGGTAGAACAATATCCTGAGCCTCAAGATACGACTGTTTGGGAAAAAATTGATGATGCACGTGAAAGAATAGATGCTAGAATTGAAGGTATATATGATACAGATGATGAAAATATCCAATCATTGAGCGAAATCTTAATGGACAATCGAATAAAGACAATATCAGTAGATGCCACGAAACCTTTCAAAAAAGTAAGCAGATATACTTTATCCAAATTATCTAACTTCAAAAATAGATGTGAATCATTGTTTGAGCAAACTTTTATTGTCACTACCGATGTTGCCGATACATTACTTTCAAGAGGATTTTATTTTTTAAGCAAATTTCATCTTCTTTGTCCAGTATATATCTTTGAAAATCCACTGGCTATTCAGAATTCTTTCAAAATTGCTAAACGTAAAGGAACACTTTTTCCGGTAATCCATAGATCGTTCATATATTTTATAAGTGGTAAAGATAATGTAAGTAAGTTTAGAACAAATCCACTAAAATACATTACTTGTGACGCTATTAAATCTTATTTCGAATATCCTTTGAGAATTGGTGTTATAGGAACACCTAAATCAGGACAGAGCACACTGGCTGCAAGATTGGCAAAACAATATGGGTTATTATGCATATCAGGAGGAAGCGCTGTGCGAACCGTATTAGAAAACATGCATTGGACAGAACTAGCTATCGAAATGAGAAAATGTTTGAAAGCAGGAAATAAAATCGAGGAAGACCACATTGTGAAAGCTATGCAAACTGTCGCTATTAATCCTCGGACGGTAACTTGCGGCTACGTTTTAGATGGAGCTCCTGTCTCTCCTTACAGAGCGAAAGGTCATGTCAAAAGCTTTGTTTTTCCTAATATTATATTTGATATTTGTTCTCATAAAACTACAATTCTAGAAAATTCACAAACTGAAATCTACTATGACATTCTGAAATATATGCCACCTTATCCATATGATCTAATTCAAATAAGATATGAGAATTGGGAAAAAAGGCAACATAAAATTAGAGGTTGGATCGCTGAAAATTATCAAAATCTTTATCTTCTTGATGGTAATCAATCCAAATGGCATGTTTTGCAGCAAGCCATTGATCATATAAAGCTACTAACTGACAAACTTCATTATTACGTAACCAATGTTAAGACCAATATTGTGCGCGCTATGTGGATCTCGGATGAAGCATTCCAAGCGAGACAATCCCAGTACAGATATATGTGTCCTGTGTGCTTTCACAGGAAAGTATATAAATATATGGGGACCTATTTCGGCGATAAAACAGGTGTAGTGCAATATAAAAAAAAGTTTTATTGGATCTGCAATGAGCACATGGATTTAGTCATGACGTTTCCAGATAGCTATTTGACATCTGCAGATGTAAAAATTCCTGAAATGCCTGCTTTAATCAATATAGTAAATTTAGATTATATTTACGAAAATGGAATATGCGTTGTTACATATGCCGAAAACTTACCAGCTCAAATACTTAAAATAGGCACTAACCAGCATGCTGCGAGTTACGCTGGTAAATCTTATTTATTTTGTAGTGACGTTTGTCTTTGTAAATTTATTTCTAAACCATATTTATATAAAGACATAACTATTTTCAAAGAATCAAAAAACTTTCCAAAATTGACATTAAAAAACCTGCCTAACATCGGATATTTGGAGCAGACTTTGGGGAATATGTTAACAGAAGCATGCTGCTCCGTGAATGCGTTTAGACCGAAATATCCGGGTTTGTCTTTTCAAACATCCGCTTTTATTTACATAGCGCTGTATTTAAAGACACACAATCCTCTCACAGATAAAAATAAAATGCCCATTTACCTAAATGCATTTAGGGTATTCGAAGCTCGGTGCAAATTGATGTTAAATGTAGGATTGCGCTTAAGATCCATGGACAATCCATTTGCTAACTATCCTAAATGTCTGCATAGAGAACCGACACTTAACCCTGCAGATCTTGGTCCACTATCGCCTTTGAGTTCGTCAATATTACAACCTGCGATTAATGCCCCTAAAAGAAATTCCAATTACGTACAAATGCATAAACCTTCGTATCTTCAAAAGTTACGTAAGCGTACGACAGCAACAAGCCAAATGGAAAGGCAATAACCTTAACATATTCCATTATTGATTTTATTTTACGTAGGTAGGTTACAGTCGCCAACTTTCTCAAGATTTGTTTTCTAACGCATTTGTAGGCGAGAAAGGTACTCATTCAGTCATTAGCCTATTTATAGAATGTAATTGTTATTTAATTTTGACAAATGCTATTTATATTTATGTTTTACTTTAATACATTTTGAAAACCACATCATTATCCTTATTATTTTACGAATAACCTTCCAGTTACGAATGGAAACGGGTACACACGAGGTTAGCAATATTGGAAATATTCAATTATTATGTAATTTTGAACTGCTGTCATATGTCTAACGGATTTTCTCGTTTCAGCACGTAGGGTACCTGTGCCGGATGAACGATTCGATTACCTCTGCGAGTTTCACAAACCTGTCAGGTCAGTGTTATTAGCATAAAGTGGTACAGGCCTGCCGTTTAACTGAAATGGTGCTTAAAGTAGCTGCGCGGTGTGGAAGGTATGTTAGCTCCCATCAGGTGACTACATCCTTCTCGCACCACGCTTGAACGGAACTGAAAAGCACCTACAGTTACACGGTAAGCTTGCACGATACCATTAATTGTCGACGTCATAAAATGTAATGCATGAGAAGAGATTGATTAACAAAAAACAATTGTACCGTTAAGTGAAAAAGCCAGATATTAGACAGTTACTGGAAGCCAGCCCTTCGGTGCAGCAAATCTTAGAATTTTATTTTAATAGTAATGAACATTTTGTTTTCCAGCAAAGTGCCTGCATTCCTCAATGTAGTCGATATCGCTGGTCTTGTGAAGGGAGCGGCTGAAGGACAAGGACTCGGAAATGCCTTCCTGTCGCATATTAAGGCTTGTGATGCTATTTTCAACTTGTGCCGTAAGTAGTTTTAATAAAGTTACTCCAAGATAAACTTTTTAAACTGCGTTACAACTAATGTGATTTCAGAAAAATAACTTTTAAACCTTACCGAGTTTTCGTCACAACACGACTGCAATGTTGCCTACTCGTTATTCTAAAATCAACATTATTAACAATGCAGTGAAGCTGATGTTTGTTTGAGGGTAAATAACGTTACCAATTATTAGTAACAGGGATTCCATGGACTTAATTTTAGGTGCTTTTGATGATGAAGACGTTATCCACGTCGACGGAGAAGTGAACCCCGTGAGAGACTTGGAGACCATCGGAGAAGAGCTTCGCTTAAAGGACGAGGAACAACTGGTGCAAAACTTTGAGAAACTCGACAAACTGGTCAATCGTGGTGGAGACAAAAAACTGAAATCTGAATACGTGAGTAAACTTTTGAACAAATTCGGATCATGTTCTTGCAAGTTTTGATTTATGATTATCATTTTTTAAATAATTACACTGTTGTTTAACACAGTGTTGTATGTACACTTAAAAAAAAGGTAAAGTTTGGAACGGCTGATTTATTCCGCGATTATCGGGTTGAACATTCCAAAGTAAAAGTTTTTTATCTTATATATAAAATTCTCGTGTCATAATGTTAGTTACCATACTCCTCCGAAACGGCTTGACCGATTTTGATGAAATTTTATATGCATATTCAGTAGGTCTGAGAATCGGCCACTATCTATTTTTCATACCCCTAAGTGATAAGGGTTGTCCTCCCCTAACATTTTTCATGCCGAGCATTCATGAAAAATGTGGCGCAGACGAAGTTGCGTGGGACATCTAGTAATTATATAAATAATTGCTCACCTCTTTTCATAAGTAAAAAAAAAGTAAATGTTGATTAATTGTGTATGAAATCGAGCCCAAAAGTACTACTTAATAAACTTCTGTCATTGTTACAGGACTCACTGTCGAAAGTCAAAACTGTTTTAGTAGATGAAAAGAAACACATTCGCTTTGGCGATTGGAGTGCGGCAGACGTAAGTATTTTCTTAATACCTATTTCATAATAAGCATTTTAACTAAAGTCGTAAAAAATAAAAAAATTGCTACCTGTTATGATTGCAAATTAATTTCAGTATTTCTTTTTTTATGGAAAGGTGTATCTTTTACCTCATAAGAACCATGATACAGTGAGATTTAAATTTTAACACAAATAATCGTCTTCTAATGACGAAGCATGCAATTGTAGAATTATAATAATTCAAAAAAGTACCTATAACAACACCAACACCGAATAAAAACACAATTGTCGTTTCAGATTGAAGTCCTCAACAAGTACCTGTTCTTGACATCCAAGCCTGCTTTATATCTTGTGAATTTGTCCGAAAAAGACTACATTCGAAAGAAGAACAAATGGTATGTATATGTCATGGGAAAATTGCAGACTCCGTAAGATTGTAATAAATATTTATTAGAGTATAATTTCTCGATATGTTATCAAAAATCGTTTTGGAAACAATAAATCCCATCCAAATTCAATAATTTCCAATATATCCGGAAATAATAGTTTACAATTTCACGCGATATTTTACAATCTTAAGGCGTTTGCAATTTTCTGGTAACAATATTTAACTACTTCTAAATGACTGTGTTTTACACGTGGATAAAGTTTTACCGGCCCTCGGGGAATGGTTGCAAGCGCGACTTGAGCGTGTGGGTCGCGGGGCTCGAACACATAACATTGAAAAAAATATGACTCACAAAATGTGGCTATACTATAACACCCTCTGCGACCCCTTCGTAAAATACAACACAAAATATTATATTTCCTTTTTGATGATCCCGAAGTTGCATAAATTGTAAAATTAATCAAATAACTATAATTCTTTCAGGTTGCCGAAATTGAAAGAATGGATTGACAAGAACGACCCTGGCGCACCCCTCATACCTTTCTCCGGCTCTCTGGAATTGAAGCTGTTCGACATGGAGCCCGCAGAGCGACAGGCCTTCATGAAGGAACACAATCTTACTAGGTGAACATTTAAATTGTGGCCCTATTTCTATTGTGGCATTTATATGTATAGTTTTTTAATATAGCAATTTTGTTGTAAGTAGCCATTCTCTGAATTTATTTGGGTTTTCCAGTAAGTTTAGATATGTTATATCAAGTTGGATCGCAGGATATGAAAAATATAACCAATATGTACGGTAAAATCTCCTGATTATCATATCAAAATGTTTAAGCACGTGGTTCGGAAAAATTATAATTAATTAAAAACTAATTTGAAAAATTGAAAATGCACTTTCATTATTAATTACCGGAAATTTCTGCAATGTAGATTTCATAACTGCAGTTGTTTCTTTTCTTTGGTTCTCATTTTTAATAAAAACACTATAGTAAAAAGGTTTATTCCATCGTCGATTACGTTTTGAAGCTCTCTGTATTGATTGGTTGACGTTGCTCGACCGTAACATAATTACAATCTATGATAATATTGTTTCTTAATTATTTTTATTACTATTTCTCACAGCGCATTGGACAAGATCATCGTTCAAGGATACAAAGCGTTGCAATTGGAGTACTTCTTCACCGCTGGGCCAGATGAGGTGAAGGCCTGGACCATTCAGGTAAACAATCAACTGAAATCAAACTTCTTTTTTTAAATGTTTTTTCAAAAATTGTGTAAACCTTATGGCGATTGCCCTTTTGTCTTATCGTACCTGACTCTGATTGGTATAGTTGGTACCAGAGCGACTGATGAGCCTGAGTCTTGGGTGCGATATCCAAGTTGGGCAGTGTTGCTGAATTTTCCTATTAGCAGTTTCTCAGTTGTAGCCAAAGCACTCTAAATATCAGCTTTATTATTCAAACCAGACTTTATCCAAATCTATGGAGTTCTTATTTTTTAATCTGCTACTATCCAGTTACACACCTTTGCCTAAACTCTAAAACTTTGACGACCTTTTTTGTGATATTTTGTTGTGAGTAGGTATAAGAGTAACATTAATAAATTTCACAGAAAGGAACGAAGGCGCCACAAGCTGCCGGTAGAATTCATACTGACTTCGAAAAAGGGTTCATTATGGCTGAAGTGATGCACTATAAGGACTTCAAAGAGGAAGGCACTGAAGCCGCTTGCAAGGCAGCTGGAAAATACAGACAACAAGGTACCTCCATCATTTTTTTTTTTCATGATCGATCTACGAACGTTGGAGAAGCTGCCAAAAACATACAATGGCAAAGCCTTTTAGTCATAGAAAACAACGAATTAGAAATTTCCTTCGCAGTCTATCGTATTGTTATAGAAACTCGCGTCTGTCTTGCACTGAGACACATGATTGCATTTAAGTCAAAATACTACCCCTTGAATGGGTTCCCAATTAGGAAACCGGTAACCGGTCCCCAGTTACTTTTACTGGAGTCTTTATTAGTAACTATTAAATGCTTCTTTCTAAGTTAAACTTAATATTCTTTGTTTCAGGCCGTAACTACGTCGTTGAGGATGGAGACATCATTTTCTTTAAATTCAACGCTGGCGCAGGTTTAAAGGACCCTAAGAAAAAATGACGTGACAAGGTACTCCTGCTCCTGGTACATCTGTTGTATCTCAACCTTGTCTTGTACTCTCTGCTACACGTTGCTTAAGAGTAGCATAAGTTTTTTTTTACCTATTAATATTTATATTCACTGTCTTAAATGTAATAGAATAAAGCTTGTTAATGTTTGTAAAATTCAATTTATTTTAAAGAAATAATGTAATAATAATTAAGATAAAGAACACAAGTTAAACAATTTTCAAATTATATCACTTCAACAAACTCTTGAATACGCGTCACTTTTTGAACATCCTTTTCCGCACCAGCGTTTTCAAATATTTCAGAAAACATTTTGTCGAAGATCATTTTCATTTGTTTCAAAAAACGTTTCAGATTGATATGAGACAGTATTCCTTGTTCGGTTACTGGAGCCAGTTTTTCTTTATCCTTTTCAGTGTTCTTGAACACGTTATTCAAGATGTAGGACATAGCTTGAGTCACTGCCTCCTCCCATTCCTATATAATAAAAACAAAATAAAATATGCATAATATCTTCTATCACAGTCTATATTATTTATAAAATTCCATTTACTTACTTGATAAAGTTCATAGAGCGAACTCAAAGACATCATTTCTTCTATTAGAGTTACCTTAAATTCATCCTTAGCAGATTGCTTCAACAAATAAACAGTGAGATTCCCAACTGCTGCTAAGGCGCTGCCGGCCCTGGAGAAAAATATTTAAAATAACCCTTGTTGCCAACATGCTATAATATGCTAATAGTTGTACATTCGTCACTCGGCTGCCTACCTGCATACAATTTCCTTACATTCTATTATTTCGTGCACTACTTTGATCAAGCGCTTATGTGTGTCCTTCATGAGAAATTCTAAAGGATCGCAATCTCCAGGTGGCAAAGAACCATACTGAACCAATAGTCGTTTTTGAACCACTGTAAACTGTTTCTGTAGCACATTCAGCTCATCCTGGCAACATTAAAACAATAATCTTTAGCTAATTGACTATTGGTGATACCTACATTTTGTTCCAATTTTTATCAGTGCCGGATTAAGCAAGCGCGGGGCCTTTAGCAAATTTTACTGAGTGGCCCCCTAAAATACCAAATCTAACCTTCTGTGAGGGGGTAAGGGGGAGTTTGCACGGTTTTTGAACAACCATGTAGCAGTGTTGGGCGTAATTAATTTACTTTTGTAATTTAATTACCAAATTAATGAAAAGTAATTGAATTACTTTAATTAAAATTACATGTAATTGAAATTACTGTTATTCAATTACATAAGTCACAAGTAATTCTAATTACATTAATTTGTAATTCAAATTACCCAATTACTTTTTACGGGGTAATATTGCGGGTAACATACAAAACCACCTAAATTGTGCGGTTGTTCGCTTGCTGCGCGCATGCAGCACAACACGCGTACAAATAGCATTGGATAGAACGAGACTATCAGAGGAAAACTTTAAATACTGCAACGCTTTGGCAGCCCAATACCTAGAAAGCGTCAATGAGAGATTTCAAGAGATTTTTGATTTGTTTACGTCTAGGGGCAGTAAGGCAGTAATTGCAACTATTTCTTATCCTCGATTTAAGGATAAGTGGCTTACTGTTATTGAGCAGCAGTACCATCGCAGAATAAAAAATATGTTTAAACAACAAATAGCCCTAGAAACTGAAATCCAAGAGGAAACTGCAAGAGAATCTGCGAGCACAAGCTCAAAGAATGATGATGATTCGTATTTTGTTTTCGAAACAGATTCTTCTGAAGGCGAATTGACTGAATCACTCCGTTCGACAAGACCTGAAATTCTTATGTCCAAGTACCTAGCTGATCCGGATAAAGACACTTCAATGCTAAACAGACATCCTGAGATTAAGCAGGTGTTTCTTAAGTATAATACATTAATGCCGTCATCAGGCCCTGTTGAGAGATTATTCTCATATGCTACAATGATTAATTTACCAAAATCTCACAAACTTTCTGATCAAATGTTTGAACAAAGAGTAGTGTTAAAGTCTAATTTAAAGTAAATCACTTTTTTTTTTAAATAAATAAACACATTTGGTGAATCATTCATCGTTTTATTTAACTTACTACCTCAACTGTAAAAGGAATTATATACATAAGTAATTGAGTAATTACAAATAACAATTACAATTACTAATTGTAATTGTTAGTTGAATTACTTTTCAAAAATTTCAAGTAATTTGTAATTGAAGTCGCCAATTACAATTTGTAATTGTAATTGTTAATTTGTAGTTAAATACATTTTGCCCAACACTG